>VXAB01005540.1:43566-159458 GCA_013399175.1 Odontophorus gujanensis
TAAAAAAAAAAAAAAAAAAAAATTAAGGTAGTGACTGCCTCAGTCCTGTTTGTCTTGCTTTCACTAAATACAATCTGACAAAGAAAGGAGTAATTCAGATCTCTCCACATCAGCAGTTTTAATAGCAAATGAACAGTTTTTCCGTTCTGTCCTGTATCTCCTGATTTCACTGCCAAATTGCTCATACCAGGAAATTATAAACTGTTTTGAAATGAAGACTATCCAATAAATCATCGTTCTGCTGCAAGATGTTCTTGCTAGTCTTCAAATGCTGTTCTTGAAATGTGCAAATTAATGATCAATCCCACCGATGTCAGTGGAAAGCCTTTGTACCATGCAGACGATTCTAAGTGTTCCGCAGTTATCACTACAATGGATGAACATTCATCTAAGCTTTCTCTCATCACCTGATAGTCACACAGCTTCTTCAGAGGAAGTTGAGCAATATGTTATTGTGAAATCAGTAGGAATGTTGAGCAATAAGAGTGCTGAACTGTCACGTGCCTTTATTTTCATTCACTGAAGAGGAAATAGTCACTTAAAAAGATCTACTCCTTCAAGAAGTATAGAAGTGAATGAAGTCCTTTCTTCTGCCCAACTCTGGCTTGGGTAATTCACTGTGCAAAATGCAAAGGGAAACCTCTGCAACTTTTACTGGAGGTGAAGTTGCATTAAAAAAATTTTAAAAATTGCTGATTTACTGCTGCTAGTGAGAATTTCAGGATCTCAGAGTTTACCCCCATGGTCTGTGGTGTTTGTGCTCCACCAAGTAGCTGAGGGTCTTGCAGAGCACTTCCAGTGTTGTTGTCTGCCTGCAGTCACTGCTGATTTGTCATTCTCTCACCTCTTATTTGGAAAGGGAATTGTCTAAGAATAAAGCAGTTTGGCTTTAATCAAAATGGCAATGGGATAAAAACGTACATCCTGTACTCATCCCTTCAAAATGATCAAACATGACTTAAAATTAAGTGGTAAGTTCTGGAAATGGTAGTACATAACATTGCTTATTTTATCATGGAAACTTTCCTAGGGAACTTCCAACAACTTTAGAAGCATGGTTAATCCCTGAGTGTTAAGGGATTCCCTCTGTACAACTTGTCTGTTCATTGGTAACAGGAGGTAACTTTTTTTTTCCTGGTGCTGACTGCCATTAGTTTTCACTTGTGTTTGATTCTCTTTCCTGTGGCGTTCTTACTATTTTCATTCAGCATACTTACATTCATGCATATCTTAGAACTGTCTAGAAAATGACTGATTTTATGAGAATATAAGGAAGTACATGTACTGGAAGGAAATGCTTTATTGACTCTAAAATTCATTATTAAAATGTATGGCAAGTAGAAGGGTTTGCTCTGCCTGCACCTGTATGTCTGCACTAGTTGTCTCTGCTGCCTTCTTGATTAGTCTCAGTTTTCAGTGTTACATCTATTTGAATATTCATTAATCAAAGATTATGGGTTTGGGGTTAATAGAGAACACTGCAGAATCTGCCTACCATTTTCTTTATTATCTTTTTTTGACCCAGGAGTTTGGAATCCCACAGTGAAAGGGAGAACTGTTTCAGATTGGTAGTCATCCCCATGTCATGGAATACCATTAAATCCTTTGTAGCAAATACTGCTGAAATGATTTTTGGTTTTATATAGTGACCAATTCTGACTTGAAACAAACAAAGCTTCCACCTGTCTAAAGAAAAATATGTATTTGCTGCAACAAAATTTACATCGGCACTTCTATAAATAGAAAGCAGGTGAGAATGCACTAAATGCTTGCACAATTAAATGCAGAGATACAGAGGGATAAATATATAGATTTAATAAAGGCTGTCTGCAATTCTGATTTAATTTGTTCTCTCAAATGCATCCAAAAACTAACTCTTAATGCTAAAATGATTCAAAAATGTGCACTGCACTCAGAAGCTTCTACTTGAGGCTATAAAATTTAAGATACTGAGTAAAAATAGATGAGTTCAAAAAGAAGAATGCTATTAGTGCCTAGAAACTCCAAGAAACAGCAGGGAGAAAATACACTGTTTCCTAAGTACTATTTTCCTGCTTCTTCCTTCTTCCTTACTTTCTAAGACACCAATGATTTGATAACAAAAGAATTCAAGATCTTCCTGGAAATAAGAAAATCCTGGTTGTGTCCTCTTTTGTTTACTTACATGTATTTGTACGTTGATTTCTCTTCAAGTCACTCTGTGTTATGAAATTTAAGGGTGATGGACAATAGGCAGGAAAGGCGAATGTCTTTCAAGGACTGGATGTGATACCAATGCAAGTATTTAACCACGTTTATCAACAAATAATTCTGCTGATTTCAGTGAAAGCACTTCAGGCATGAACCAATCACTTTCTTATGTGATTTGGTGGATAGTTACTCAGGTTTTAGTCTTCTTGTTTGTTTTTCTTCATTACATTACAGCACAAATAAGGGCAAAATGGAGCTGCACTGAGTAGCAATCATTTTATGTGCATGAAGTGTAAATTATAGTTCAGATTGAATGGTCCTTTAATGCTTTTATAACTGAAGTAAAAGGGCTTTGGTCTAGTGTTAGAAAGCTGAAAGTGCCATGATTAAGAGTAGCCTTAATATGCTAATCCAGATGCTACAAAGCAGCATGAAAAACTGCACATGATTCTTGAAGCAGTAATTATCTGTTCATTGCTTGCTAGAGACTCAGCTGCTTTTTCAAGGGAGAGGTACACAATTTTCATATCAGCTTCTGCAACCTACACTTGATATTCAGGGGAAACTAGAAACAAAAATGCTCAATGCTTTCTGGTGGGCTCCCATGAGTTTAGCAGCATGCAAATTGGTAGGGAGGAAGGTGGTTTCCTGGCATCAATTACTTCTCTACAGCTCTCATTACGTACTCTGCTTCTATTGTGACTTGTAAACTAACTTTTCAGGGTATGCTCAGCATCTCTAGGATTGGAGGAAAAGATGGGGCAGATATGCAATGGCAGGATGTAATGATATCCCAGTGTCTACTCTATTCTTCCTGAAATGTTCTTCAGATAGTCACTTTAGGCATGCTGGGGGACGATTTTGCTGCTTCTCTATGAACCACAACATTGGAGGTGTGCAGCTGGAACGTAAAGGGACTTTGGGGTTGAAAAGAATCAGGAGGTTCATTTTCTTTCCCCTTTGATTATTTCAGTTTGAGAGATCTAGAACATAATGAGGTCCCCATCTTTTAGAACATTCCAATCCTCTATTGTCATTGTCATTAGCTCTTACTTTTGATTTAAGAAGTAATTAGGAATGGTTAAATAGATCATGTTCTTTTCTTGCTTGAGTTCAGGGCTTTGTGAAAATCCAACTGATGCTTTTTCCACTGCTTAATTTATCTGTCAGTGTGTCTATTAAAATATTATCAAAACAGGCTTGTTTTCACCTTATTAGCCTTTCTCTTGCGTATGGAAGATGGAATCCTCTGTTTCCAGGGAATTTGCAGCCAAATTCAAGTCTTGTCTGCTATCTCTTGTGTTCCATCAGGATCAGAGATAGGAAGACCTTAGGATGTCACTGTGCTCCAGAGTTGTTGATTATTTCTCACAACTTTTTCTCAAACCAGTTCTTAAAAGGCAATCATGGACTGCAGTTGAAATGGAGCAATGTATCATAGAATCAGCATATCATAGAAACATGGAATGACTTAGGTTGGAAGGGACTTCAAAGACCATTTAGTTCCAGTTTTTACCCACAAGCTCTCAACTTGATTGTTTCTCAGAGGCAACTCTTCCAAGTAACAATCTGTCCACTTCTTAATGTAGAGGGCAATGCTCCCTTTTTTTCTGCTAATTTCACACAATGGTACAGATGCACTTCAGCTAGACTATTACTTTCACTTTGTATCCTGAAGTGCTACTCCTATGCTCATCTCTAGTGAGCATGGTTTTATTCCTTCCCCCTTGAAACCTAGTTTGAATTCCTGCCAATCAGTCCCAAGAAAATCTGGACCAGGATCCTTTTTCCCCTTTGACCCAGACGGACTTAATTTGCTGCCAGCAGGCTTGGTGCAAAATAAACTGCCCCATGATGAGGAGAAAAAAAAAAAAAATTCTCTAATGGCAATATCCTCTTAGCCACAAGTTGATCAAGTGGATCTTCCTGCTTCTCTCAGTATTTTTCCCTGGTACAGAAGGGATGGAGTAAAGCACCATCTAAATTCCCACTCCATAAAATCACCACCCCGATGCCATGAAGTCCCTCTTGATAGCCCTCAGTCTTCTCTCTGCGGTCTCATTGGTGCCTACCTGAAATACCAGGAGCAGAGGACCTTGTCTTGTCTTGAAAAAGGAGGAAGGGATAGCAGTCCTCTTGCTTTCCTAGGGATGGCAATCTCAATATCACAAATGGAGATCACCAGCAGGCAGAAAGCCTCTCTAGAGAGATTATCTGGAGGGCAAATGAATGCTTCAGTGCCTGTTAGCAAAAAGTTGGTCCATGGTTGGACTGGCCTAATGTGACTGTCCTTTCCCAGGTCTCGACCTTTTCCTTTTTCCAGCCCCAGAGCCTCACCTCTGTTGCTTAGGGTTAACTTATGGCCAAGAGGGAGTCTCCTCCTGCTCTGAGCAGGGATGTGGTCTATTTTCCCCCATTCTGCAATTTTCTGTGGTCGATCTCCTCAGGACTGGATGTGTTCCCCGGGAGGTCTGTCTGTATCAGCCTGGCAAGGGAGGGCTGTGCCTCCCAGTCTGGGTTTCCACCTCAGCTTGGCCTTTTCAGCGGGTTCTCCCCATGTTCGCTTCAAGAGAGCGGTTCTGCTGCTTCCAGAGAAGAGGAGGCAGGTTGCCTCTACGTGCACGCTGCAAACGTGCAGTGCTCCTGCATGCACGCTCCCTCTGGAGCTGCATTTGAACGTGTGAGGGCGACTGTCAGTGCTCCTGGCCGTTCCCGCACCTCCTCAGTTGCTCTCGTGAGGGCTGGGGGCTCTCGGCAGCCTTCTCGCTGCCCCTGCTGGACGTGCTGCGCTCGAGCTGAACGCCGTTTAAACTTCCCGCCCTTGCTGCTGGCCGCGTCAGTTAGCTCCCACAGCGGGGCTGGCGGCTCCTGGCTCCCTCCACGCCCTGGGGGCTCCTCGGTTTCAGGGCCCTCCCCCCCGCCCCATGCACTGCAGTCTTCCACTTTTGTTGCAGGGCATGCCTGAACGGGAGCTGATCGTCTCAGAGCGTCAGTGTGCTTTATGTGAGTGATATTATGCGCTGCAAGTTTCAGAAGGGATACCATAGAGATAACCATAGTGCTTCTGCGTGCCTATGGAATCGGACGGGGTGCTTTGCAGGCTGCTCCCACGTGGGTGGGAGAGGAGACGTTGTAGCAAAGCAACCAGAAAGCCAAGAACCAGAACCAAGGTGTCTGGTTTATGGCTTCCCCCACGACAGTTATTCTATGAAAATGGGAATTGTGTCTTCAGGGTCTTTTTGCACCCTAGCTACGTGAATTACAGGCATTTATTTTTTAGTCCTTCTCCACGTCCCTTGTGCGTTTAAGTTGGTAAGACTTGTGCAGCATGCTTGAAGTCATAAAAGAAGTGCATAGCAGAGCACTGGTAGCTTGTGTGAGACCAAAGAGTTTATCACAGCACTGTGCAAGCAAAGCTAGCTGGGGCTGTTGCTAGACTTGGAGGTCCTGGGCTACTTGCAGCCAGGCATTGGTGTTTGCTTTGCATTGCTGTTGTCCCCTTGGCAACAAATTCTGGATGTAAAAATACTCTTTTGACTTGTTTGAGCATGCAAGACAGGTGAGTTGACCACAAATGATGATGATTATGTGCAGTTTGTTTGTTTTCTGCCCTGCTGGGACAGGGGAGAGAATTTGAAGGGCAGACACACAAAAAAATAAGTCCAGATTTAAAATAATAACAATAATAAGTAAATGAAAGGGTCAAGAAAAAGAAGAATGGGGAGAAAAATATGCAAAGGCAATTACTGACCACTTCTTTCCATCAAAACAGTGCTTAGCTGATCTTTGAGTAATAGCTACTAGATAAAGATTTTCTCCCACATTGATCCTATATTTTATTGTGTGTGTTACATTATATGGTTACGGAGCATCTCTTTGGTCAATTTAGGCTAGCTGTTTTGGCTCTGTCCCCTCTCAGCCTCTTGCCCACCCTCAGGCTCCTAGCCGTGGGACAGAGTGAGAAAGGAAGAAGACCTTAATGTTGGAGGAGGCTCAGGAGTGACCTTATTGCTCTCTATAACTACCTGAAGGGAGGCTGTAGTGAGCTGAGGGTCTACCTGTTCTCTCGTGTAAGCAGTGATAGGACTCAAGGGAATGCCATCAGATTGCACCAGCGGAGATTTGGTTTGGATCTTAGGAAATTCTGCTTTTCTGACAGAGTGGTGAGGTGCTGGAATGGCTGCCCAGGGAGGTGGCGAAGCCACCAAGCCTGGAGATGTTCAAGGAATGTTTAGATGTTGCACTGGGGGACATGCTTTAGTGAGAACGATTGCTGAAATGTGGGCAGTTGGACTGCATCATCTTGTAGGTCTTTTTTCCAACCTTGGTGATTCTGTGATTGTGTGTGCACTGCTCAGCAACAGGTAAAATGCTGCTGAGTTACTGACATCGCGTTAGACACAAATGCAAAATACAGTGCCATGCAGGCTGCTATAAAGAAAATTAACTCCATTACAGCTAGACTCAGTACAGAAAGACAGAAAAATGTCGTGGCTTGTGTTAACTTGATAATGGTTTGCAGGTTCAAAACTAACCATGTACTGAAGTGTATAAGTATCTGTTGCATAGTAAGGATTTATGTTCTTTGAAGAATAGCGTGGCCAGGGTAGGCTTTTTGTTCTTGCTTCTAGAGAAAAAGTAGGTAATGTTTTCACCAAGTCATACTCAATTGATTTTTCTCAATTGCTATAACCACACCACTGTTGCTACATAGTTCTTTGTGTGCTCGGTTGGACTGACACTCAAACCTGCATCACAGTTGCAGCATTTGTGTATTCATCTTTACAGAATGGTTCTTAAATGAGACATTTCCATACACTGATAAGGGTTTTTTTTGTGTGTGTGTGTGAGAGAGAGAGCTTGTGTAGGCTTACTGTAATACATCTGCTTTCTGTAATGTATCTACTTTCTTACCATTGAAAGTGATTATAAAAAAAAAAAATAACAAACAAAAAAAACCATATACATCTGAAGGTCTTTCAACTCAAACGATTCTGTAATTCTATAAATGCACATCACACTGTGATGTAGCAAGGGATACCATTTTCCAGTGGCCAGTGTCAAAACACACTTAGCTTTCAGAAAAGTTTCTATGTAACACTTCTCTGAAGCAGGGGCCAGCTGTAGACCGGCTGTTGAAACCTCTCCCTGTTACAATGGTCGAAATCTGTGGAAATGGTTTTTCGCAGCGCAGTTGCAACAAAATTTCTCCAACAAAGTACATGTTATAAGCTAGTCAGAGGAAAACCTAGAAATACTGCTGACAGTTTAAAGTATGCATCTTGACCCTGCTTCTGAAATGTATTTTGCATTATTTTAAATGAGCAGTTTTCTGCCTGAGATTGACATCTTCCACCTTGCTTGGGCACTTAATCTTTCTGCGCTGTAAGCTGTGCTGTATAGGAAAAAATCTATTTGGCAAAACCACTAGGACTGGAGTGACAGAGGAAATAAACAAATCTCCTTAAGATGAAGTGCTGTGCATCCAGGGCAGTTGCTGTTCAAGGCACTGCATAGGTTACCTGCTTACCAGGTCAGCAGCTCAGACAAGGCCCTTTCTATTCTGTGGTTGCATAATGGTGGCCAGTATGGTTTCTCCTGGCTGTCTCAAGGAAATGGAAAAATTGAATCTATGACTTCAGCAGTTCACAGAGAAATGTTTACATGTTTGGAAATAATTTTGTTACCAAGCACAGTGCTGTCTTGTAAATCACTTCCAGGTGACAGCGAGCTTTTTTTTTCCCCTTGTTTTTCAGCATACATTTTCAATCACTCTCAGTGGGTTTATAGATGTATTACTATGTGATTTCCTCAGAGGCACCTCTTGCATGTTCCACTGAGGAGGCACTGCTACATCCTAAGATCTGTGGTTCATTTGGGAGGGTGGAAACAGAAACTCTTAGTATGTGGCAGACCTTGTATCTGGGAGATGAATGTAGACAAAATATGGGTGTCAGGAAAAAACACTGGAAGATCTAGATTTGCCAGATTTGCCTGTTCTTTCCAAGACACAGCATTGCTAGAGAGATGCTCTTGTCTGGATACTTATGTTTGAGCTTGTAGCAAGTGGCTTTTGTTTCACTTAATTACTGTTTCTATTACAATGTCAACTAAGGATGTGACCCCTCACTGTCTGGCTGTACTAGACACTATAATGCTAAAGACTCTCTCTTTAAGCAATTAAGCCAGTGAGTAGCACTGAATTATCCTTTTAAAAGCATTTAGAAGTGAGAAGAGTCGCTTTTTTTTTCTTTAATTGATGGAAAGATCAATTCATGATTGAGTGTCATTATCAGAACTTGCAAAATCTGAAGTTTCCAAACAAGAGATCTGTCTTAAAAGAACCATCATATTGATGTGCACTAAAAAATTTCCTCAAAGCTATTTGCCGCGATGTCTGGAGAATGGTGCACCACATCACTGTTTTTGAAATATTCTGGTATGTGTCTGTTAATGACTAATAATTCATTTTTGTAGTTTTTTTCGCTTTATCTGCTATGCAGCATTCATTAGAAAACATGAGCCAATTTTCTCTATCCACAATCACCTCCCCCACCCTGCTTCCCCTCCCTATTGGCCAATTCCTGTTGGATCCTGTGAGATTGTAGAAATAATACAGGAAAAGCTACCCTGGTCATTTTGATAAAGTCTTTTAGGTGCTTCTTCAAGGAATCGAACAAATTCCAACATTCAAACAATTGAAATATATCTCCTATATTTCATTACAAGTGCTATTTGAAACACGGCTGTTTAATCAGGGCTTTTGGTGTTTGTTGGTAGTGACAGCATAAGAGCTGCAGTTCCCACGTGGTCTTGAATGAGAATTAATATTTGGTGACTGGTGGGAATCTCTTGTGCTTTGAAGCCTTCATTAAATATGTAGTAGAATGTCCATTTAAAAAAAGAAAAAGAGAGGGAAAAAAAAAGAAAGGAAGAAAGAAACAAAAACAAAACAACACATTTTCACTTTTAATGCAATCAGAATGACTGTATATCTTGAGTAGAAGCTTGCATTTTGTACACTTTGAATACTCTTTTTGCTTTACCCCAGCTGCGCTTATGTCTTCCCTGCCATTATTATTGACTGATATGACTGTGATATCAGAATTTGTCCCTTTGTAAAAATGAACTGTTTTGAAGCACAACAATGAAATGCCATGACCACAAGGTGGCCTTCAGAACTGACAGAAAATTAATTCCATGTGGAAAATGAACATCCATGTATCAATACTGTTTTTAGAAAAAAACCAATCATATAAAGTGTCCTGTTGGAGATATTGGTGGGGTTATGCTTTCCTCAGGGAGCTGAAGACCTTCCAAAAGGTCAAGTTTTAAAATTTTTCTTCCTTTTTTTATTTTTTTGTAAAGAACAGCCCTATTCATGGTCGGCAGTACTGAATCGTTGCACAAATGTTTTTGGGTAGGACTAACTAGACCATGAAGTGCGAGTTATCCTGAATAAATCCAGGATAACTCCAGGATAACTTCAATAAATTGAAGTGAGACAACTGAGATGAGAGTTGAAGTGGTCTTAATAAAGACCTGATGCAGATCTATTGTATTTGAAAAATATTTTGTGTATTTTTAATAATTCCAAAAAATATAAGATCAGATGCAATTTAATATACCAACAGGTTTCAGCCTACCGTCATATTCAATGCCATCTTTGTCTGCTTCTGTATGTAGCTCTGCACTTACTACTGAAATGCCTCTTGCTCCTCTATGAGTCAAATAGGAGAAGTAGAGAGATGTCAACCACCCCACTTCAAAATTCAGCTTTTTCTTTTCCAAGAGTTTTAATACTGTTGTATTATTTGATATCAGCATGTTATAAATATTTCAGAGGTTCAAAGGCTTGCTAACAAACCCGGAACTAATTAAACTTTTACTCAGCGCAGATCTTCTGGTTTTTGCTATTTGGCTTTAAAGCTTGTCTACTTCATAGTAGTTGAAAAAAAATTATCTAAATGGCATCATTCATTTCTGACTTCAGAAATCGTGGAGGAGAAGGTGATTTTTTTTTTTAACAATACAGTTTTTGATAGTACATTTGTTGAATAAAACAACTTATGTAACTTTCTCTCGAGCACACTAAATCTGACTCAATTTAAGAAGTGAAAAAGATTAATATTTAAAACCATTATTTCAACTTTGTGCAATACGTCCTTTCACTTATATTCAGGTAGCATATATGTGAAGCAGGTAGTCTATGGACAGTAGTCAGGCCTTTAAAATAAGAAATACTATGAACTTCAAGGTTTTATAGCATCAAATTAACCTTGAAACTCCCAGAATGAATTTATTATTTTTTATAGCTTCATTCTAGGTATGCATTGTAAACTGTGGGCATAAACAGCATTAATTCATCTTCTTCAGGGTGCGTTCATTTTGACTGTTGAATAATAAGGGATATGTGACCGTATATCATCATGTACAACCATCTGATAGACTGTGAGTTCCTGTTACACATTTAATTCTCTAGAATTACTTTCATGAGCTATTCGTGGAAATACAGCATGAATTCTTCTGCTATCATTAATCATGAGATATAGTATATATGTTTTAACTGTAAACTGAGCTGTACAGAAATATTTCAGTGAGCCTTATGTATTTAAGTTCTCTGCTTTAGTTGGCTAGCTTCAGAGAGTTTTCTTTGTGGACATCACTGAAATAATGATGCATTTTCTGGAGAAATCAGATGGATCTGAATGGCTCGTTATGTTTACTTTGCTCTTCCATTTTCTGAAGAATTTATCATCAGAAAGCTTTGTAACACTGTTCAGGGGTACTCTGGGTTGTGAGTATGCAACAGTTACAGGAAGAACTTTATTTGATGTGGTTATCAGCAAAGTGTTCTTTGCCATTTACAGACAACAGAGAATGACCTTTTACAGTTGCTAGCATGAACACAAACTTGTTATTATGACCTTGTTATTAAGAAGTATCAGCATTTCATGGTAATTTTACATGCTAAAATTTTAATCTCAGATGTTGACCGAACAGAAATCTTGTTTTTGAAGCAGTAATAAAATTCTGTGAGGACTCATAACTTTGATTTATGGAATTCCATGATATGAGTAGTATTAACAAAATGCAGCGTGTGGAAGTTCTGTGCATCCTGTTTAGGTTTCCATTTATCTGTTAGTAGTTTAGCCTATTGTTTTGCTCTGAATTGCATGGCTGTATTTCAGTCCATTCTATTGATGATGTTCAAAAAAACTTACTAGTAAACTTAGAAAGATAGTGGAATATGTACAGTAGATGGTATAATGGAGCAAGCTGCTTAGGCAGAGCAGAAGTATACAGCTGTGATGAGAAGTCCATAAACCTCACTCTTATCCCCGTTCTAAAGCAAACATTATCTAATTCTTTAATCTTAAGTTATGTTTTTATTGATGTAACATTTTCTTGCACATCCTCTAACAGCTGTAGGATATGGTTAATGCAGTAAGTTCCATTAATGGTTCAGTAACGCCTAAGTGGTATGTGAATATTGCCCTCACACAAAGTATGCTCTTAGTTAATGACTGATTGTTTATAAAATTAAACTCTTACCAGATTGAACGTATGGTTTGTTTCATGACATATGACCCTAATTTTGAAATAAACCATGGACGAGCTCCAGCTGTCCTAAAACCTCCATAATAAAAACCTTCCTTAATAACGCTGCCTCATGAGCATGAGTTTGGCTTCTATGGTACCATGGTCCCCAGGAGTCAGAACTATTGGTGTTGAATGAAGCAAAGTGTTAGCACAGGTCTACCTAAAATTCCTTCATGTATGCTCTTCAGGCCTGTTGTCATGACTTGCATAAATCAAGGCAGGTTGGATGTCTTTGGGTTTGATTTTTTTTGTCCCTCAAATTGCCCATCATGGCAAATACTCATCTTCCATTTCTCACTAGTTGGTTTTGTGCCCTGATGCCGTTTCAGGGCACAAAATATATGTATACGAAATCCCCAGATCAGGAGAGTACTTGATGTGCCATCCAACTCACATATAAGAGCAGTAACTGGAAATCTTTCCTGGGTTGGACTCAGCTTGTCTGGGTTTCATACAGACTGTGTATGAAATATCTCCCAGATAATCAAACCAAAAAACTAGCCATAAATTCTGTCAGTCTTGCTTCTTCTCTGGAGACATTCAAGTCCCACCTGAATACCTACCTGTGCAACCTGGTCAAGGGAGATGCTTTGACAGGGAGGTTGGACTAGATGATCTCTAGAGGTCTCTTCCAACCCCTACAATTCTGTGATTCTAAACCAGGCATGTCCAACCTGCAGCCTGGCCTGGCTTGTAACGAGGCTTGCCCCCCATCCCATGCCATCGTGGCAGCAATTCCTTCCCTCTGGGTGGCCCAAAAGTAGTACATCTTGTCTTTTGATGTCAACCCACAATGTCTGAGGCAGATGTTGGTGGCATGTCAGTTGAAGTTGAACCTTCCCACCAGTATTCCATACATTTTTTTTAGTATGTGACAGACTGAAGCAGAGGAGCAGTCTGACAAAATAGTGTCTGACACAGAAGTTCTGTGTGTTATTCTGAGAAGAGTATATGAAGAAATGGTTTAACACTGAATTCCTCCATGTGGAAAAAATGTTCATCGATGCTTGCTGAAAGTTTGTGTAGACCATACAGTGGACGTGAGCAGAGTGATGTGGTAGGTGATGCATATCAGCAGCACCAGCAGTGAGTCACCTCTATTGGTACAGATTATTTCAAGTGCAGTATGCAGTCTCTTTTTCATTAGTGATGAAAGTTCATTGAAAAAGTGTTTTTAGCTGAGAATTTGTTCTATTATGTCGTGTTATTGAGTTCTTTATATCTCTTGTCCCTGGAAATAATTGGGAGGCATTACTTTCAGAGCAACCATATAGGTATGGCCCTATATAATTCCTCTTCACTCAGTGTGGCCCAGACAAGCCAAAAGGTTGGACAGACGTGTTCTAAACAGTAGGCTAAGCCTTGAGTTAGGAACTTAACTCCAAGTTTTCAAATTGACATATGTTCTTATATGCCTCTTTAAGACTACAACATTGCTTTCAGTTTTCAGAATCTTTGATAAATGCTGAAGTGTTCTTTAAATTTCACTGAATCTTGTATGTTATCCATCTCATAAGGATAAAGAACACAAATTCTTTTTTTATAAACGTGGCTATGAACTCACTGAACTGAAAGGGGTGCAGCACTTTGTAAACTTGCTTCTAGGTAAAACTTTGCCAAAGCACGATTACAGCTGATATTCTAAAATCTTAATTTTTATTATTGTTATTTATATATTTTTCTCACGTTGTTACGTAGTTGAGATGGCAGATAAGCTTAAGAATGAGTGTACATGTTATTTCTATAGAGTGTGCAGTGCAGAAAAGGGCAACTGTATTATACTGAAGAATATCAAATGAATATCAGAAGATAATTTCTGGCTTCCATATTCTGGGGGAATGAGCAAGATTATTCGCTAATATTCCCTGTCTAAATCGCAGAGACAGGTACTGTGATCAGAGCTAACACCAAGGTCTTATTAAAGATGCAGCAAGTCGTGTGGGGTGTTTTCTCTTCTTCACTTGACATATGCTAGCTTTTGACTGGAAAAGTCAGTGCGATAAAGTTAATGACATATGACTGAGGGATTGTGTAATATAGTCTACCACCCCCTTTTATTTGCCACTCATAATCTATGTAGTGTAATATACAGGAACAGAGTAAAACTGAAAGTACTTTATTGTCAATTTCTTCACTCCTGCTTTATCCTCACATACTTAAAATAAATTAGTGGTAATAGAGTTATTAACCATTTAAATGTTTTAAACCCAAGATGCTATAAGTGAAATCCGAATCAGCAATTGGTTTCAAGTTCTTTCTCTTGTCATTATCTGAATCATGTTAATTCTAAAATGTAAACAAATGCATTATGTGATTCCAGTATATTTATCAACTATGTTGTACACGGAGTTTAAATTTCACCCTCTAAAGTTTGTGATAAATGTGTTGCTGAAGTCTTGTTAATATTAATTATTCTCAAAATTATAGAAGACTCAAATTTTAAAAGGGGCAGGTTATATATATACCCTTCGTTCTCGATATATTAAGCATGAAAAATTGTATAGGTACAGAAAGGACCTGAATTGATGGCACATCATGTATAGTTGTGCAAATGTTGTATGGCTTTGCTGTCCTCTGGTTCAGTGTCAAAATGCAGTTCTCATTTTCATTACAAACAATAGGTTAGTTAAATGGTAGTGTAGTCAAAAGATTAGACTGGATGAGTTCTACCTCACTCTCACAACTCACTTCTACCTTAAGTGAGTGTGGTCACAGTATTCATGCTTCATGTGACTTTTAAGAAACCATAAGAAGAGTCATTGCTACGACTGACCTGTACCAGTCATTGCTATCCCCTTTTTTAAGCCTGTGACTGTTAATTAGTATGAGCAGTTGCTTAAGAAAAAGTTCAAGTAGTCCAAGTACTTGGTAATGCAACCGAATGAAAATTGTTTGGTTTTCCCCCAACATCCAAGAAAAAAAATCATCAGTTTTTCCATATAAACAAAGATGAAAATAACAAAAGGCTAAAAATAAGGATGATAGGCAATTAGTGTAATATGGAAAGTGAGAAAAGATTTTAATAAGGAACTAGAGAACAAATGGGAATTGCTTACCACTGAAAAACAGTTTATTGCTCTATTACTATTCATAATGGTACTTTCTCTTATAATATGGTTGAATATTTGGGTATCACAAGTTAAGAGAAGTTAACTGACTTCATTATAGCAAGGGGAACATATAATAACGAGGAATCTGGCAAATAACATTCGGCTTAATGACTCACTGTTTCTTCATCCTTCTCAGTACAAAATGAAATGCGCGCTTCCCTATGTCCTTTGCTCTTCTGAGTTAATTAACTAAATATGTTGTGGTCATTTTGTCAACAAGAAGATATCCTGTTATTATTTAATTAGTCATATATGTGCTGAAACATCAGTAAAAAATGAAGATTCTGTAAACTAACAAGCTCAGTTTTTTAAACAACCTCTATTTCTACCACCAGTTCAAATCTATACCAGATTCCTTCTGTCAGCTGCTTTGTAAGACTTTTTCATGGTTTGATCCTGACCATCTTCTCCATCAGAAGTTCTGAAATTTGTTTAGCCCTTTCATTTAGATGTTTGACAAATAAAGCCAGACAAATTATCGGTCATGCGCTTTCATTCTTATGAGGTACTTTCCTGTTGTCAGAATTGGATGGTCTGCAGAGACAACGGCTTTCATCAAAAAATTACATTAAGGAGATTTTCAGGTTTTTTCCATAGCATTTCTCTGGCATTAATGGTTCATATTCTTCTTGTGATTGCCTATTGCATCCTGGTTTGAATCTTTTTCTGGTTAGAGCTAATGAGACTGTTCTTATTCCCTGATTGCATGGGAACACATTTTCTTGTACTCTGTCCCATTTCTGTTACACCTATTGTTGAGGTATCAAATTTCATGGGGTGATTTGCTGCGTATTTGCTGCTAATGTTCCCAACTTTAAATCATTGTGTTCCATAATTTACTTGGTGCTAATGGTGTAAAAATGTGCCCCTTTACTAACTTTTCAGGGTGACCTTTTTTTGTATTTAGTGGTGCTACTTGCTGCATCATACTTTAGCCAAAGTTTCTTCTCTTAAATATTTTTATGTATGAACTCTGAGCCACCTGTTGCAATATGTGTTGCAACATGTGACGCTTCACTTGAGTGTGGAAACAGTAGATCTATATAAGTTGCTTTTGTTTGGGAAACTATTAGTCTTGTCAAAGATACTTAGTGTGATGCAATCTATGCGAGATCTCTGAGAACTGTCTCATTTTCCAGTCATGTCAGTGTTCTAAAATATTCTGTTAGAATGTGTTCTGAATCTTGCCTACTGCTGAGATCAGTCTAATAGGGCTCCTGGTATCTGTTGGAGCAATCATTTTTCCATTTCAATATGGAGCAGATGTAGATTTTCAAATCTAGAATGTTTTTGTTGCGCGTCTGGTGAAAAATTATGAAAACTTCAGTCATGCTGCTTCAAGAACAAAAATGAAGCCACCATTTTTGGCATTTCCCATCAAGCAGGTCTTGGAAAAAAATGAGGTTTTTTCACCTTCTGCTAATGTTAGCTTATGTCATTTGTTTGCATCAAGTATTTTGATCTCTGTCACTGCCCACATCATCCTATATGAAGATGCAGCACTGTTTGTCAGTGCTTTAACTTTTTCTTAATCTGATTAGTCCAGCAACTCTTCTTAGCAGAATGTGCGTTTCTCTTGCCAGAAAGAATAAGAATGTATTTCCAGAGATTAAGTACATTTTAGAGAAGTAGACTTTGGTGGTTTATATAACCTTGTTCTTTTCAAAGTAACTGTGAGTATAGTGCAAGGAAGAAATATATGTTAAATGCACATATCATCTACCTGTGAAAACTGTAGGAAAAGCTGTAAGAAAACTGTTGGCTTAAGTTTGTTTTAAAGTTGGTTTATGTTTTTGTGGCCACTGAGTTCTTGAAGCCACAGGTTCTTGAACCACAATTTATGTTAAACTAAAAATTATGTTAAACTAAAAAATCCCTAACCTTTAAGATGTATTTTATTGATTAAGACTAGGATTCCTTTATATTTTGTGACATTAGTTTGTCTGTGTAAAACCAGAATTCATTGTTAGGTAATCAGATATAGGGAGCAGTGGAAGCTTTTGTGATACTTTATTTTGGTTTTCTTTCTGTTCCTGCTCTGAGTTAAATAATTAAATGAATGTTGTGATGCAGTGGAACTTGATGAGCCCTGTTTGTTGGGTTTGCTGTGCTGAGAAAAGTGTGATGGCAAAAATGTCTTTAAAGCAATAAAGTACAGACCAACAAGCTTGGTGTTTTAGTGGGTTTGGATATGTATTTTTCTTTTGTTCAACGATTGTTTTATGTAAGTGAACACTGTTCTGTCCCCTGTTTTGGAACTTTAACTTTGTTGGAGAAAATGTGCAGTGGTTTTGATGTGGGCTATAGCTAGATATAGTAGTGTAACAATAAACAATGTCTTGTTACTTGCTTTCTGGTAGCATTACGGAGGCTTTTGTTTACTGATCTTTCATTTACGGAAGAGGGAGAGCTATTTCTTTCCAGCGTAAAAGAGAAGAAAAAAAGTGCAATTCTGTGGTTTGAATAGTCCAATTGATGAGACTGTATCTTTTGTTTTATGGAAGTTAGAATAATCCAGAGGAGGAATACAGGATTTTTCTCATTGTAGCTAGGTAACTCTGAGTGGAAATATTTAGTACATTTATGGATGACTCAGTGATTGATTGAGGATTAGCAGTCATAAGCTGCAGCATCTTAAATCCCCTTGCAGATGATCCTATTTGGATTTTGAATATGCTTTAACTTATGCTCGTTAGCTTCACATAGCTGAGTCTTTCCTGAACATCTCCACCTAAGCAAGCCCAGATATTCTTACAGAAGATCATGAGAAAATTCTTATAAAAGATCACAAGAAACTCTTTATAGTCCTTAATATGTCTGGCTACTTTGGAGGGGTTAGGTTAGGACACTGCCTGTCCTAACCACAGTCTTAATATGCAATGTAAGATGAAGATGTCAGTTTGACTTTTCACAGATGTCAAAGGTCCCTGGGAGGTTATACTACGTGTTAAACATCATTACTTTTTTGCCCAAGCTTTCTATTACTGGTATATTACAAAACAGAGCCATGTGCTATTAAGAAGTGAAAGTAGATGCTGAAACTGAAATAGGTGGACATGCGGGTTTTTTGAGATGTGTGAAACTAATGTTTCAAAGCTGAAGCAATAATGAGATGTTGAGAGCCTTTCAGCTTGTTGTGCATAAAATCCCATCTCAAAGATGTTGTGGTTTGTTTTCTTTTTTGCCTTTTTAATGTAATGATGGGAATATGAGAGTAGTGTAATTGGAGAGCAATTGGTTGAAAGCAGTTGAAAGGAAAAGGATTTGGAAGCAGCAAGTATGAGAAGGTGCATTACTAGGTGAATTGTAGTCTGCAGATGTTCTCACATCTTAATCATTCATTTTTCACAGATCTTGCCAACAGTCTGTACCACTGTTCTCACTGTCTGGGGGAGCTGAAGCATTGTGCAGAGGTTTTGTAGTCCTTAGGTGAGAGGCACTTGATCTGTTGAGGCCTTAAAAGGCACACTGAGTAGGGATGAGAGAATAGGCTGAAACGCTGATGTATAGTAAGGTTCTTTATATATATATATAAACTTTATATATGTATATATAAACTCTGCATTTTCTTTTTTCCCCAAAAGTTTTTTACTGCTCAGTGTCCTGAATATACAAGTCATTGAGTTTTGCTCCTTCTGGGAGAGTCAGGGAGCTGATATGAAGGAATATATCTTTCACATTCTTCCAACACGGTAAAAAGGCTTTTTGGCTTTTGATGTCCTTGTAAGTCTGGGACCGCTGAATACTGCAGAAGTCTCCTCAATAGTGAATTGCCTTTCCTATCAAATTCTAAGTTCTTTTGGATGAATGCTGAGGTAACATCCTCAAATGGCTTAACATAGACACATCGAAGTCGTCACTTCAAAGTATTTTCTACTTTAAGTAACATCACCTCTTTTTTTTTTCTCCTTTAAAGGTCTGCATTTAGTGACACCTCTTTTTATTGCTTGTGTGGATGCACTTAGTATTTTCAATTCACAGTCCTTACATTTCACCAAAATGCACTTAGTTGAAATAGGAGACTAATGGCAAATAATAATTGTTTTAAAACTAGTGTCTCTTCAGAGTTTCCGGAAGCAATCTATAGGAATTCCGATATATTTTTTCAATCAGATTTTAAAAATTTTTTAGACATTGCACTAACTGAAACACTGGAGTTCCCTTATGGGTGTAGTGACTAGCAAAAAGGTAGTAGTGCCACTAGTCATCACTTGATGCTATCTTTTACTGTGGCAGATGGTGGGGGTGTGTTTTACAAGGTAATATGAAAATTGAAGTAGATTTAAGAATGGATTTTTTCTTAGAGTGTTCATTTTTCATCCTTCTTTCTTGACTCCAGAATTAGTAAGTTTGCACTTAAAACTTCTACACTGTTTTTGAAGAAGCCGTGTCTATCATATGTTCTTTCGTTGGAAGCTCTCAAGAATTTAAATGTAGAGTTTATCAGACAAAATTCATATTGCATATTTCTATTATTGCAACATTCTTACATGTGAAGCTACAAGCACATGATTGTTTCCATTACTTTATTTTTAATAACTGTAAAGATATAGGACCTAAAAATCTACACAAATTAATTATAACTGATGACATTTTGAAGTTTTTATTGTATAGATTTTAGACAGCTTTCAGTATACAGTGCACAGTCTATCCTGACATAAAATAAATCTGTTTATTTTATTTAGTCACAAGTAATAAGAGGGGAACAGTAGAGGTCTCTGATAATCAAAAAAATTAGCTGGATATTGATTAAAATCTGAAATGCATGCCTTTAATTTAAAATATAAAAAAAAAACTTATTTTAAAATGCATAAATAATTCAATTGGCATGAGTTTGCATAACCAGCGTGTGCTTATCTGTGACATTTCCCAGAAAAGTTATAAATAATAATTTTATTCAGTTTACTTACTTAGCTTTAGGCACTACAAACTAAAAAGAGTTGCCAGAATACGTGCTGTTTACAAATTTATCTTAGGGAGACAAAAGTAATCTATAGGCAAAAAGAATAAAATATGCAAATCTTTCCCTGCACCCTTCAAATATTGCGCGTTCTCAGGATGGATAAATATTTTGGGATGACTACTTCTCTGCAAAAGACAGTTGCTGTAACATGCATTGTACTAAATGAAAATCTCCTGAGGTCACGCCAATGGCTCACTGTGGTTTTGTGCTTGGTCTTTCTCAGATGGCATTCAGGTCAGTTGGATTTTGGAGGGGGTGAATGGAAGGTGCGGTTTGATTTCAGTTTACTATCAGACTGAGTCTTCATGCTGAAAGTACCACCTCTGAGACCTCTTCCTCGCCTCAGATTTCTTTGGAAAGCAAAGCATTGTCTGCCCAGCCAACAGTTTTGTTGATTATACTCAGTTTATTTTTCTTCAAGAAGCACTGTCTTTACTATCAAGCAAACTATGTCTTTAACCAACAAAGCAAGCAGCTATTAAGTGCAGGTTAATTGAAGTATGGTGAAAGAGCAACCTCGCCTTCAAGTTTTTACTGCATCTGTAGTTAAGACTAAGTTATGACTATTCTGGTAATAGTCATTCCTAGTGAAAGGTTGCAAACACTGTAAGCAATTAAAATCCTTTTTTATGTGAACTTGGAATGATGTTCTGCAGCACTAAAATGGCTCCTCCAGACTTAAGGGCATCGGGAAAGTTGGCTGGGAAAGTTTGCCAACTATTCATGTGGGCTTCCCATGGAGCTGAAGACAAGGGGTTAAATGGATGTAAGATTTCAATTTTCCAATTGTAAATTTTCTAAAACACTGTATTCTTGGAAAATTTATAGTTCTAATTGATAACATCAAAATAACAAAACATAACCATCCTTCATCCCCAAGATGTGACAACATAAACAGGATGATAAGCTAATATTCCCCGTAAGATTCAACGTGCGGATTAATGTTACAAAGCCTCAGCATTAGAGAAAGAAACAAAATCTGGAGAGTTTTGTTATCTCTTCTGTGTACAGCATTTTTAGATAGGTGATTTTCAGTACTGAAAAATAAATATTAAGGGAAGCATAATTAGGAGTTGATGAAAGAAATGAACATTGCTCAGTGAGGTGAAGTATGTTTGAAAGACATGTATCTGATCATTGATGCTTTTAACAGTTCTTATGCATGGGTGCTGAATTGTAGAGATGCAGTCAAAATCCAGTGAAATCTCACATTATGCTTGCAATGAATTTTGGTGAAAGAGCAACCAAAATAGAAAAGACATATATTTATTTTGTCCAAAATAATAAAGATAACCAAAAATAATAAAGACTTCTGAAATCAGAAGTCTTAGCGTGAACAATGTGAAACTGCAAACTTCTAGGCTAACATTAGTGTTTCAGATAGGCAAATAATGAGTGGTGTGAGAAGGCAGCACATTCCTCATACTTTGTTTATAAGCATGAGGATCTTTTCTGGAGTTTGAATACAAGGAGAACAGTTTAAGAAAAACAAAAACCAACCAAACAAAAAAGACAAATGTTAGGAATGTTGAGAGAGAAAAATGAATGTTAAAAATTTCATCTTGGACATTCTCTGCGAGTTCCATGTGGCTGAGAGAAGCTATCTGCAGTCAGAGGGAAGGATGGCTAGCAACAGACTGAGACCAAAGCCAGTGGGAAGCGCACGGAGGCTGAAGAGTATGTACGGTTTGCAGGTAAAGGAGCAGAGAGATGATATCTGAAATCCATCAGAGTTATTATGCTAGGAATGGGGAGATGTGGTGATGTGGTTTTTGTTTGTCAAAACTACTCATTCACTGAAAATGTGAATGTGGTTCACTGAAATACTGGAAGCTCATGTAAAAAACACTGAGAGGAAAGGATATTTAAGTCATAGAGACAACAAGAGGAGGAGGACCAAGTAGTAACTTGATTCAGTGGCAAAGCCCTCCCTAAGATCCCTAGGCCTAAGTCAGACTTAGGGACAGAAAAGGAAGGAACAGCAGGCAAATTGCAAGGACATTATTAGGGAGAGAACAGTAAGGTACAACATGGAGGGTGCTGCATGCATAAGGCAATAAATAGCAACTTACATTTTCTGTCTCTTGAAGAGAGTGGTTTGTTTACTCTACTGAAACCATGCTACAGAAAGATTTTGTCCAGTCAAGATTTCTATTGAAATCTTTTGGTAAGCTTTCAGCCTCTTCAGTGCGGATTTCTTAAAACATATATATTTCCATACTGTTGGTGTTTTTCTGTGAAGTTGCAACACAGCTGCTCAAGTAACATCTGTGGTATAAGATTAAAAATCTATGCAGAATTACTGTCCCTGTTCCCATGTACATACAAAATAGCAAACTGTTATTACTATTATCAGTTGGACAATTTTAAAACCACATTATTCTTTCATAGTCAGGAAAATATTTCAGTGACTAACTGTGGTTGTCTTTACTAAGGAATACCTCATTTGTTCTGTCAGATAGTCCCTTTCTGGCAATGAAAGGGGCTGTAAATGCTTCCATATCCCAGATGGGTACATGGCTGGCTCTTGTGTTTTCCAGTTATTCTTTGGAGAATTCAGCTTCTTGTTTCACACTTTCCCATTTGATGTAATGGGTTTGTCTGCATTTTGGTAACTATGTTGTGGGTTTAATAATAAAGTAAATAAACGCAGTTTTACAGCAGTTCTTGAAAGCACCTTACAATTATGCAGTGACTGTAGGGATTGTGTCCTCCAAACAGAAGATAAAACAGTGGTAACAGAAGAATTGTAGGGGGGAAATAGGTGATTTCAGTGTTTGGGCAGGTTTGAGATATTTCATTCTTGGATTTTTGTAGTACAGACATTGCAGTATTCTCTCTGAAATTGAATATTTATATTTCAATTCTCAGCTACAGGAATCTGCTGTGAGTTCCTCAGGATGTTGTCATAGAGCTTGTTTTGTGCTTGATATAAGACATTAATCTTGCCCGGGCTTCTATGTTGTCTGTTTAGCAGCAAGGAAAAGGATTTGTAAGTGAAATAATTCTTTCTTATGTTTTCATTCCTCTTCTGGCTTGTACTAGTGCCAACTTTTACTCCTGTTAAGAATTCTTTTTTTTTTTTTTTTCCAGTCTGCTGTGTGATCATTCTCTTTTTTTTTTCCTTTGGAGACCATTTTGCAAATTCCCCAGCAATATGTTCTTAACTAATCTAATAACCAGAAGTATTGAGTAAAGAGAAAATTAGAGGTTAAAACGTTTGTGCTCACTAAGAAGAAAAATTTGTCATTGTGTTTCTGTTCTGCATAAGCCATAAAATTTGCATTCCTGTAGAAGTACAAAATCGAATTTGTTTCTTCACTGGGACTGAAGTTGGATGCGAATTTTCAGGTGTTGGTTGCATTCAGCTCTGCCTCTGCTCCCGTGTTTGACAGTAGGCATTTGTGTTCACTGGATTGGACCTGGCCCTCCATTTTGTGAAGATGTAATCACGACATTAAGAGGGGATTGTTTTGTCCAGCTGTGTTGAAAACAGTCTGATGGTGACTGTGCCTAAAGTGAATGTCAATTTCACCACTCTCTGGGAATCATCAGCACATAGTGAACTGATAGACTAGTGGAAAATTCCAGATTTAAGCACTGCTGATAACTGTTACTAAAAGCAAAATAACTTATATTCTTTTCCCAGTAGTTTAACATAAGAAAGAGAGGTCATTTTTTGAAGATTAATGCAATTTCATTGCCTTTATGACTGTAGTTACAGCAGGCACAAAGTACTAGTGGTGTTCCCATGATTCCTGAGGACGTGGTAGGTTGCAGGAGATGCTCAGGGTGGCAGCAGTGCAATTGACCAATTCAGCCACCATGCTCACCAGTAGATTACCGTGTCCTGTTTTAAAACAGATTACTGATCTCAGAGGAACATTTTGTGAACCTCTTGGTTCAAATCATTGCAGATTTATCAAATGAGATTAATACTTCACAGAGGCCTTAGGATTTCTACACCATAACATTTAAGTGTAGGTACTCTAGTAGTGAGCTACTCAAGACAGTGCCACAAAATATTGCAAAGGATTTGATGTCAAGATCCTCACAGCTAGTATAATGCAGCATCTTTCCTTCCATATGGGAGAGTACATGGTGTACAGTATCTCTACCCTGACAGTGATCTTTTATGATTACACTGGTAACTCCTGATTCAGCTGTACTTGAGTTCTCCCTCTTGGGAGCTATTCAAAGATGAATCACTACCAGGAATGAAAGCAGCTGTATCAGATTCAAGAAAATTGGCAGTGGGTCTCATCAAGAATTTAAAAAAAGAAACACCTAAATTGTCACTATCGATTGAGATTTAAATTATTTAGTACAGTTTTATAGAAAAGGCTATGTCAGCACTTATATAATATGCTGTCTGGTCAGATGGAGTGATACTGTTATTTTTAATAAGTCATTAAGTGAACAGGGAACCACTGAAACTCTTTAATGTAGCCCTTACTTGAGGGCCAAATCAAATTCTCCTTCTTTGTGGAACAACTCTGTGTCAAAAACCTTTCTCCTTTGTGGACATAGAAAATATTTTATTGCTGCATCTGGCCTGGATAGACAAAGTGAGCTTCTAGTTTCTTGTTTACCTACCTTTAAAATCAATAACACAGTATATAAATCTCATCTATAGAACCCTTTCAAACTTGTCTGAAAATAGTATTTTCTAAAAGGGAAAAAATGAAGCATGATGCAGCAATTTGTGTCAAAAAAATCCAGACAGATTTTCCTTGCACAGCAGCCAAAGACCAGGAAAACAAAATTAAAAATTAAATTTACATGAACTTACACTTTTGAAGAGATATACAAGGATTACTTAAAATTGTGCTTAAATTGAGGAGTTTTTAAGTGTGGCAAATATAATCCCAGTCTCTGTAGAGAACAGAAATAAAACCTAATAAAAAAGGTTCTTCAAAATGCAAAAGTTCAGTTTAGAGGGAGAAGATAGAAGTCAGAAGTGGAAAAGGGAGAAAAAAAACTAGAAAAAAAAACAAGAAATTTCACCTTATCCTGTGTGTTATCCACTTGGCCACCATGGTGACCAAACAATGCTATCTGTCCTTGCTTTTTCACTGCATAGATAGCTAAAGTTTTTATTTTCTTCTAATGCCTGAGATAAAATCTTTGTACTTATAAATACATCTGGATTGTGTCCACACCTGCATAACATCTCGATCCAAAAATAAAAAAGAAGGAGGCCTCAGATGGTTGCTATGTACAAACAGAGTTTGCCTGACAAGATTTGTGCATTTCTAAACAGATTTTATTCAAGCCAAGCATGTGAATTTTTATTCAAGCAAGGGCAGTTATCTGGAACCAATGTTTTGTAGGCATCTGCCAAACAGAAGACTATTTCCCTTCTCCTGAGTTGCAGAAAGAGATGAAGCCTAAAGCCTACTGTGGCATACTAGGCCAGAGAGTTTTTGGATTAAAAAATGTTTACAGTGACCCTGGCAGGGTTGTCATGCAGCCAATAAAGAATAACATGTCATTCCTAAGGACAGCTGGTAGGCTGAGTGAGGATTCCAACCTCTCAACTTTGAGCGCTCTTTTAGGTCCTATTAATTCCAGTAGAACTTAGTCACGCAAACTGCAAGACTTCATTCTCCAGAAACAGCTTGCAGTGCAGACTTATTTGTAGTTCCCAGAGATCTGATCACTAGCAAAGAACTTCTCCCCATGACTGTCGTCTAGAGTCTGGAGAACATGGAGGGGCTGGTGTAGTCCCAACAGGCTGTGCTACCGTTTTTTTCACAGACAGGGTGTTGTGCATAGAAATGGCAAGTTTGAGAAGTGCATTTTGAATGTCTGTGGTAGTGGCAGCATAATGTTTCTGAAGATTAAGAGTGAGCTCTCTAGGATCTGTGTTTTTACTTCTTTTGCTTTGTTTTATGTTTTAACTCTTATCCTCTTCGTCTTCAAGAGTACAAATGGATAGTGAAAACAAATCTGATATGGCATTGATCCACCAAAACAGCCTTCTGTCAGTATCTGCTTGACTATTTCAGTGCTTAGTATGCTGAGTACTTATGACTATTGTTTTTCACAATAAATAGCATTATTCTGCTGTTCTTGGAGAACTTCTTAGTTCCCCAATTCAGCCTACAACCGTATTTGATTTGTAGTGAAAGTCTGTACTTTCTGGAGTAGAATCTAAGTTTCTAGTGCGTGCTAGCACAGTGCCAGGCAGAGTGAGGCTCTGCCATTTACAGGGAATAGTGAGTAGCATGGAGAGTCAGGAATGTATAGTAAGGCCTAGTAAAGGTTTTCCTAAACATAGCATGGAATATGGTCATAGCATGGAATCCTTTGCAGACACAGATGCTTCCTTTTTCTGTTGAAAAATTATTGTCACCTGTTAACTGGAAACTCCCTTTAGAGGATTAAAAAGCCCAACCACAGAGGTAATAAACTTAGAAGATCTAACTGACATTACAAAGTGATCTGCTCTCAGTTTTGCATGTAATGTAATATAGTTGGAACAGTGAAAACAGAGGGAAATATTGAAATAGCTTAACCTAGTTTTTGTTTGGTCATCTTTTAAGTTCCTTTTTAAAATGTTTTTTTGAAATCTCCATCCTTCTTTCTAACTATCCCTAAAGTAGTTTTGCAACAGTGAAGTGAGCAACCTGAAGAGAAAGCAGTCTAGGAGATTTATAGGACCCATTGTTGCTGGTGAACAGAAGGCCCAATTTAAGCTATGTACAATCACCTTGGGGAATGAGAATCACATGGCTTTGATGTTTACCAAAGTCAAGCCAAAGTCTAATGCAGCACAGATTATCATTTACACTGTTGTTTACATAGGATTTATGGGCCATGTCCCAGGAAAATATTTACTAATATTTGTATTCAGGATCAGAGGAGATCCCTAGGCTGACCTTCTGCGCAAAGTAGGTACTCAAGCCCAGTTCCCTCAACCTTTCAGGACAAGTTTACTAATGTACTTCCAGAAAGAAGAGCCCCAAAACTGGATGCAGCACTCTAAACGTGGTCCGATAAGTACAGAGTAAAGGTAAATAGTCACTTCCCTTGATCTGCTGTCCATACTTCTGTTGATACAGTTGTCAACCAGTTGTCTAGCCTGTTTACGTCTGTCACTGTGTTGTTCAGACTAACAGCTTGGTCTTGCGCACATCAGCATTCCCTCTATTTCCACTAAAACAAATGCCTTGAAGTAGGTCAAAGCTCTCGTTTTTGACGTATGACTTGGTGTGAGACAGTATTGCCACACATCCAAACAGAACAGAAAATCCTTGATTTTCAGAAGTTGCAAGCAAACATTGGCAAGTAATTGGTGAATATAGGCTTCATAAATACAAACCAACAAACTCTTCTTATTAGCATTACTAATGTAAAAGCTGCTTTATGAACAGTCAGAACAATTTTAATTTTCAAACTTTCTGATTCAAATGTCGTGGTGTCATTATTTCACATTTTCTCCAGAGTGGTTTCAAGGCTGCTGGAAATAATATAGCATTTTGTTTTTCTCTTTTGTTTAAAATATATCTCCGTGGGAAAATAAGACAAGTTAAAAACAGTTATTAGATTGGAATGGAAATCTTAACATCATGGCTCTGATTCTGCACTAAGAGATTAGGATAGAACTTTAACCCAAGTACTGTGGGTTTTAGCACATGCATGGGTCCTCTTTGCTCTGATGTTAATTCCAGGAAGTTCTGCACTGCCTCTGCAAGTGATCCATGGTCAAATATACTGAAGAGGAATATATAGCTCTAGTTACAAAAGAAGGGAATGAGTACAAAGATTCTCACTTAGATACAGCCTTCATCAGAAAAACCACATAACATCTGTGTTCATGTTATTCTGTGTGAGTACAGTTCTTGATAAGCATTATACCTACTGTAGGGGCAATGTTGTCACAGCCTGAAACAATAATTGTGGACCTGATGGGAAGGCAGTGCCAACCCGGGGGAGCTCAAGTGCATGCAACACACCTGAGTAACCAGAGGGTGTGGAGCCAGGATCCCCCCCTTTCCAGACCTCATTTAAGGGTTGACAGTGGAGGCAAGGAGATCTCTGTGGAGATCCCTGCCTACCAGAGATCTTTGAAATGAAAGCAGTTTTTCGTCCTTTCTTTCTACATGTGCAGCTGCTGCATTTGGGCTTGTTCTCATTTGCTGCAGCCTGAGGCTGTGCCATCCTGCTACTATCGCTGTACTTTCCATCATGTTGTAGCATTACACAAACTTTAAAAAACTACCTTTTACTGTCAAGGGATTTTGAATTTTGAGAAGGTCCTGAGTTAGATGTGTAGCAGGAAATGAAACTAGAAAATGAGAGTGATAAACTGTAAAAGTGTAGGAGGGTACAATAGGAATAGCTGGAATGACAGTCTTTGATTCTATGACAGTAAGTTCTGTGGTGTGGAATGCTAGTAATACATAGCATTACTGCATTAAATACATAAGTCTCTCTGTAAGTAATGCCTCCTATTTATTTCCATGGAAGCTACAACAGGTACAAAGAGCACAATAACACACTTTAATAGTGCAAATTCTTAGCTACAAAACATTTTTTTTTTCAACAGTCACCACCATTAACTGTGCTTTTTCAACAGTGATAAACAAGAACCTGCATGCCATGCTTGTAAAAATCTGCTTGGCCGTCCTCAGCATGGCTTGGTTTTCTTGTTGCTGTTGCCTCTGTTGGAAGGAACACAAAGCCTCACCACTCTCACATCCACTATTTGGTCTCCATAAGCATTCAGCAAGCATTGATGAATTTCAATAGGTGTTGTTTTTTCTGCGCTGAGGTGTTTAATGACACACCTTTGTTTTGTGTGCATTTCCATGTCAGAACCCGCTTTGTCAGACTGCCCCTTTGCTGCTATCTGTTGCGTAGCAGCAAAATATAATGGAATGCTGGTAGGAAGGTTCAACCTCTGCTGCCGTAGCACCAACTTCTGCCTCTGACATAGTGGGCCTAAATAATAAAACAGGAGACATTATTCTTGGTGCAGTCCTTGTGTATTCATAAGGGATAAGGATTGATAATGCTTTGTAGTATGCAAGCATTTTCTGGTTATGTCAGGTACGTATGGGCTGCATCATCTACCCATGTACTGAACAGAAGAAATCAGCTTGATTTCTTTGAATAAAATACTGAGATTTAGAGTATCAATATTTGCTGATTGATTCTCATAAAAACAAATCATCACAAGCTGAATCAAAGTCTAGAATGTTATTAATAATGCCAACATTTGTAAAGAAAAAAAAAGTCCATATCTTAAGCAATTTGACCTTTAGGAGGTTGATGGGCAGTCCCTCCTGCAAAAGAGGTCTTTAATTTGCTTTGGAATCTAAAGTGATCAGTTAGTTTGGAATATCTTAGCCATATAGCATTGGCTGATGTGTTTGCTCTTAATCTTGACAAGAAAAATCCTATGCTATATCCAGTGTACCCTTTATTAAATATTTTGAAAATACAAGTAGTATCTGTTATGGATCAGCAGATCAGACTTGCAGAATTACTTACTGGGTTCCCTCATTAGTTTACTGCTACATCAAAGTATTAGAATTTAATCCCCACCCATCTGTAATTATCTGTGTGTATTGTGGATGAGGATAGAGGGGGTTGTTTCTTATATGCCCCTAGGTCAGAAATGGTACAACCCATCTCTGTAGGTGAATGATGCCATTATTGTGACAAACCAACCTGTAGACATATGCTAATGTACAGTAGAGATGGGTTGATTTTTTTTTAGCCATTGCTAGAAGTATTCTGAAGTGGTTCAAACTTTCCTCCCTCTGAAATTTTCTACATAATGGTAGTCAACATGAATAAATATTATATATAGTTCTAAGTAAACATTTGTTAGAGAAAACTAATTTTCAAGCATATTTGAGTCTGTTGCTTTCCAGCCTGTTATGCATGTTTAGTGTAAATTGCCTTGCTATTTTTTAATAGTCTTTCATCTATTTCCTGTGATTGCTGCATAAAATACCTCATTACTTTGGAAAAAGCCTGATCATTTAAAAGCCTGGTTATCTATAAGCTAGTGATCCTTATCAGCGCTTCGTGTGAATGAGGACAGGGTAGTTCTATTATTACTGCTCTGCTTGCTATTTCGCTTCCCACTGAGCAGATATCTTCTGATTTAAATTTATTCATCTTCTAGTTAGTTTTGTATCCATTTTCCCTCCCATTATATTCAAAATCTTTCTCCCTGTTATTCTCATCATGTGACCTCATGAAGGTGATGAAATATCAGATTTCATTCATTTCATTTTCTAATGAGTTTTCTCTTCCCACCAGCAAAAATAAGTAAATAAATAAGGTTTTAATTAAGACACAGTCCTTCTCAGCTGAAATAACTTTGCTTGACCCATTTATGTCCTTTCTGAGTCATCTTCCTGGCTTCAGAACCCTGGGTAGATATTATTTAGAACTAAACAAAGGAGTTTTGAAATACCCATTATTAAAGCAGTGAGCTTTTTTTGTAGGAAACATACAAAGCAAAGATGCAGTTAGGTTCTTCCCCCCAGCCCCCGGTATACTGTTCAATGAAAAAGCATTCTGACAAAGACAGAAAGCTGTGGCTAAACAGCATTAGTGGATGAGTCACTTAAAGAGAACTGGAAAGAAAAAAGAAAAAAGAAAAAAAAGCATCTGCAGCTTGATAAGAACCAGAATAGTTCCAGATGGCCGCAGTAAACCTTCCCATATTTGCACGAGGAATGATGGACAAAAACATCCAGAGCAGTGGTTACATTTTCGGTGGTTTTTGTTTTCTTGATAGAATAAGAGCTTTCAAAAACATGAGAATTCTCATCAGGTTTCTGCATAGATTATGACCAATGAGGTCAGGCTGAGTGGCACATTTCTTTCTAACAGCTTTATAAGGATTGTAAAGTGTTATTATGAGGAATGAAGAGTTTGATGACTCAACACTTCACTAGTATGAATAACTGAAAATATAGGTGACTTTACAGAACCTAGTGCAATCCAGAACTCCAGTAGCAGAAGATCCCTCTTGAATCATTGGCTGTGTTACAGGGCAGATGGAGAGTCTAGGATTTGCCTAACGGTTGTTACTTCAGTAACCACATACAAGTTGGCATGTTTTGGTGGATTTTCACAAGAAAAGGAAGATATGTTGGGCCAGGTCCTGTCAAATTTCAGTTCTTTGTTGCCTAGCTTAGAAATGCTTAAGTTTTTCAAAGATGAAACATGGCTTTTTTCTCTTGCATTGTTTTCAGAAGTGGCAGAGCTTTTTTGTCTAACACTCTTCCTTCCTCTTGCCTTGGCTCTGCATCAGAGCAAGACAGAGTTGTCCTGGATAGTTTCAACATGAGGAGCTAGGGCTGTGGAAGGCTCCAGAAAATGGAAGTGAGGATGCACTTGGTGCAAATGTGATAAAGGTGATGCTAGGATCATGGTGATGCCATATGAAAGATAATGCCAGTATGGACTTGGGTTGTGTGCTTTCAAATCGCATTGACTCTGTAAATATATTACACTTTCTACTGTCTCTTTCCTATTGACTCCTTATAGCAAAATACCCTTGAATTGAGAATGTTTAAAAAATATGCAGTGAGATGGTTGGAGAAATGAGGAGGAGCAGTTGTTGAAATGTTCTTTGATATCCAGACCATGAAATGGCATAGGTTTTCTGCAGCGTATGGAAACCCATGTATCTAGTTCTAATTCATGTCGATTAGGGCTTCTGAGAGCTGCCAGTTGATGACTGAAACTGTCAAACAAGACTAACTCACATCTCTGCACAGCCACTGGGCACTGTGGTAGCAGTGCATCATTCACCACTTCCTAATCACCCACTGAGATTCAACACAAAGGGTTGCAAGCTGGAATGCATTTTCAGAGAGCAATAACAGTACTCATCACAACTTCCTCTCAGGAGCTGCTGTGTAAACACAAGTGCAAGTGTAATCACCTTTGAAGTAGCTGGAGTAGGTGTCAGGTTGACAGGTTTGGGCCTGGAGTTCTTGGCTGAAATATTAGTGCAGATTGGTGAGAAAATAAACAAGTGAGTATGGGCCAGCATGAAGAAAAACTGCTGGCAGCTGATCTTTGAATTGACCCTACTGAGGCTGCGTGCTGAAAAGTGATACTGAAAGGATACCATCTTAGCTCATCTGAAAAAAAAGAAAGAAAAACAAGCACTGCTGACTAGGGAAGGTGTGAATATGAGCACGGTTGCCTAACCTTAGACAAGCAAACCACATTAAACTTCTAACTTCACATCACACTCCAGTTTCTGGGCTTTGGCCACCCACTTTCTCCTGCCATGCACATTAGCAGATGGCTCCATTCAGCTTTTCACAGGATGTGGGCAGAGCAGGACCCTGAGGGACCCCACGGGAGAATTGCAGTGAGCTGCTGTCTCTCCCCTGCATATTTTCCCGTCCAGACTGGAATCAAGGTCTGGGATTGATGAGGTTAAGTTTGTTTTGCCATAGTAGAGATCAACCCTGCAAGTGTTCTTCAGTAGTCAGTGCTGCTGGCTTAGAAAAGGGCTGTGCAGTTACAATGTGCCTTTCAGGAAAGGTAACTATGAGATTTTTTTTCCCTTGGATCTGGTCCCTGGGGCTTTTTGATCTCAAGATGCAAAGCATGTTTTACATGGGTTGAGACAAGAAAAAAGCTAGCTCCAGGCAGCCCTTAGAATCTGAAGCTTCAGTGTTTCCTTCATCTCAGTGTAAGCGCCACGAAAGGGGAATGGATGTTAAATTACTTTTTTAATACATTTATAGCATGCATGTTTATAGTCTGGAGTTATTTGGAAGAAAAATACACCTGCTGTCTATTAGTGAGATGATGAGGTTTGCAATACCAGCAGTGAGATATATGTCAAAAAATGACCATCTACTTACTGCAACAAAGTTAAACCGAAGGAAAGTTTCTTTACTTATAGCTTCATTCATTTCCAGATTATATGTTTTTGTGCATGTTTTGAAAAAAAAGTCCACTATGATTTTTTGATTGTTTTCTTAGAAATATCATTGAATTATTATGCTTTTTATAATGCAGCTTGTCTAACACAAGAGATATGGGCTAGAATCTTGAAATTCCTGAGGTCAGCCAATAACTTCTCTTTCTTATATATAAGTAAGTGTTATGGGAGTGTTCTGAGCATTAATAATCAATAATTTGGCCTAAATATCAAATCAAAATCATAGAAACAATGAACAGATTTCCATAAACTTGTAAAACATAGTTTTGTGTTGTCTTTGAGAAGGTGGGAATAGTCATCAGAAAGGTCAGGAAAAGTAATCATCTGATAAGTTTGAAGAATGACAGTGTAGAAAATACTGCTGTAAACAAGCCAGTTCTGTACTTGGCTACTGACAATATTCCATCAATAATATTTGCTCCCTAGTGTGAAAACATGCTTGTTGTGTCCACTGCCTGCTTGTAATACATTTCAACAAGGAGGTGTGAGATGCAGAAATGCATTCTTTAGAAATCATTTAAAAAGAATGGCAGTGTCATTAATGTTAATACAGACTGCAAATATCAGAAGAAGCTTAAAACTCTTGCTTAATGTTCTTTCCAAAAAACTTTGTTGCAATACTTTATAAATGGTAGGAGCAATATTCATCAGACACAGGGCACATTAGATTAAAAAATATAAATTAAAAACATGAGTGACTTAAACTAAAGCAGCTGATTTTAGACAGAGATAGACATGGATCACCCTTCAGGAGCTGTTTGTGTTCTGGTTAGGTGATGGTTTGCTTCCAGCTAACAGTCTGCTGATTGCTTACATTAGGCAAGTTGGTTTTTTGTTGTTTTTGTTTTATTTTTTTAAATCTAGCTCAGTCTAACTGCTTTCTACTGTGATTCTGCTCTCATCCCTGTTTCCAAGACTTCCCCTCCTTTGAGATTGCTCTCAAACTAGTTTAACATTTTACCACATCAAGAAAGCTTGCACATGGTCAGCTGGAAGGCAGCAGGACCAGGCAGCTGTGAGCAGAACTGCAGCCAGGAGAGATGGGTACACGTGCCTGTAGACATACAGCTTCTGTATGCGTCTGTGTCAGTCAGTGAAGCCCTTTGATGCCATCTCAGTTCATTAGATATGATTAAAATAAATAATATGCTTTAACTTCCTTAAATAACTTTAAAATGAACAATTTTCATTGCTCTATCTTCAATACTTCGTTTTGTACAGAATTTTAGGTTTCCAGGTATCACAGACTTTCTCTACTAGGGTACAGGTTACAGAAAGCACTGAGATGGGGAGGCAGAAACAGAGCAAAGGACAGGAGATGTAAAAAACAGTAAATACTGCTAAAATTACAATATCTAGAGATTTCTCATTCAGTTTCATCAAAAGACTGGGTACAAGAATGAAGAGTTGAAGGGGAAGTTGTCAGTTCAATCATACCGGTGTTTAAAAATGTCTTTAAAAGTGGTCAGAGAAATGATCAGCAACATAAATATTTGAAGGATGATCAAACTTCTACTAAAGGAAGATCAAACTTCTGCAGAAATGGAAGTTATGATACATTGACCTGAAGGGAAAGCTAATGGGAATTTGGGAGAAAATTACAATTTCAAAGAAAACATACATCTGAAAATGAATCATGACAGACATCTGGGGAAGGTATTGTGTAAAAATGAGTCAGACATTCTGTTTATTTGGAAGCCATGGAAGGACAAAGAATGTAAATGTAATGGGACTGTGACCTCTGTGCAAAAACCCATGTTTCCATCATTCCATAACTGGGAACAGCTTAGGAGTTCACCTTGCACAGTGGTAGCTGGCAACAAGTAGCCAGCCACTCCTTCAGTCTGACTGTGAATAGTGTTAGTGCTGATGGTTATTGTAGTAATCTTCTCAAAACTATCTTAACTAAGCTACACGTTAGCACTCTGGCATAATTCTGCCTCAGCCAGAAGGAGATGGAATTGTTTTGTCGTGAGCTCATTTAAAATAACAGAGCTGAAGGAATTTTGAATGTTTCCAAAATAGTATTCTTACACTCACAAACACATTAGCATGGTCCATATTACTTTTTCATCAGGGTACTATGATAAAGCTATCCAGAGTGTAAATGGTCTATAACAGGCCTGGAAGAAGAGTGAGTCAAAGCAGTCGTATTTATGCAAAGAAAGCACAGTACCTCAGCAAAACCAGAGACCAGTCCTTGTCCCTATAATCACAGAAGTTCATGCAAATACAGCCAGTGATGCTTAGAAAGTAAATGATGGAGAAACAAACTGAAAACCCAGCTGATTACTGGGTAGCTTGAATCACATAAATGTTTACAAGTGCAAAAAGCAATCGTCATTCTACGTAAGTACAAACCCAAAGTCTCAAAGATCTAATAGGCAGTTCTGTATTTTTATCCTACCTGATATGATTTCCATTACTCTCAATAACCTTGTATAAAATTGTATGTTGATACTTCCAGCAGATAAGTTGAAATTTGGAAAAGGAAACAAAACCAAAAACAACTGTGCACATATAGATATACCAGCATTACACGTTTAATTCCAAATGTTTTATTATTATTGTTTTACACTGGATTATTTTTTTTCTATTTTAGAAACCAAGCAGTGTTTATTTTTAAACTGCTGTAAAAATATTTCAGTTCTAAAATAGGCAGAGTAAAACAAGACTGAGTGGGAATACTTCGTTAATGCAATCAGGCATTCTTATTTTTATTCTGCTCTAGGGGCTGTTCCACAACTGCTGTAAAGGAGCTTGTGTATTCCCATTAATTTGCGTTAATATTAGCCATAAAAATCCAGTTCACTTGAAAGGTTCCTTTGCAAAATATTCATCCCATGAGTATCAGTTTTTCTTGTGAAAGATGAAATGCTTGGAACTATTTTGAAGGCGTAGTTACTTAGAGCATTTGTGTTGAAATACCATCAGTTTCGGATGTCATAATCCAGTCTGAAATTCAGCCTATATTTTCTAAAAGGCCACACCAGGAAGCAGGTGATATGGGAGGGAATATGCATACGAGAGGAGAGGGCTGGAACTGGTATTTAAGGTCCATGCCAACCCAAGCCATTCTGTGGAAGTGAAGCATCAATTTAGCAATGACTCATGCAGATAAGAAAATGCTGTCCTTCTAGATATGCAATCTGTCTGCAATATAAACATTTCTCTTACCCCCTGGGGACTGCATTTTTCTTTCTTTCATTTAGCGTTATTGCTTCTGTGGGACCATAATTTATTAACAGAAGTATTGTTGTGCTTTTTCATCAAGCTATGATCTTTTTCTGAAAAGGAGTTTATTACGGTGAATTTTTCTTCTTCTGAAATCTAATTTATCTTCTAAAAGGCTAAATTCCTTTTTGCAAAAAGCTCAATTTTTAGACCATACTGTACTCGCTTGAGGTCAAGGAAATTAGCAGGTCAGGCAGTGTGGGCAATTGATTTCATTTGTGTTTCCGTTCTACTCTGTGAGTGATGTTATCTAGCTATTGGATACAATTAGCTTTTGAAAACCTTTTCAGTGTTTCTATTTTACATTAGTAAAATTTAAAGGCTATTATGAATTTTTTACAATATAAATTAAAAACTACTGTTTAACCATTAAAATAACTTCTTGGATTTGTTGAGTAAAACAAAAGTGTGGGAGGAAATTGTGAGGAGTAAAATCTCATCAAAATGTTTCTCTGAAAATAGACTGGAGCACTTGCAGGTTGCATCCTAGCCTGTGAAAATCTATCCTAAATACTCTTTCTTAGTATTTGAAAGGATAGGTCATGTGGTGCTTTTTACAAAGGTTTTGGGTGTCACTGAGGCTGGACTTCCTACTTATGGCCCTTTTTGTGAGCTTCTCATTTTTTGAAGCCTTAAAATTAAGGTCTAAATGGAAATGGGTTAAGTAGTCTTTTTCTCCTGAGGGGTTTATACAGAGTTTTACAGGACGTGATTTTATTTTACATTTATTTAAGCTATATGACTGGATTGTATGAACTACGCTGCCTGCAGTTTGGACAAGACCCAGCCTTGAGTATTATTCAATAAACAATACTCATCTATAAATACTTTATCCTTCAGAATTTAGGCTTTTTTTGCTTAGGTAAGGCTAAATATAGGATATTATACAGTCAGCTCTAGCAGCTGCACCGTAGTTACTGATTCTGAGATATCTGATATATTGAAAAACAAACAAACAAAAACAATTGACACTGCCTAACCCTTGCCTGACCCAAATCCTCATTTTCTTTTGTGTCATACCTGTGTAGCGTGGTGCCAGTGGAGCTCACCTTGCAACCTGTTTTGGGCCATTCATTCCTGAAACTGCACAGCTGGCCTATTGCATGAAATTGAAGGGAAATTGGATTTCATCTTGAACCCTATAGGAAATTTGTTATGGTAGTGCCGCCTTCTCACAGATCTGTGCTTTGTAAACTTCAGGGAGCCCTGATGATGCTGGGTGGTGGGAATGTGCGTTGGGGACAACCAATTATTTATTGAAACCCGCAGTAAAACATATCCTGAAATCACTATGTGGCATCAGCAGAGTACACTGTAGAACAAGGCAATTCAAACAATGCGAAATTGACAGCAACAACTAAAAAATTATTTAAAAAATAGACAGTGATTCAGATTTTTACTTTTTTCACTACGAGTGCTGCTGCTATTGCTTTCATTTTATCCATTATAAATTGCTTTCATTTTATCCATTATAATAATGAGCCTTTGGCAAAAGAAGCAAAACCAAAATAGTTCTCCACCCAGTATATTCCATGTTCTTGTATTTTTGAGGCAGGAGAAAGGAAATAGCTTTGTTTGCATATGATAGTGAAGGCTGTGTGGGGATAACATTTTAAACTGCAGCGTTATAATTAATAAAATATGATAGTGTTAAACACATACATTGACAGTGGTGTTATTAAATGAAGTTGATGTTTGTAAAAGTGTAGGTAGGTTTGGCATACTGAGAAAGGCATCTCTGTAACCCTCTGAACTCTAGTAAGCATGAGTAATTTTCCATTCTTTTCCGTAAAACCTATTATAGACATGGTATTCTGTTCATCCAAATGTGCTGTTTGACTCATTGAAAGAAAGTAATGTAAATGAAATCTGAATTACAGCTGTGCTGTTATAATGAATAACGTCTGCTTAGTAAGACACTGAGTCAAGGGCCTAGTTCTCTGTGGAAGGAAAATATTTGCAAGTTTCATTGGAAAAGCTGACAGGCATACATCTGTGTGTTCTGCTTCACATGCTGGATGCTAGAAATAATGCAAATTGTTGACTTGGCTAGGAGCAGTGAAAACATGGTTTGAGAATCATACCATGTTCTGCGTGACTGAGTCTCAGAAGCAAATGTGAAGTCTTAAGCTTTTTCTTTTTTTTTTTTTCCAAAACTTCTGTTTGGTTTACCTTTCTTGTTTTATACTGGTTTTGCTAGCTGTGCTATTAGCTCCAGTGCTTTAAGCAAAGTTCAGCAAGCAAATCAACGCTTATTTTTGTGCAAGATAGATTACTGATTAGCAAAGCAGGATTTTAAAGAGAGTATCCTATTATGGTCTGAGTTTTTCATGTATGTGCACGCAGCTTTAAATACACACATTAGCTTCCTGAGCACGCAAACTGTTACAGTTTGAGGTTTGTATGAATTGTAAGAAGGCTGCCCTGAGAGAATGGTGTCTGTTTCTCAGTTTCACTGCAAGGTCAGCTCTGGGTGTGAGCAAAGCTTCAGCATGACACTGGACTTTCCTCTCTTCATGTGTTCCATTTGCATAAGCTATTTTGAAGCAAGGCTTCTGTTACCATTGTATGATGCTAACACCCAACAATTTCTAAAAAGTAATCTAACAAATACAGATAATTTCTCCTGTTTAATTTGCATCTTGTATGTGTTTGTGAGTTTAGTAGATGTTTTAAAGTTGCAGGCAGAGCTTAGAAAACTCAGAAAACCTGTATGACCCTGTAACAGTCTATGATACACTTAATTTACTAGTGATTAAATTAAAAATAAGAGAGTTGTGTAAGAGATAAGAAAGGAATTATTTTGTTTGAGCAGCTGCACAGTACTCAGCCTGCTGCTACTAGGAGGAGGATGGAGTGCTTGGAGTACTGAATACTGCTGCCTGGCAGGACCAGTAGAGGCCAAGTGTTGAACAAATCAACTAGAAACAGGACCAGAAATTCAAATCTGTGCTGCTAATCCAAGTGCCATACTTCCTTCAAGCATTGTTTGAATGCCCACACTGATGGCACGGGCTCATATAAATCTTAAATAGTACTTACTGTCCCAAGGAGGACTTGGATAACCTGAGAAAAAGAATAAAAGCTGCTTTGAGCTATCATCTAGGCAGCTTCTTGTTTGACAGTACAATCCCTTATGTACTCAAAACATTTCTCCCATGCATGTCCAGAGCTGCCTTCATCTGCATCAATCAGAACCTGTTTTCTACCCAGACTTGATTTTGATCCAAGAACTAGACAGCAGAGAAACAAAGTGCAAGGCAGCCCTGGTGTGGTGCATGCTCTAGGAGCATGTATAGCACGTTCTTCTGAAGCTGAGAACTTTCCAGTTTTAAAAACTCTTGTAATCTAAAAAGGGTTGAAAGAGTTACCTATCACAGGGAACACGTGTGTATTAGCACATGTACTGGCCCACAGACTGCAGGGGACTATTTTTCATATTGTTTTAGAACTGTGAGGAAATGTCCTCTACAATTGTTGGGTAAACTGCTACATATGTGATTTCCATTCCTTGATCATCCTGTAAGGACTAGTGTTTTCATTTCCACAGGGAAAAATTTGCACATTTGGTTTGCCATAGGCTCTGTCTTTCCAGTGCTTCATAACCCATTCTCATTTTCCTACTGTGAGCTAAGCATGAGTGCTTTCTGTATAGCAATCATGTGTGTGTAAATAATATTCTTTTCTTCCTGGCTGGTGAAGAATAACTGGCTGTAGTAATATTTTAAATCTGTTCAGGTTGCTCTGCATATATTCTTGAAATAAAGACTGTTGTAAATATATATTACAAAGAGACTATGTGGAAGACAAGGATTCAATCTCACATTCTACAAACTTCTAGTAAATCAGAATAATCTCCCCTTTGTTTGCAATCTTATGAATGGTCTTTGATTCAGATCCTTTCAGTAAATCAGTCTTACTTATGTGGCCAAATTTGACTGAAAGCAATAGGACATGAGGTTCTAAACGATCAGACCTTACATCTATTGAAATCCAATCCAAAGCAGATCTGCTTTCTTTTTTCTTTTTTCTTTTTTTTTTTTTAAAGACCTACAGATGTTTGCTGTTGCCAGTCTCTGGCATTGCAGTGACACTTTGAAATGAGGCTTCTTGATTTATGTTGAATCAAGGCAGGCTCTGTGAAACTCCTGTGGAGTAAGATGGAAGAAGAGCAGAAACAAAGCAACCAGTTGAAAATATGTCAGTAAAAACAGTCACCTGGGAAGGTAAATGAGTAGTCTGAGGTTCCATCACTTGACAAAAATTATTTCCTCTGAAAATATCCCTAGTAAGTTTCACACATTTCTCTTAAGATTTTGTATTACTCTGCATTAAGTGGCTCACTACTGGTTTACATCAAAGTAAACATAGAGGGAAAACAGGCTGAGGCAACAGATGCAGCTTTAATATGCTGCCTCATGACAAATAGTTCTGTCAAAATTGGTGTTCTAAGGTAGTTTTGCACTTTTACATAAGCGGGAATGGAGGAGGGAAGGACAGATGAGGATGTTGATTTTAGCTCTCACAGAGCCTTCAGGCTCAGCACTACTTCAGTACACATTAAGCTTTTCTATGTCAAATGAGATGAAATCCAAAACTCAGTTTTTATCTTTGTATGGACACCTGTGTTGTAGATTGAAAGTCATGGCTTTCCTCCCCTCCACCATGAACTGAATTACAGTGCCATACATTCTCAAATTTGTATGAAAAGAAACTGAAGTACAAAACAAGGCATGAATCCTCCCTCTATGTGTGATTTCTCATTCACTGAAACTTTTATTGCTTTTTGTTGCTATTAAAAGTGACTGCTGCAGAGGTATAGGAAAACTCTTACATCAGCCAAGTATAGCCATCAGCTCTCTGCTCTGTTTTTTCAACCTTTACAATTGTCATGATGGGAGAATTACAGACACATCTGGCTCAGTTGCCTAAATGCAAAAAACACACTTTTACAGTGGAGTTGTAGTCTGGCAAGCTGAGTCACTATAATTTTTAAGCCAAATGGGAGAGACAGCAAGAGCAGCACTTTCAGGAGAGTAACCACCTAGGTCTATGCCAGGAGAGCACTGCCAGGATAGGCATTGACAGCTTCAGCAGTCCTTGGCAGTAATGTCATAGGAGCATGAACCTTATTCAAAGTCATGAAACCAGAATGCTCTGGAAATGCTCCTGAGCAAGATGTTGTGTAAATTGATTGCTTTATCCCCAAGAGCTGAACTGCAGCTCAGGTATAGTAGCTCTTCCAGCTCTAAAGCGTTCTACAGAGCACAATACTTGAGAGACTGTGGAAAGTTGGTCAAGGTATCCATGTCTCCATGGCACTGAAGATGTTACAGCTCTGGGGTAAGCATTAGTTTGACCCCAATATTTACTATACAAAGATCTGTGCTGTAGAAGACGTGCTCAGTACCAGCTTCTGGTTATCTCTTTTTTTTTCTCTCTGTCTCTAAAAGTCTGTGAAGCTCTAATGGAAATGTATTGTTAATTTTACAGCTTATTGATGTCATATTTAAAATTCTCAGTATCACAATGACAAAACAGAAACTCTGTGGTCATATTCCACTAGAGTAGAAATGAATCACTCAAAGAAAATAGTCTTGAAACAACCTTCCCACCAAAACTATAAATTAGGATCAAATGTGAAATGCTCAAAAACAAAAAATGAATCAAATCTTCAAAGTCAAGCAATTCTCTTTTCTCTCATCAGGATGTGCTGCAAGTAATAGAAGTAAGCACACCTAAAGAGTGGCTTTCAATCTTCAAGTTTCTGGAAATGTCATAAAAAAAAAAAAAAACGACTGGACTTCTATAACTAACTTTCCAACTAGCATGTTCTGATTTACTGCTTTGCTGGAAGCACAGGAAGGAACTGTATGACTAGAATTTCTTTCAGGGCAATGTTTTAACAGAGACAGCAAAGGCCGGGTAGAGAAACAGCCTTTCTAGCATCTATTGTCCCTCTCCACTTTTTATTTTTATTTTTTTTATTTTAAACTTGAATTTTATTCTTTCTGTTAGTGTATATGTCTTCTTTTATTTATGCAAGATCAAGATTCAAGTGGGCTTAGGGTAAGGTCAGAGTCTTGCTTTGCACTTACAACTTTTAAAGTCTTGTTCCCTCTGGTATTTTCCAACCCAAGATTTCAGCAGTCATTTGGAGAGATGAATGAGAAAGGAAAACTTCTAGAGGCTGAGGAGAAATGTTTAATATCCAAAACTAAAAAGCCTCCCAGATGAGTAGTGCAAACCAGACAACCAACCAGACATGAACCTTGGCCCGTAACGTGCAGATAAATCTGTTTGCGTGGACAATTACCTACACAGTCAAATGATGTCAGTGGAAACCAATGCAGAGGTAAAGATTTGTGAGCAGAAGCTTGGCTCTGCTCAGGTTAGGGAAGCTACTCAGGTATTTCATTTCTTTGTGAAGTGAGACCGATGTTAGATGCTTCCTTCCATTACACGTTATTCAGTTCAAGCTACTTAGAATTCCTGGCTGTCAGACTGAGCTGGGTATTGTGCTCATCCATCATTGCTGGGAAGCTAGTTGCATATTTTAGAGAAGGGCATGAGCGGAAATAAGATTTATCATCCAGTTATGATCTCCTTGGGCCACACAACAAGGTTTTGTTGAATCTCGCATGGTTTTTTGTCATGCCCAAGTTAAGATGAAGCAAGAAAAAGTGAAACTTGTAGCAGAGTGTCATGGGAGGGTTGGCTATTAGGTAACTAATGCAAAACAGTGGCACTATGATTTTGTGCTTTCATGAGAAAATTCGTGTCTAAAACCTTACACAATTTATAAACATCAAAGTTACTATCTATGCATATTCTTTTATGGTCCTGTCATCACTTAAGAAATGCAGAAGAGATGTGTTGTATTAATGTACTCAAGAATGTTTTTATTCCAAACTTCAACATGTAAATTTTTTTGAGATCTACTTCCTCTTATGCCTCTTCTTGCTTTCTCCTGTCCTGATTCTGCATACTAGCCAAAAAATAACAGATGTCCCACTAATTACTAATGTAAAAGACTGAGCTGCATCTTGGAAGTCTTTAGAGGACAAAAGAGAAGTCTTCTAAATAATTCAGACTTTTGTCTCTTTTTCTTTACTCTTGCTCACTTTAATTCCCTGTGCTCCTTAAAATTACCTTTTTCTCACTATGTTCATAATGCTCTTCTGAAAGTTTTTTCTCACAGCAATCAAAACTTGTTTAGTCTAGCTTTTGATGGCCTGAACCAGAAGATACTGAGTGCCCAAACTTTCCTGTAAAATGTATGATGCATCTGTCAGATTCAGACCTTTGTTACTAATTTCAGAAGCTAATTCTTTTAATGCCTCTCATCCTTAAAAGAGTCTTCACCAAAATCTAGCTGAGAAAACTGACGTTATTAATACTGAGTATAAATAGTTAGACATATTCTGATTCTTTTTCCAGTATTACCAGAATGGGACACTGAGTAAATCACAGATAACCTTTGCTCTCACTATCTGCTGTGAATTTGTGCACTTAACAAGAGCACACACAAGGACATTCACACTAAATACGTACAATATAAATTCTGAATATCCTTGTGTTTTACTCCTGAATATCCTGGTTATGAATAACAAACAGTGTTTGCATGAGCTCCATGGGATGGCTTTCTTGATCATTTGTGTGGTAGTCCGGCTCTGTTGCCTGTTAAATGCTATCTGCACAAAAAGAGTATTCCTCTAGGCTACGATACATCCTGCATGCTTTGTTACTGATTTGTCTCATGCAATATTTAGCTTAGAAATATAATGATGCCAATACTTTAATCCAGTTTCTTTGGTACACTTTTTTTTTTTAACCATATGTAAGATTATGTACATTCTAAGAAAGATTGACTTTAAATTATGAACTAAGCTTGAAATAACAGATTGTTAAAATTATCTTAGATAAGGTTAAAATCTAGAAGGTAGGACTTTAGATCATGATCCAAAGGAGCTTTTTTGAAATGGTCTGACTAAAATGGGATTATTCCAGTATTTAACATTAAGTGTAATAGCTTTGCTGAACTAGATCTTTGTTTTACTTAATACCTTTATTGCTTTTGTAGACTTAAGAGGAAGTACAGGAAAGCTAAGCATAACAACCTTGAACTAGATCTGAGCAACTTCCCTGGTATATAAATATTCTTAGACAGAAGAGAGAAACACAACCAGAGGCAGCAACTGGAGAAATCAAATTCAAGGCAAATGTGAGTAAAAGCCATCTCTTCAAAGATTGCACAGAAAACTGTTGAATATTTTTAAGACTGATGCATTTGTATATTTCTTGCTATCACAAGCATCAGAAATCCTTCCCATCCTGAACTAAAAGCTTCCTTTTTGTGTCTCTAAGGATAGTAAGAGTTTGTACCAGTACCGTATCCTGTAGCAATAAACTCTACATTCTCATGTGAGAGTACTATGTAACCCATTAATGTCCCATAGTGTCTTTTCCTCATCTCAGCTTTAAATAATTTCCTACCGTATTTTTCTGTTTTGAGAACAGTAAGCATAGTTTGCTGTTAAGGTTAATCTCAGTGTAAATACATAAAAAAAATAAATGAGAAGGATCACTAGTTTGTGTAAACAAATTTGAACAACATTTAAGATATTTTAGCTAATTCTAGGAAGATTATCTCATAGGATTATATTTTGAAAAGATAGAAATTATTACATATATGAGGTTGCTTTTAGGCCAGTTTTAAGAGGGTATTCCACTTAGCAGTTTATCTTCCTCTGCTCTTCATATTTTGTCAGAATGCATAAACCATGATAGTAGGATGTTTATGAATTTTGCTGTTTTCTTTTTAGAAAATTATTGTTTGTATTTTGGTAGCTTCTGATAAGTGTGTCGTATGATTCAGCCCTATTAGTTTCAACAACCATAATCAAAACAGCTGATTTCTCTAAGAGAAAGTATTCTGGACATTCCAATGATTACTGTCCAAAAGACCAAACTGTTCACTTCGGGTTTTATAGAGGTTTTGAATGCTTATATAAAAAACAGTTTTTGAACAGTCATGTAATCTTTATCATTCTAAAAATGATTTAAAAATACAGGTCACAAAGCACCACAGAAATGATTCTGAAATGAGAAAGTAGCAGTATAATTTATATGAAATATTCTGGGAATTCTTTTATTTCTGGCCCAGCCCCATTGTTGTCGTCAGCTTACTTTAAAAGACTGTGGTTCTCATTCCTGGCAGGATCTTCCATTTTCTTTTTACCAAACAGTGAACATGTACACACAACATGCTGAACTCTATGGGGAGAAAAAAAGGGAAAGGAAATTTTCTATTTCTTTTGAAGTCCTTTTTACCGAATCCCAGTGCACTTTCATACTTCTGTCTCCCTGCATGTTCTTTAGAGACCCTGAGGGACAAAAAGCTAGAGGAAAATTTTGCAGAGATGAATGAAAGAGGTGAATAAGGAATGACTGTGCGTGGCCTTGTACTACATTGGGTACCCAATGAAACTTTCAGACAGCCCTATCAAATTATATAAAAGATTATTTCTTCAGGCAATGCAGTCCAAACTGTCAAGGCCATGGGCCTTGCCATGGCATCTTCTGAATGCTGGTTGTACAGGTTCACAGCCCTCCTGGAGAATTCACAGAGAGAAAAAAAGAAAAAAAAAAAACACATTTGGAAGCTATTAAACACAAAACATCGCTTTTGGATTAGGAAATCCCTGAGCTGTTAATCGCTAGAAGCAGTCTTACTGCCAGAGGGTATCAGTTTATAATTACCCTGTTCTAGCACTCTTCCAGAGGGATCTGCTGTTGGTCACTGCTCAGACCAGTGCATGGGACTAAAGGTAGTTTTTATCTGATCCAGTACAGGGGAAATAATTTTCACATGTCAGGCTGAGAATGGTTGTCTAGAAATATTTACGAATCAGATGATTTCCCTTGTAAATCCTAGACATCTTGTGTTTACATTTGATTTACATAGAGAAACAATATATTCCTTGGGAAATAACAGGGCTCGATGGAACTATTAAAAAATAATGTAAAATAGGTGTTGTAAGAAAAAACATTCAAGATTTTGAATGTATGTCTGAAGCACAGTGAAGTAGTCCCTCTCATTATTGAGTTATTTAATTTGAAGTCTTATTATGGCAGATTGTTTCACAGAATACTCTGAGGGAAATGGGGGGAAATGAAGGAAATGAGTTATATACTGTAGAGCATACAAAAGTGTATAAGGCAGTAACCAGATATCTATGGTTGCAGAACCAAAACATACAGTAAGTTCATAGGTTCCATAAAGCTTTGTGTACATCACAGTTAACAGTGACAAAGCCAAAATGAGGGTATTTAAAAGATTGTTGCTGATATAAACTTAGATGCTTAGATGTGAATGACATATGCTCTTTTTCACAGTTGCAGACATCAGAATTTTAAAAAACAAAGTAAAATTGAAGCTTGTTCTTTTAGAGAAGGAAGGAGACATTTTCAATGCTGACTTCATGTTACTAGCTTCGGACATGAGCAAGAAGTTTGCCTGCTGATGATATTTACCATGGAGACAGAGCAAGCGTGACACAGACCACATTAGTATGTACAGTATGTTATTCTAATTCATTCCAAAGGTTGTAATTCAACCTGTTCTCTTAACTTAGCAAATATACCCACTTTATATTCCTCTTTCTTCTGTACAAGAGTAAAGGGCTTATAATGATTTACTTGCTTTTTATTTTATTTTTTGTTTTGTTTTCAAACATAAGTCTTTGGTAAGATGATGTGCAGCTAAGAATATGGAAGCATTCAGCCCTTGCAACCTTCACAGTTGTATAATCCTGCTCCACAAAGCAGTTTAAGCTGTAGCAGTAGCATACCACTCCTCAATTTCATGTCCGCCAAATTTTTAAGCTAGTTAAGAGTCCTGTTCTGTTTCCTTACCAATTGATCAGTACATTTTTGCTTTAAAACCCTTATCTAATCTGTCTGAGGAGTTGATATTAGGTTGGCTATTTTTGTTCATTATTTCACGTCTGTGTATTAAAAATAAGGTTCTCAAGACTGACTTAGCCTTACAACTAGCAGTTACTGTTTACACTGAGTTCTGACAACAGCTCTTTTTTAAGGGAATAGGTTTTTCATGGTCTGCTATTCTGCTCTGCTTCATTATTCTCTTCCTTCATTGTCAGGCTGTTGTTTCACCATCACCTCTGGCTTAAAATTGCTTTAATCTTCTCCCAAACCAAACTTAGTGTACTGTTACTTGGGGTCGGTATCAGAAGTCAGTCAAGGGATCTCCTTTCATTTTCTATTGTTTTCTGTTTAATGCGCTGCTAAATCATCCCTTGGATTAGTTCATGTCTTTTTATCCCATTGAGGGTCTTTGGAAGTTTAAGTAACCATGTAATAATGTTTTATTTTTTCATTATTTATTTTAATTAGTGATTCTGAATTATTGAAGTGTACTCCTGCATGTATTTTATGAACAGCTCTTACTTACATTACCGATCATAAATGAGTACTAAAATGGCCTCTGACATAAAACATGCATTTACCAAAATCTTATTCCTTGGTTTTGCCTCTATTGCTAAAGAAAGAAACACCAGTTCAAGGAGCAACACTGTCTACTGAATTAAGTGTTGTTTCCTTTTTCTTTTTTTTTTTTGACTGGCTTCTACAGCACAGAACTTAACAAAAAGTCTAGTATAAAATCAAATGCTACCCACGCCGTCAGGAAATACATTTTCCCTTAGGTAGCATCTCACATCCCTGAGGAAAACATGTGTGCTAAGAACTACAATCCTGTAAGACTGCATCATGTTGCCTTAAATTCATCAAGGGCAGCTTTAATTTAACTGTTCGTGTTTGTAGGATATGTGTTTGTGACACAGTCCTATTACTTTGTGACTTTCATTCTTAATTTCTAAATCAGCATCTTTTAGAAATCTTTTAAGTTAGTAGATGTTTTTAGTGTCAAACCAGCAGCAGCAGCTACTTCCTTCCTGGTATTTAACATTGACAACCCACCTCAGTCTGCATAGAGGCTGCTTCTACACCATACATTATCATTATCTGTAGCTACTCATATCTGCAAGCATCCTAAGTAGGATGGATTTGCACAGACATCTTCCAGTCCAGAATATGCTCCACAGATAGTCCAGGGTGGCACAAATTCGAAAACTGACAGTTGTTAGAATCTCCTCAAAAAAGAGCATGGTTATAGTGTCTGGTGAAGGTTACTGTTTTTACTAACAGCATATAGTGTTGTAATTGGATGTTATAAAGCTTGTGTGTGAAAAACACTACCAGACTTTTGTTTTACAGTACTGTGATAGAAGTAGTATGCAGGAAGTGCAAATAGTCATGCCTAACAGGTTATTCACTCATTTGGAGCCAAATCATGCACTGTATAGGTTGTAGTGCATCCTAATCTTAATAGCACTTTTCTTGTCTGATCTCTGAGGAAAGATTAGAGTTCTGATGGCTGTACCTGAGAGTACCATTATGTTCAAATCATATTACAAGTGGAATATAGGCAGCAGGAAGTGGAATTGTTATCAGTGGAGTATACAAGCACTTCTGAAGCATCACGTTTTACGAAATGGGACATTTTGTGACATTCAGTGGAAGATTATTTTGACTGGTATTCACTTATGGCTGCAACAGTGTGCTGAAAGTATACATTTCTAACACAAGTGGGAAAATCAAAGGTGATATTACATTAATGTCCAACACAAAGTGAACCATCACAAAATGGGACACAAAACTTAAACCTTTAAAAAGTGATGTGCTGTGATCTATTGTTTCATCACTGGCATACAGGAAGTACTAGGTTTGCTAAAGGCTATAGTCACAGCAGCTCACTGGCTTGATGTGTCTGTGGAAATTGCTTACTTCTCTGGATACCATAAAATATGGTGTCAACAGTTCATAATCCTGAATGGAGAATTATTCCTTCTATCCAAATTGATTATTTTCCAGATAGGCTCATCTTCAGTTAGCATGTTAATAAAAAGACTACTCTCTTGAATTTACTCATGCATCTTGGAGTCTGGAAGTTGAAAGAACTTCTTAGGTCATCTAGTGTATCTATCTGCTAGTACATGATCATGCATTTGCAATTCTTGGAACAATGGCATTTGAGTTTTACAAAGAGAAGCAGGTTGTATCAGTTCAGGGAAAAAAAAAATCTGTAGACCTCTTCTTTGCAAGCTCTATATGTCTTAATAACCTTAGCAAACAAATTCTGAAAGGGTTTGTATTTTCTTCTTACAGACCAAGATTACAAACAATATTTTTTTTGTAAAATTTACATTGGAACTAAATAAAATGTTTGTAGCTATTCCTCAATTGATCATTTAATCTGTTTGCATCAGGACTTCCATAGTTCGCTCTCTAGGCAGTAGAACAGGGAAAAGGGTAAAATAAACAATTTTACCATTAACAATTTAAACTTTTCAAACACATGAAGTTGTCTCTGTTCTTTTCAGTACAGCTTTGCCTTTATTGACATAGTCTCCAGACCAGAGCTTTTGCTGTCTTTGAGGAGTAAACAGGATGTAGTGATGAGACTGCAGGCCATCTCTCGCACTGTCTCAACCCTGGTTCATTTCTTTTCCTGCACAAGGTCCGAGGTTTTCAGGATTTTCATTGATTTACAGTTAAGTTGTTCCCATCAGTGGAATCATGATGATATTCAGTCATTGAATCAGTCTCTGGCAAACTTTTTTTTGTCAGTGCAGCAAGGTACATGATGGTTAGAAATGCTCAGAAGAGCTCTTGTATGTCTGGTAGCTTGCTCTGCTACTTTCAGTTCTTTTGGAATTAAGGATTCTCAATAGTCAAAGACATCTTTTCCTAGTTAGGTGCACTCAGGTGGGTCCAAGGTTTCTACTGCTATACCCATAAAGCTATAAACTGTGTTTTGAAGAAACATAAATGCTTTGATATAACGTATGCATGAAGATTCAGGGTCTGCTTTTTCAACTTTCCCACTAAACCTGGATTAGTTCTCTCTCTAACTGTTCACTAACTTTGGGGATTCTAAGCAACTTTTTCTTCCTTCAAGACTCAGGGCATAAGACCTCTGGAATTTTGCTGTTTACTGGAGATTATCTGCCAAAATCATTGCCTAACAGTGTGAACGTATGTCACTAACTATTAACATCTTGTATGTTGTATTTCAGTTCTTTTTATTTACTGTAAAAACCTTGGAGAAAAAAAGATCTCAAACATATACATATTTTTATGTAAAGCAGAGCTATGGAACTGACCAATTTCTTCTCACTACTAGAATACCCATTAAAGGTTAAAAATGTTTATACCAAAATATACTTTATAGAGAGAAGTAACTGTATGTGTGCAACTTATAGTATTTCTTCAAACAGTAATGTTTTGAATTCAGTTTCTCAAAAGCTCTCTTCATGCTAATTTCTAGGTTGACTTGATTGCTTTACAGAATCACAAGTTGTACCTGAAAGGATAGTGTCCTTGAGACTAAGTGAAATGTTCAGCAGTAGTAATGAAGAGATTCCATCAAAATTTCTTGTTGGCTAGAAGAATGTTTACCCAGAAAGTGAGAGACATTAGTTCATGTCAATCCACTGAATCAAGAACGAAGTAGTCTTCAAATTTGATATTTAAATATATTGGTTAAAATAACAAAAATGTCATATTTATATATTTGAGATAGGACATTAATCTGTGACATCAAATCACAAATTCTAGCCTTCTGTTTTTTTCCAGGCTCTGAGTAATTACTCCTGAGCACAGGAGTAATAATAACCTATTAAAAAAAAAAATAGTTATTCACTCTGAACTGATTTATTTTCTTCAGCAGCTGGAACAGCTGAAGCTTGTTTGCCCCATATTATTTATTACATATATTTAGTAGTCATTAGAATATAGAAAGTTACTGACATTTTAAGGATCTTCTAGAAATAAGTAGTCAACTATTCATTTTTTCCCAGACTTCTACAGATCTTATTGCTATCTAATCTGTTGTCCAGAAACCCATTGTAAACACAGACTGATATAAAGTAAACAGAGAAGCTTCAGTATCAGATAAGCAGAACACTCAGATTCAAATTGTTTTCCAGACAAGGCTTCCCAACTTAATTCACAGAGAATTTTCCTTATATACATCCATTTCCGTTGGACTTTATAAATTTTATATAGTTCATTTTGATGAGGTCTGCAATTTTACCAACTACCTTGGGGTTTTGATGGCACTTGCATATTTGGTAGTTGTAAATTCTTTCAATGGATGTCAATTCAGAAAACAAATACAATGTTGTGTACAATAACAAAATGTGGAAATAATATGGAGATGAAGAAGAAAGTATTTTTGCTTCTTCCATAAAAAGAAGAAATGTCTTATTGTTTATGTGAGTTTTTGTATGATTTTTGTAGAACTTCTGTGCTTCTTTGACTAACTTCTGCAGAAAGTTGTGCTACTGGAAACTTCTATAGAACTGCAGAAAGTGTTGTTCATAAAAATAGCCCTTTTGATAAATTTCACAGAAGCTAATGAGAACAAAAAATAAAAAGCCTGGAAATTGGTTTAAAAAAAAATTGGTTTTTGTGGAAAAATATGATCTTGATAAAAATTTTATTGTTTAGTTTGACCAATTTATGATATTAGGGAAGGCCAAAGTGATAAAAATCAGAAACTGAATTCTGAGGATTACCTTGTTGTCTAGATACTAATATGGGGTTTTGTAATGAGTTTTTAAGCAGAGTAAACAAATTCATACATCCATATCTCTTGGCATAGGCAAAAATGAAATTTGCATGTGCAGTATAGATAACTAGTTCCTTGGTTTTCTTAGCTGGCTAAGAAAACTTAAGCAATTATAGTTATAATTTTTCTAATTAAAAAATACTAAGGATATTTTTATTCCAAGTATTGCAATAAATGCAAAATAAATTGCAGGAAATAGTACAGTAATTGTATTTTCTTAAAACTATTAGTTACATTTTTGCTTGGGTTATTTGAAAAGAAAATATAGAATAGGAGCATTGTAGAGAGAAATAAAAAAAAAAAAAGGCAGTGAAGAGGGCAGAGGTGTAAAACCCAGCCTCAGATGGAAAAGGCAGATGTGGATGGGATAAAGGAACTGCAATCCAAACATTCCTGAGAAATACGCAACAGATTTTGCAAACACTCCCCTTGATAATTAGTGCCCTGGTTTGCATGTTCTGAGGGTCAGAAGGATTTTCAAAGCAGAGAAGACAAAGGCTTTCAACCCTGATGCCAATTTCTAACCTTTTTCACACTGATTGTAGCAATTAACTCTGTAATTAATCGATCAGGATATTAATTTAGCATGTTCTAATAAACTTATGTCCGCTTATTGCATAATGTGGAAGTTTCTCCAAATTACTGCTGTCCCAGACATTAAACAGGAAATCGGTCAGTGCAATGTCTGCAGCTCCTTACAGGGAATGAACAGTTCAAAATTCATAGCCAGCATCAAAAATTCCAGTTTACCCAGGTGCTTAGAACAATCCCTGAGTCTATGCACATTATTTCTGCTCCTTGTACATTTATGAAGAAATTTTGCATACATATATGTACTCACAGGGGTAGGTAGATAAATACAGATGTCTATATAAGTAGCATTTATATATTCTTCAGAAAATCATACACACAAAAACAACCAGAAGTTTCCTTAAATGAGAGGACAGAAGGTCAGCAGACAGATCCATATCACTGCTCTTCTGCTGAAGAAGAATCTCTGGAGAAATGGTCTGATAATTTTATAAGTGGTTCTTTTGCTTTTTGAAGCATCAGCTGAATGGCTATGGCTCTACCCAGGCCCTCTGCTTCCCAAAGTACACAGAGAATTGGGGAATAACTAACAACTGTGAAAATAACTCAGACATCCAAATATGCTATCTGAGACAGTCATCTCATGAGACAAGACCAAACCTTTGAAAATCAAGGCCAATTTATAATAAAATTTATAAAAATACATTATTTTAAAATGTTATATATGGAAATCTTTTTATAAACCTCAACAAAGCATTTTTTGAAAATGATGCTTTGTGTCATTGGACTAAGCAGGGTGGGACTTAAAAGGTTTCAGGTAAGATATTTCAGGATTCAAGTAGGGGAGTCAAAGACAGTTCAGGAAAAGAAATCTACTAAAATAAGAATAAAGTCGTTCAATGATACAAATAGTCTCCTCAAATTGCACATGTTACTATATTTTCATTAAGAAAATAATAAATTATTGATGTACTATTTGAATGGAGTTAAAAAAGACACTTGATCTACAAGTTCAAGATTTCTTTTATAAACTTGTCAAAACATCTGATTCTTGCTCTGTTTCATGGGTGCAGATGGTAGCATGCTAAAACAAATCCTCTTGTCTGCTCTTGCTAGCTTTGCCCCATAAACCTGGGGGCAGGAGGCTGCACCAGAAATGCACCAGGAGTTTTGGTGGGGCTGAAGCAAGATCAGAAGGACCTGGTGTCAGCCCTCTGGCACTTCTGCATTGTCTTAGTGTACACTGATGTCATACCTTTCCTCCACTCAGATACCATGGTTCACATTTTGACATCTGCCTTCACAACTGTCTCTCTTTAAAACCACAGATATTTATTATTTCTGGAATTAACGCTAAAATAATGAAACATGAGTAGATAATTTGATTTGGAACAAGTTGTCAAAAGCAAAGGCAAAAAGCAAGTAGTACAAGCTACATGGGGCAAACTTTTCTGTTTGTGCTGGAAATGTACTGACAGTGAAAAAGAAGCACACAAGAAAACAATAATTAACATGCTTTTCAACGTTTATTGTTAAGCAGCAAAAAATTATTAAAAAGAAACTAAAAAAAAAAAAGACTGTGATGACTGTGAAGCACTGAAAGGTTAAAAGAAAGGGCAGCTTCTTGCTCTTGATTCCCTCCAGACAGCTGAGAGACTGCAGAGTCAGCCAACCTGTGACTCATTGATGCTGCATGTCAAATTTGTGTCTGCTGGTGGCTGTAGTTCTGCCCTGTCCCTCTATGGGGATAGGGATGCAGTGTTGAGAATGCTGGCTCTCAGCTAGCACAGTTCTGAGCAGCTTATGTTAAGCTTTGGTGCTTGGGTTTTTCTATTTCTGCAACCTCACTGATGTGCAGTGGGGTCCTTTGTTGAAAGAGTAAGAAGCTTTGGAACAGAAAATGTGATGCGTACAAAGAGCAGACATGCATTCTTTCCAAATGCTTGTAGAAGCCTTGTCTTTTAGAGGTGGACACAGATGCCCACTGCTAGAAATATGGCAGTAGGTATAGGAGTCCTACCTCCCAGTGTCTCAATGCTATCTGGAAAGAAATTAATAGTCATTTTTTAAAATCTTTTCTCTTTTTTTCTTTTTTTTTTTTTTGCTTGGCTGCACACTGTCTTGGTGAGTGTTTGCCTGCATTCCCAAGGAAGCTAATCCAGCCTAGATACAGTATGTGTAACTTTTGAGAAGACTAAAGTGCTTCAGTGATAAGGAACATGGTAAGCCTCTTTGCACTGACGTGGTCAGGCTGTGGTGCCTATACTATGTTTGACACGTTCAGGTGCTTAGCTTATGTGTTATTCAGCTCACTGAAAATAATACACTGCATTTAAAGATTGCAAAACAAAATGTCTTCTCATTTTCTCTCTTCCACACCCTTTACCATAGCTAAGTGCTAAGAATAATTCTACAGTGAGAGAATGTTATTTATTTCATGTTCTATTTTTTCCTAACTCTCACAGAAAAAGAAATTAGGATGTTCTTGTTTACTTAGTGTTTCTTTCCATAAGTCCGTTCATTACAAAGGCCTTGATGTATGTAAAAATATATCTCTTGCTACTTTAAGGTTAGGTAACGTTTGCTTAAGTCAGTGTCTGTGTATTTTGGTGCTTCATTAATTTATTGTAAAAAGAATGTATTCAAAATTTCCTTTCAGTTTGAAATCTACCAGTAGCTCAGCCTTCAACAGAAGTTTAGTCACAGTGTTTCTAAGAGGGCCTAACAGCCATCTTTCTCTTTTGAGGGGTAATTACCTCTACACCAAGTAGAAAAATCAGCTTCCTCAATGTCTTCTAAAATAGCAAATTCACTAAGAAAACTAGTGCGCATCATTGAGTTGATAGCATTAAAAGTTATTCAAGGACAAAATCTTAATTTTTATGGTTTGAATTATTTTTCACTCTTTGCCAGTGGGAACTACAATCCACACTTCTTGTGTACTTTCGTTACTTACCACATTGAAAACATCTCATGAATATGGGAGTGTTTTGCTGCTGACAGCTTTGCATCTTTTCAAAGATACTGAAAGGTGAGCTTTCCCAACTGTCTCTATTTGAGAAGAGGGTTTCAATAAGGTTTTGAAGAAAACCTATTAATCTCTCATAAGTTACCTCATTCTACCTTTGAGAAGATGTTGTTTGTTTTGGTGATTTTTTTTTAAAGAATAATGCCTCCTGCCTCCCTGTCTGGAATTTCTGTGTTGGATATATTTGCTTTAAACAGATGGTATTTTTCCACCTATTGACATTTTATTCACATTTAGTAAAAAAGATCATGAACAAATCAATTTCAATGCTGTCTATTTGTTATCATTAGAAATCTACTATAAACTAGAATTCAGAAATCCTTTGATCTCTGAAATGATGGTACTGGAAGTTTCTGGTTGATATGTACACACATCATACTACAGGGCATAGCGAAGTATGTTTGTCCATGCTATTCCTCATGAGCCCATTGAGAGTGTGTTGCAAAATGCAAGCCCACTACAGCTCCAGATTTGCAAAGTCGCATTCAGAGCATGTGCAGTTTTGTATAACTTGCTATTTCACAGGATAAATTCTCTGGGGTTTTGGTAGCTACCTCAGCACAAACAAAACTAGTATGATAACTAGTGTTTTATTGATATAATGTCACCTGCACAGAGAGGCAGGTATACTAGGGCTACACTGCTACAACTTTTATGAGATTTTATTTTATATGAGAAACACTGTCATTCGAAATATTTTAATGGTACAAATCCTCAGGCATCAAGCTTTTAGACTGTTCAGTTTAGCTAGTTCTTCTTAATTCCTACCAAATTTATCAGAAAAATTTTTTTTCATTTCTTGACAACTGGCAGTCGGCTTTGTCAAGGTGCATGATCTATGCAGTATTCTGGAATTGCATTCCTGTTCCATGGACAGCTGCCAGCATGAAAAGCCAGGAAGGATCTACCATTGAGAGTCATCAATATCAATCCTAGCAGAACTTTGTTGTGATATTTCTTCATCATTAAGTTTTAATAGCAACATGCAGTAATGCTGTAAGACACCATTTTAATTTAGTTAACCATTTTATTTTAATTACAAAATAATTCAGAGGTCTTGCTACAATGACTTATCATGTGACAACTTTTTGCAATCCACAGCAAATTTACCTTTTCATTTTTTCCATCAAGCTTTCAAGGTGTATCTGTGCTGTAACCTTTGGCAGGTCTGACATCACTCCCTGTGCTGGGCACAGTGTCACCTCTGTGCATTCTGAGGGGTGTACAAGAGTAAGCTGTGAGGCCGCTGAAAGTGAAATGATCTTTTATCCTGTTTCGTAACGTAGAACAAGTAGATATTTCTGTCAGTGTTTTCTTCGTGATGAATAACCTGTGGTAATCTTGTTTTATATGGTATTGTTCTCTGAAATTTCCTTTGCACTCAGGCAGATGTGCATGCATATATCTGCAGGAGACAAACATAGAATGTCATCTTGCTAAAATTTTTTACAAACAACAAAAAAGACTCCAGCAACCATTGAGAGAAACCACCAGGCAAGTTCCTTTATTTTTGTATCTCTTAAGCAAGTGACTGGGAGTCATGAAAATGGGAAGAGATTGCTCTGAGAAGAGCAGTCATGAGACTAAAATACGAATTACTGTCTGTATTGAATATTTTTTAACCAGTCAGTCAAAACTCGTCGTTTTTTGATAGATTCGGTGACTGATTTAGCTTAAAACATAAATATCACCAGCAGGATAGTTGATAGTCAGTTGTATTCATGCAAACTTTTAGAGATGCTAGCTATTCTTAAAGTGATGTTAACTTCAAGTTTCCTCAGAAGTGTTTTCAACTTGTGTCTGTATTTAAGAAATGTCACTTTTACCTTCGGAAGTCCAGCCAAAAATACAGGTGGTCTGAATGTTGTGATCCGTGCTATTTGAACATTAGCAGAAGGTAAATGAATATGCAGGGTAATACTTTGAAAAGATTTACTTTTTCGTTTGGTGGTGTTGCATCTCTTGTTCCATAGATGCAATGAGTTTGGCAGAAATGTCAGTGATGTTTCTGAGAAATAACGATAAATGTCACTTCTGTGATGAGGATCAAAATTGAAGTACGTGGCAGTCTTCACATATTCTAATTCAGTAAAAACAGCACTAGATCAGTACCAGGATTAATGATACCAAGAGGAGTGGTGAAATTGGTACAGCAGAAGGAAAGTCATCTCTGCCATCCACAGGGACCTTGATAAACTTGGAAGGTGGGCCATGTGAACCTAATGAGGTTCAATAAAACCAAGAGTAAGGTTTTGCACTTTGGTCAGGGTGATCCCAGATGTGTATACAGACTTGGAGAATTCCTTGAAAGTAGCCATTCTGAGAAGAACTTAGGTATCTTTGTAGACGAAAAACTTAACACGGCAGTGTGTGCTTGTTACCTAGTAAGTCAATGGTATCCTGAGCTGCATTAGAAGAGAGGTGGCCAGCAGGGGCAGAGAGGAAATTGTCCGTCTCTTCTCTACCCTTGTGAAGCCCCATCTGGAGTATTGTACCCAGGTCTGGGGCTGCCAATAGAGGAAAGATGTGGAGTTTTTGATGAGGGTACAGAGGAGGGCCGTGAAGATGATGAGAGGGCTGAAGGAGCTGGGCTTGTTCATTCTGTAGAAGAGATGACTACAGGGAGACCTCATTATGTTCTTCCCTTATTTAAAGGGAGATTATAAACAGGGGAGAAATAAACTTTTTACACAGGCAGATAGTGATAGGATGAGGTGGAATGGTTTTAAACTGAAGAATATTTAGCTTAGATGTCATGGGGAAGTGCTTCACTGAGAGGGTGGTAAGGTTCTGAAACAAGCTCTTTTTAGAGGTTGTGGACGCCCTGTCACTGGAAGTATTCAAAACCAGGTTGGATGGGCCCCTGGGCAGCCTGATCTAGCCTTTGATCTAGTGATTGGCAACCCTGCCTGTGGCAGGAGGCTTGGAATTTGATGATCCAAAGTCGCTTTCAACGTAAGCCATTCTATGATTCTGTTTCTTCTCATATCGTCATTTTATTTTTAGAAAATGTTTTATTTTCTTCATATTACAGTTTACCTAATGCAAAGATGACCCTTTATGAAGTTCTCAGAGATCTAGAGATGGCATATGTAAACTATTCTTCATTCTGAAATTTCATTGAGCTTCCAAAAGAAAATATTTCTTCCAGTTTCTGAGCAGTTGTTAGTGATCATGGGTGATCTTCGGAGCTGGAAAATGTAACAGCATGCAGTGATTTTGTTCACAGTGACAAAACATAAGGAGGCACAGTAAGGCAGCTTATGGGAAAGATAGTACAATAACAACACTGACCTTCTAACCTTTATAAATTAGGAAGTGCAGTTTCTAAATCAAAAACAGCACCGGAAGCTCTGGGAATGGAAACAGGCTTAATTCTCTGTTGTGCAAAGAACCCAAGATTTTCATAACAGCAGGTCAGATTTTTTGGTCCTTTGTACGTGTCCATTTGTTTCATAAATTCCAGACAGCTGTGTGCTTGGAATGGCTTTGGGAACAAGGACAACCAGGGGAACAAGGAAAGACATGAGGGGAATGGCTGGGGATCAGCACTCTTTGCGTGCCAAGGAGATGTACAGTGTCTCTGGAGAGGGAGATTTGAATTTTCCTAAATGAGGAATTTGTTTGCAGTCAAAACTCTTCTCTTCTGCAGTATCTACAGGTCAAGACACATAAACTGCAATAATCAACATCATTTACCATCAGGGAAGGATGACCTAGATCAGATCTCTTATCTGAATTCTAAACATTCAATATATCTTGGAGGCATCCACCAAGAGAATTTTTCCACTCCTACTTCTTTTAATTTTCTGTAAGTCGGATGAATGCAATATCGTGGATACCGGAACTTATCTGATCTCTATCAAGAGTCTAGTAGAACATCCCTTTGAGGATGGAGAGTTCATGTGGGGCTGGAAAGCTAGGACTTAGATATGTTTTTGTATCAAGGGATCCTCAGTTTCTTTGCTCTCAAAATGGCTGCTGTGATCACAGTACTAGCCTTATATAGTTTTTTTTCAATATAGTCTTATCAGTCTATTTAGTGTTCTGCCATTTGTAAAGAAATGTTCTATGCCTTCTAACACTGATATAATCTACTGAAGTAGGCACATTTTTGAGTTTTCCAACGTGCATGCAAAATGATTTGCTGAGAAGAACCCATTCTTATATTATGCAGTAAAAAGATTTTACCCCTCAAAAATATTACATTGTTCTACTGGTAATGTATATTTTTGTATTATATTTATTTCTATTTTTCCATGGCACGAAATTGTTAGGAAGGGAGACAGGAATTTCTTATTTAAGACACAGTGAGTAAATGGATCTCGAATGAGCATATCAATTTCGGTGTTCACAGGGTAGTTAAAATATAGTTCTTTGGGCAGACAGTAAATTTACATGTTACATGGTAGCTTGTCTGGGAAAGTATTTTCTTGTCACAAATGTAACAAGCCTGTCTGACAGCAACCCAAGCCTGGTTTAAAGCAGTGTAAATAAGGCTCCACTGCTGCTGTTGGAAAGTAAAGATATGGCAATCACTTAAGAAGTATAGATTTTGAAAATGCATGAAATTTACAAAATTTACAGTATGAGTAGCTTGCACACTATAAGCATGGCTCTTTGGGGCAATAGGGGAGATAGAAAAGTATATATCTTAAGAACATATACATACCTGTGTAAGTAGAAGTCTCCACTGTGCATAAAATGTCCATGTTACATTATGGTCTGGAGATGAGGATGTGCTTATGAGCTGGCTGGAAACTTGGAGTGGCTGAGGCAAAAAGAGGTGCTCTAGTCCAAAAAAAGATGGAATTAAGGGTTTGTTGGAATCATACACCTGTTATGATGATTGTGTCACAGAGTTCATGAGGAAGGAAAAGAATGCTTGTGTGATATTTTCATTCACTTTTCTTGATTATTTCTAACTACTTAACTTTAGCAGCAGTCTAGCACAATTTGTTGTTACTACTTGCAGCTGGCTTTGTGGCATCTTTTTACTCAGATTTTCAAACAAAACTTTCCCAGGCTTGCCTAGAGTTGTTACTGATATTGGGTTGACATGTTTCTACTCTCTACATGTCTGAGTATAAAATACAGAATTTTCTATTCTGTGATATTAAGACAAGAACCTGCAAGTCCATAGAGAGTTTAAACATAAAAGTGCTTCAGATCAATAGTATAGGAGTTCTTCTGTGCATGACAGTACACAAGTTAATTCATAATTTTTACCACTTTCTGATAGCAGATACATCATGACTCCATGAGAACATGTTAGAGTTAAAAAGAGAGGAATGCATGTAGCAAGAGGTCATGGATCAGAAGAGATCCTATCTAACAGATGTGAAGAGCCAGCATTCAGGCCACCCAGCAGCAGCAGGGCTGGTCATCTTCCACTCCACTCAGGGAAGCAGCTGACCGCTGCCTCTCCATTCTAGGAAACCCTTGTGCTCTTTTGACACGTGGAGCACTTATGATCCAGAAGAGAACGTCATACCCATCTCATGCAGTCAGTCAGGGAAAACTGGTCCAGTGCTGCTCCTGAAGACCAGAATTTCATTTTTTTTCTTTTTTATCATTTATTTTTTCATTTTGAAGACTAGGATTTAATTAGTCATGGAAGAATCTTGTATTGCTACATTCTCGTCATACCCACATCTTCATTTTCCTTCAATTTGAATAGATTTTTCTAAAACATTTTTTTCCTCTCTAATTTTTTTTGCTTTGAGTCCTGCTAATTACAAACAGATCAAGAGTTAAAACACTTAGTCCTGTGTTCTTCTGTTTTCTTTTCTTTTCAAAGGAAGAGTCATATGAGTACAGATAGCCTTCTGTTATTCTTCAGTAAACTCAAACAAGAATATTTATTCCCTCATTAGAAAGACAATAAATCAGAGAACAGAAAAATGTGAAACAATAATTTGAATAGTTCCTGACTCTGTATTACAGTTGTTGTTCTTTTCTTTTTGTTTGGAAGATGCAAAAATAAAATAAAATTAAATTAAATTAAAAAAGAAGAAGAAGAAGAAAAAAAGTGTTCATAAAGAAAGGATGATTCGTAGTCCTGAATTATAAAATCTGGAACCCTTCTGTGCTGAGATCCCATGCAAACCAACAGCTGAAGTGCAACACACTTGAGCCCTGCTGGGAATTCCATGTACTGCTTGGAACTGCAGAGCGTTGAGTTGAGGCAGCAGAGCCAGCAGCACAGCTGGGCTTACCTGGTGCATCCCAGCTTCCTGCACAAATTCTATGCTGCAGGGATTTCCTACTGTATATGTTAGTGTGACCTCAGGCTGCTCTCTTGACAGACTTGAGAGGTGGGGTTTTTTGTTACTTGAAGATATAGGAAAACAGGAATTTTTGCAGTTGTGTAAAAACAAATAAATCTCACTAACTCACAATCAAATTTATTCTTTGTTATTTATATATTTTCTGTCATTTTTCTATACTTTTGATGCTCATCTAACAGCTACAATATAGAGAATGTAAAAGCCCTTGCATGACATTGTCCTGACATAAAATCTTACCCAGCAGTTCCATTAAGTATTTTCTTAAGTGGATAGAATGATGCTATTTCTTCAAAAAGGAGATGGTCTGGTTTTTTTCAATTGTACAGTGGAAATCTGAATTAGAGATGAAAAGAAAGGATTCCTTTCAAAATAAGTCTGACACCTCAGTGAAAAGGAGGAGCATCTTTTCCCAGGCAATGCGCCAATGTTCTAAATTAACAGATTTCATCATTGGCGAAAGGAGTAGGTACGTGTTCAGTACAGAAACCACGCCCTGGCCGCAGATTTTTAATTCCCCAGCATTCGGTACACCCAAAGGTCATTAAACTCGTTTGGCTTGCATCCCTCCTGCTGTGAAGAGAAAATGCTGTGGATGCTGTCTACTTCACCCTAGTGCAGTCATAATGTTGGCTCTACTTTAAGAGCCTTTACAGCTGTGCTGTAACACAGTTAGTTCCCAGCATGACTCAGATGAAGGATTTTATTTAATCTGCAAAGGACTTTTGCAAAAAAAAATGTTTGTTAGTGAAAACGGTTGAAGCCATGCAAAGCTGAAAGCAGCAGCATGCGAAGAAGAGGCTAATCTCAAAAGCTAATTTCCCACTGTAAATAATTTCAGTGAAACAGAAAGATGGGAGTCTACCTGACTTCCTGTGATTGTTCTATACATCATCAGTGCTTTGGCTGTAGTTTGCGTTACTGCTATCTCATAAGCAGAAATGATTAAAGTGCTAGGAGGTTGTTTGTTTTGTTCTGTGGCTTTACATTCTGCTTTTCCTATAGACCTCAAGTGTTTCTAATAAGTGGCCTGGAAGAGAGAGCAGTTGATAGATGTATCTTAACAGTGTGTGTTTGTTCACTAAGAGTACAATCCAGGGGAAAATAAAAATTCCTTGAAAAAAGCTTTGAAGACCTTAACCCAGATTTTGGTGATGTGGTATTTGAGGGAACTAAAAGAAATCTCATTTTCATTTTTGCTTGCTTTTGCATTTGGTTGCTATTTGCACTATTTCTATTTTTTTATTTCTGTGAAGTCATGCTCCCCTTTTTAAATTCCACAATTCTCTGCTATCATTAAAGTCTTCACCAAACAAAACCAAATTTCTTGTTCTTGACATAGGGGTAATTCAAAAAAACTGAAGGCTGACAATTCAGATTAAGCTCTCTTGGGAGCAAGAGATAGCTATCAGCCTGTTCCACTTTGGGAGCTTTCAGGCACTTAGACCATTATCTTAAGGAGTGATTTTTGGTGTAGGTGGACCCAAAGTCACCTGATAAATACATAAAAGTCTGTCTCTTATTTGTCATTCTAAGATAGAATGTCATTGACCACAAGACTCAAACATAAATGAGTAATTTCAAATTGCATGAGCAGCAAGGATACTTCAAAATCATCTGAAGCTGAGTTTTGTCAATAGTTTTGGACTACATGTCTTTCATGTTATCCACAGTAAAGATAAAATATCTTCAGTAACAAAAGTGTTTCAGATTCTCTCTGAATGTAAATGCTTTGATTGTGGTATGAAAACTTTTTTCCATTTTAATACAGATGACAATACATTGAATTCCTGAGGAAGAGAACTTATCTCTAAATACTCCAGCACTGCCTGCAAGACTCAAAAATCAAGGCAACTGTTTTTGTTTTCCTGCAAAGAGGGTGTTAAAAGGAAGCCTCTGCTCAGAAAGTGACCATGAATACTCAAGGCAAGCTGTACCACTGTCTGTTCAGTCCAGGTAATTAAAATCAAACATTGTGAATTGACTCTCAGCTCTTAAAGGTAATAGTCTCGTAGTTTTATAGTAGCAATTTAAGATAAGTCTACAAGCATTGTTACATAGCTAGCATTAATGAGAAATTCCAGTGAAGCTGATCGTTGCCATTCATTGTTTGCTAAGACGCAGCAAAGATACCACAGAACTCAAGGAGGATAAGGCCCATAGGAAATTTTGTTTTTTATGAGGCACAATCATCAAATGATACTGTTTTTTTTTCTGTTCAGGAACATCAGAATTAATTTATGTACGTACTGAAGTATGAAGATTGATTCCACAGTGCCTATCAAAAATATCTTGTCAGGAGGTCTCTGGTTTCATAGCCTAATTGGGGTTTAATTTAATATAGAAGGTGAACAATCCTGGTTGTCCTCAGTTTTTTAAAAGTATAAGCTCAGGAACTACAAAGAAATATTTGGTATGGTCAAACGGACAGAAAAATTCATAGAATTCTATATGAAAGTGGCTTTAAGTCAATGACCATGGTCAGATTTCTTACATTTTTTCTTTGTCTATTTCAGTGTGAACACTTACCATGTAATGATCATGAAATTCCATCTATGTTAAATAACTACTGTGACAAACGTGTAGGGGTTAATACAGAAAAACAAAGTGCCAATTAAAAAAAAAAACCTAATCTGAGTACAGTTTTGTTAAATAGTTAATTCAGTTTAATGATCATTCCATAACTGAGAACCAATGTCTAGGTTCAATGGACCTCATAGAGACAGGCAAATACAAAGCGTTTTGAACCTGGATTCAAGTTTGCGCTGATCTCAGTACAGTTTTGATTTAAGATTTTAGTCTGTACCATTGGTCACTTACGCATCTACAGTTGCCCATTTTTTATGTCATATTCCACAAAGATAAAGACCGTTTTGACTGCAGTGGCAGGGAAGTACAGCAAGCACTTACACAGGTATGCAGTTTAGCCACTGAATAGAAGTTCTACTAATCCATGCAGAAAAACTATCAGATGCTGTTTGGACATTGGGTGCTTCTATGCTCTGGTCATGTTACACATCTCAGTTGAAGGGCACCAGACTAATCAATCCAATTATTAGTAGTTTCTGTGGCTCTGAGGTGTCCTGAGCATAACTTCAAAAGAAGAGTGAGATTACAGGCTACAGGTGTATGCGTAAACGTTTAAAGCATTTTAACGTCCTGACTAGGGTAGCTCAAGAGCAGGTGGTTACCTGTTTGTTTATTGCAGCTACTTGAAACTTGTAAACCAATTAATCTAACCTATTACATAGTAGGATACTGGATACGGAAACCACCTCAAGCTACATGAAATAATTCTACCATCCCAACACAGACAAAACAAACAATTTGAGAGTACTTAATTCATTTACAAGAAAAAGCTATGTGTAGTACTTTTGAAATATATGAAGCCATTCACCCCTTATGAGTACGTAAACACAAAAGAGACCCTCTGCACATGTTGAAATAGACATTGTTATTTAAGACCTCTTCGTACTTGTTTCTGCCTACTTCACCCTAGATGACCCAGGCAGAAGAGAACTGTCCCATTAATGTGCAAATAGATTCCTGATAAATAGGTTTTGAAGTAAGATCTAATGCCTATCAGATTAAAAGATAACCTCAGATTGCTTTGATTTTTTTATGCGTGCAGAAACATAGATCCATTTTTGGGATATAATACAAAAATGCATTAGTGACAAGGGACGATTTCCTGGATAATTTTAGTCTTAGCAACACTTAAGAAGAAATGAGTAAGCCCTTCTGCAGTTAACCAGTTAGAGTAAATTAATCATAGTAACAAATTTGGTTGGTGGTTTATCAGATTAGCTTTCTGCATTTATTTTAGAGTCCCTCAAACTTTTAATTAATGCTAAATTCTGAACAGAACTACTAACAGAATCTGTTTATGGTATCTTATTTGTAAAATAGCTTTCTGCATTCTGATCTTTCCTATTCTAAGTGAAGTGTTAAATGGAATTAAGAAAGAAATGAGGCTAATAAAAAATAGTAATCTCAAGATTTATATTCAGCTCTCCCCTCCTGTTTGAGGAGCAGACAGAAAAGAGAAAGATGCTATTTGTTCTGCACTCCTGAATGTGACAATAATAGCATCAAGCTGGGTTATTTGAAAAGTATTAGTTTGTGAAATCAGTGCCTCTGAATAATATTTTTTTTAATTATTTTTTTTTAATGTGACATTGCTTCCTAGGTCACACAAAATCCCGGTGTGAGAAAAGCACCGTAACAGAAGTGTTGCAATTTTTACCCCTCCTCTCTCCCCCCCCCTCAACTAACTCCAGTGGCTCCTCAGCAAAAATACATAGGTATGCGTAGCTGAGAGTTCTGTTTGTGAGGTCACATAAGGCACTCTCACCTTTTGTTTCAAATGGAAAACGCTAAGAATTGAAAATTGTATTTGGGCTGTACCCAGTAACTGCTGATTTGCATGAAAAATGCTTTGCCCCAGGGAGGTTACTGCTGGATTCCTTTTCTCACATCCATACATCTCACACACAGCGTGCACTAACTGCGTGTATATAGGCTCAGCGTGCACTTCAGGCACACACAAAAGCTCCAGATGTGCTGTGTATCTTGTTTAGTTGACTTTATTCTTCTGTAAAGCCAAAAGAAATATTAATCATTCATTTACTGTTAGGGGATGGGTCGTCTTCTCAAATTTCAGTAAAGGGGGTGGAAAAGTAAAGTAAGCCAATTTTTTTCCTATTTAAGGCCAAAGCTGGGGAATGCTTGTGGCTGAGTTCTGTACATGGCCCGGTGCTGGAAGGGCAGGGAACAACCGATGTTGCTAATTTGAATAGATTTTTCTTTCCCCCCCATTTTTCTTTTTGCACAGAGAGTCTCATGTCTAATATTTAGACATGATGAGCTTTGTGCAAAAAGTAAGTTTGCTCATTCTTGCCGTGTTTCAACCCTCAGTTATTTTGGCACAACAGGATGGTGAGTAATTCAAGCTTCTTATGATTTAATGTTTTTGTTTTATTTTTTATTTTCAGCAATCATTTTAGTAGCTGGTAAGAAACGCGGACTCGCGGATCTCACCAGAACACTTTTTCTTCACTAACAGTCAAGCAGAGAATGCTGAAACTGGAAGCTCCAGGAGCGTCCTTTACCCTCCTAAGTTTTCTCTTTCCTTTGCTGTTTTTCTCTGGCTAAGGGAACTGTGCAGTGCTCTCTGCCTGTGCTGCATATTTTCTTGTTCTTACTTGTTTTCCTGTTACAGACATTGAAGAGTTTTGCGACTATTTTCTTTCTATCTTGGAATAGCATTTGAATTGCTGACTGGGTGCTGCCTGGAAGCTATTTGTCACAAGTAATAAGTCTTCGCTTCCAGCTTTGTATCTGTTGCTCTTCTTTGTACTTGCCTGTTTCTCCCTCGGCAGCGTGAGGATTTGTTTAAGCGATTGGTGCACGGAAAGCAGCCTAGAAGTACTCTTCATTTGTGATGAAATAGTTTTCTTTAGAGCGATGTATGAAAAATATGTCAGTGTGCAGGATTTTTCCTTTGACATAAAGCAGGGGTGTGAAAAAATTCCCCCAGCTGCAAAGGTTTCTGTCGCACATCTGCAGGCTGCTTTGGTCCCTCCTGGGACTGAACAGTGGCTGACGGGGTCTAGGAGTGTGAGTGGGTGTGTGTGTCCACTGAGCAGCAATGAGCATGGAATTTGGGAGAGAGGAAAGAAATACTTCATAGTGGGTAACTGAACCTACTGCAGAGATAAGTGTGGTATGGTTATTTAAGTTAAACAGCTGACATTCCACAAGTATATCTGACCTTTTTTGGATGTGTTCTGTTCCTACTTGCCAGGCAGATTAGACCAGACTTTCCTTAAGATAAAACCTTTTTCTTTCTTGTAAATATAAGTGATCTGCAACGTATTTATTCACGTATTAAGGCAATGAATAACTTCATAGATCGCTAGTTTAGTGGCAGGCAGATAAGCTGTAGCAAACGAAAACCAAATGCCTTTAAAACCACACCCTTCTCTGGTCTGTATGCTACAAATCATGAAAACTACTCCTTTAGCCATTCGATGCCAAACCTACCTGCCTAGGCCAACCTGGAAAGGAGGAGGATTCCCAAGGCCAGCAGCCAGCTCTGGCAGGCAGGTTGCATCGCCCGCAGCAGCAGCAGCAGCCTACCTTACCACACTGTGGAGCTGCTAGAAAGAAAGCTGTCCTGTGGGCAAGAAATGCAGTGTACAGTACACTGACCATTTCTATTTCTGTTTCTTCCAGTATATACACTGCTCTGTAGTAATCCTCAGTGATGACAATACTGTAAAATTTGAGCCAATGCATGCATTGAATTCTTAAAGCAGAAAATAGTGCACATATGTCTCTCCCTCACTTCAGAGGAATAAGGACTATCCAATATAAAAAGAACAAATGTTAGTTTTATTTATTCCAATTAAGTGAGGCCCCCTGAGTGTCAGGTCTCTTTCCCTCACTCTGGTTGCATTGCTGGACATTTCTTAAGTGCAACACATATTTGGCTCAAGAGATGATAAATCTGGGATAGAAGAACAATATACAAATGAAGTGTGAGAGAGTACTCTCATTTCCCAGCCACATTCCTATTTCATGCTGTAGTAACATTTCTTTACTGGGCTCATTTCCATGCTACTTAAGGATTTGCAGTTACACAGAGACTGATAAAATGTGAGTTATCCCTTAGTATGTCCAGTGTTGTCCTCTCTTTGGAATGCTCCTTCCTAGGCTGCTCAGTTTGCTTTCCTCACAGGGAAAGAGATTGTAGTTGCTGGTTATTGGCATTGTGAATCCTCGTGCAAGGCAGTGATGGACTGGGAAACCAAATTTTCCACGATTCAAAATTGATTTTCCAGACATGCTAAAATGTGCTCTCTTGTCAAGAAAAATGTTTATATGGTTAGTATCAAATGTAAGTCAATATAAAATTTTCCTTGGGAAGGCCTGCCAGCAGGCAAGACTTGGAAAGATATTAAGGAAACTGCTCAGTATACACTAAGTTTAGGATTGTCAGATATACCTCTGGTCTGTGTGTTTCTTTGTACTACTGTAATAGAGGGAATGGCGGTTTGAGTACAGCCTCAGAATGAACTTCTTCAAAAGCTTGGAATCTGGTTATTGTGGAATAAGAAATTCTCTGCAACTTCCAAAAAGGAAAGTAATGTATCCTAGTAAAACATTTCAGCTTGTGAAGGAAGTCAGTTTGAGACAATTCAGGTTTTCTGATGTGTGCTGTGTCTTGTCAAGCTCTGAGCATGTTCAGGCTGAGATGCCTGAACTTCAGACGAGACCAGTATCAGGAAGGTCTATCAGGTGCCATCATTTGAAGGCATGTAAAAGTACCAAGTAGCATAAGAATTCTGAATCCTTCAGGAAAGAAATCCATCCCCTACCCAGTCCACGTGACTTGTGTAATCTGTGCTAGTCTTCTGGCCTACATTCATCATATTTAACTTAGGTTTGTAAAGTCAACACAGTGACTTACAGAAGACAACATTAATTTTAGGGAACTGGCTGGAGGAACTGGCAGATTCTGCTTCCTCCAAGTGAAGCGCATGTACATCCCCTCTCACAGTCCCAGAAGGGAGCTGAAATGGACCTGGGCCTGTCTTAGCTGTATCCAAGATGAGTAAAGGCCACCTCGGTGACCTGGAGTGTGGCACTTCTCCGAAGTGCACCCCGCAGTCCATGAGGAATTTTGTTGAGCTCATCAAGAAAGCACATCTGTTCTAAAAGCAGGGGGAGACCAGGTCCAGAAACCCATCGTTGTTATTCCATCTAGATTTTTTGCTTTAATGTAATATAGAGTTTTCATTGTAATGTATTATCTTATCCAGTCAGGAAGTTCATTTCTGAGGTAATGGCTGAATCTTTAAATGTCACTGAGGAGGCTTACTGACCTTCCTTACTAGTTTGAGTTCTGACTTACAACTTTAAAATAAAATCTAACCATAATACGTAGGCTTTAAGAGGGAACATGCTAAGAACTCTTTATGTTGAGTCCCTCAGATAAAAATACCCAGAAAAGGAGGATGATATATTAGAAATGCTTATAAACAGGTGTTTGTTTAATTATTTTGTGTGCTTTCAAGTGGAGAGAATTAGATGGGGAATGGAGTAGGTGGGTGCAGCTTGAGTGTAGCAAGAGTTCCAGTCTGAAATTTTTAACACTTAGCTGTATGCAACCTTGCAAATATTCATTCTTTGTTGATAAATTTACTAGTAATAATGACAATCAGAACTATCTTTTCGTAAAGGCTGTGGTAGCACATACAAGTCCTCCTCCAAGTTTTTGAAGGTAAAAGCAGATGATAAATATGTACCTATCAACAGATAATTACATTAGATCATCTAGAAGACTGAAGACACAATAGGTCACGGGGTTACTGCTTTTCTTCCGCTTTTCCTAACTGGTTTACAGGAACAGGCAGGCAAGTTTATGCTTAGGAAAGTTTATACATCCCTTTCTGGCTTGGAAAAGTTATGCTAAATGAAAGCCTGGGGAACCCACCCCCTCAAAACATTATATATATGTTCTTGGAAATATGTCAGATTTCATAAACACATTGTAGATCACACATCCCTGGATGACATTAAACTTAGGAAAATGAGACCATTAAATATCCCTTTCATTATTTTCCATATTTGTTTTTGATTTGAGACCAAGTCTGTGCAGACTGAATCTTTAAAGGAGGAGGTGAAATTGGAAATGTCTCTTGCTTTATTACAGGGAGAAGAGGCAGAGCTGTTACCTCTGGCACTGATGTTATTGGTGATGCCTCAGAGCCATTACGTTTGCTCCCTTATTTGTACTGCAGATTACAAAGTGGTCATATTTCTTCACCTAGCTTCTGCCAAAGTTTTGAGATTTGAAATAGGCAAGCGTCACTTGCAAAATCTTAGTTGGTACCAGCCTTGCACAATAGCTGCATGTTAGATGTAGTTAAAGTTACTCAGGAGAAAGACAGAAATGAATTCCTGTCACTTTTTTGTTTCACAGACTAGCTGATAAACCAGGCTGTGATGGATGTACTAGTTATTTTCACAATTATGTGAACGCTCATACCTTCTTTAAATCAGAAATGTGCAGAAAATAGGACATATCTGGCTTTATAATTAAGAAAGCATGCTGCAGATTAGTCACTACAGTGATGTAGGCATTCATCTAAGCACTGTGGATTAAAAGCAATCTCTTCAGGGTTGAAGGGTTCAGCCTACCAGTACGGGAAGTAACAAAGCATGTTACCCCAGGCTGGTGGGCAATCTGAAAGTTGCCTTGCTCTTGATGCTCTTATGAAGGGTTAGGAGTCTGGAGAAGAGCACAAGCCGCAGCTTCTCTAGCAGTTGCATGTTTTAGTTTCTTGGTTTGAAGTAATGATTTCTCAAAACCCCCAGAAATGGAAATTACTGCAATAGTCCTGTCCATTAAAATTCCAGATTATTATGCTTTAGTTAAGCTTAAGAAACAACACAGAAGATCCCAGCTTAGAAAAAGAAAACTACTGTCAAAGGCAAATATATGTTGTTAGCAGCATCTTTTGTTGGACTTGAAGTAACTGGGTTAGATTTCCAATTAACCACAGAAATTTGATGTAAATAAATAAAATTAAATTTATTGTTGGCAATGCCCAAAATATAAAATTCAAACTGAAAATGATAGGATAAAGTGCTTTCTGATTCAACACAAAAACCATTGGCTCATTCTCCTTGAGGTAGCATGTTAAATTGTCATCAAACAACCTTGAAGTGGTTTAAAGGGTTCAGTACCTGTTGCCTACTTGTATGCCTACTGTTTTGAGACTTTCTGGTTCTTGTTTTGGCAGATAGATAAATAACCTTCAACCCAAAGTTTATAAAAAAAGGAAGTAGTTTAGCAGCAGCATTTTACCTTCAAGTAGCTGCAACAATGCTTTACCAAGTTGTCCAGACTTCAGGACATCCGTCATACATGAGGAGCACTGGGCACAGATGTGATTCCTTCTCCAGAAGTGATGCAAGAAAAGAGCTATTTTTCTTCTATTCTGTAAGGAGGGGCTCTTGAGAGAAATGTAGATGGGTGCAGAAGGGTGTGCTGCAGCCCCAGCCCTCAGGCAGCTGCCCATTTCCAACCTGGAGCACAAGGAGAGAAAGTTGTTTGAGGCTATGCTGCTCACAGTGTTGTTCTCTCTGCCACAGGGAAACTCAATGCAGTTGTTTTCCCAGTAGCTTGTAGATATGGCAACTAGATATGGCTTCGTTACTGCTGCAGGAGAGCTACTACTTCATGGAGTGTCTTTCTTCCATTGAATCTTCTCCTGCACAGAGTCTGTGACACTTTGCTTTCTATCTTGCTCTTGGTTTCCGTGACAAGAGATGCTTTGTCCCTGTGTAGTCTTGAAGGAATTCCCACAGAATTCTCTGATCTTTCTGCATTCATCGCAGTCAGACTTTGTTTTTCAGGGAAATAAACGTCCCAGGAGACTGAGTGATTAATATTTCTCACATTGCTTTGACATTGCATAGCATCTTCAAAGATTATCCCTTATTCTGCTCCTGATAATGGCTACCAGACTTATAGCTGCCACAGACAATTAAAAATTATAATATTTGTTACACGATTCAGGAGTTGGAAAGTTTCTTCTGTGAGTACAACAGAGCTGTGATTATTCTATTGCAGTTGCCAGAAGGATGCAAGGAGCAATGAGCTCCATCACTGATGTAAGCAATAGGTCTTTCACACAAAGATACAGAAAATTTTATGTCACATTTGTATTTTCAAACAACCATTACTTTTTTTCTCGTTTTATACTGCATAGCAAAGGTTGTCCTCGTTTTGCCTGGGAAAAGATACCTTACTTCCAACCACCACATCTATTTATTTATTTTCATTTTAGTAACAATCTCCTTGTCTCTGAGTGTGCAAAGTTGAAATCTCTGCCTGCTTCATGTCAAAATGACAATGGAAAACATGATATAACCCTCTCTAATAGCAATCGTTTATTGGCTTTAGTTTGGATAAACTTCAACTCTGGGACTTCTGGCTTTGTTTAGTGAAAGGACAGCAGAAGAGATTCCTTTCAGATTAGCTAATAGTGCTTCCATTTTTCCTCATTTAAGTCCACCCCCTCATTTAAACATAGACTTTCAGAAGGAGAATTGAGGCAATACTTCCTTTAAAAATGTCTGCAGTTTTGTCTTGCATTAAATTACACAGATACTCCATGAAGAGGTAGCTGCCAGGGGAGGGAAAGTATACAGAGGACGTCAAACAGGAAGAATGCAGAGATAATGAGAAGATATGCATTTTGAGGCTGAATGTGTTGTGGTATTTTGAAAGCCCAGAGCCTTTCTTACAGCTAACGGTGGGGTGAAATTTGTTAATTTAAGACCTTAGCTGACTTAGTACCAGAATGGCCTGCAACATAATGCAGAAGAACACAAGTCTATCCATAGTCGCAGTGGTCAAACCCCAGTCTGCTGCTGCTGCTGCTGCTGCTGCTTTTCTCCCAGTTACTGTACATCCCACCCTGAAGAGTGGCACGGGCATTTCTGCTCTCCTGCAAGAACATCCTGCTTCCATATGAAAAACTTCTGTGGACCACTGTGGTGGCTTGAGGCTCCTCATTATTCCTAACCCCAGCACTGCGAAGGATAGCAGAACCCAGGAACAGACCATGCATGTTTGCAGCAGTACATATCAAAGGATGATGATCTGTGTCTGGAAGTTACATCCCACAGCAATTCAGCACTGGCAGTTCTTGGAAAATTTCTGGACATAATTAGTTCCCGCTGAAATTCACACCCACTGACTGGGTTTTGTAAGCCTTCTGCAGTGAATATCTGTTTTCCCCTATTCTTTCTCATCCACTGTATGACACTTCTTTTTCTCTCTCTTTTCTTCATTTTCTTTTAGGGAAAGAGAGAAGAGCAAAGTTAGAGCTGCTTTTTCAAACAGACATGAAAGAAAGAATTGCTTGCTTGCTCAGATACAGCTAATGGAAAATATGGGCAGTATCACTGTGTATTCCTTTGATGTTGAGGGTAATAGCTACACTGAGGATCAAGGGAGAGTGGGCTCCATCTTCCACATTCTCCTTCAGCTATGAGCAGTGAAAACAGCCTGCATATTCTCTTAGAAAGCACTTCTGTGTTCATGAGAGGCTCTTTTAAAAATGTGTGGTTTTTTCTGGGCTTGTCTTTAAATCTGCTGTATGATGCTTGCTCATTTCCCCACAGAGCAGCAGTCGTTGTGTGCCAGTTGTTTAAGAGAGGAATGTTCTAGTGAAAGCAAACAATAGGCTGTGTAGTGGGAATTGCAAGTCTTTGAAAAGAGCAATTGAAATCTTCTCAGATGTTTGCAAGAGTCTTTGTGCAATGTTCTGAGCCTGATGGTAACTTCACTGTTGGCAGGGTGGTCCTCTTATTAGAGCTTTCTTTTTTGCGTGGACAGAATAACATGAATATGGACAAGGTTAAAAAAAAAAAAAAAGCCGAGTTCAGATCCAGCTGATTCTTTTCTTGCAGCTGCAGAGAGAAATAGCGAAAAAGGAAAAAGGGCAGGGCCTGTTCATTTACCAGGTTTCCTCTTGCTCAAGCTCTTTCTCTCATACCTGTCAAGTACTCCAGAAAATAAACTGATGCACCTAGCTGTGCCTGCTCAAGATGCTGCAGCCCCCAAGTCTTCTGAGGAGATACTTATCTTCACAGAGCAGGAAGTGTGCGAGATGCTGGGCAGTCAGCAGCAGTGCTGGTCACTTTGGATAGGGACAAAAGTCAGCTCTGGCTTTATAGGTGCTTCATTTGGAAAATTATTTGGACTTCCTTTGAAAAATAGTCACAGAAGTTCGAAGTGTCTTTAGTACCCCTGAGAGAACCCTTGTAATACTGACTTTAGTAGCCTCATCAAGTTGACACTTAAGAATGTTGTGTCCAGTGTACAAATATCTAATTAATATCTGCGATAAAAATGAAATACTGCCATCTGTACTCAACGAACTGTCCAAACTGAATGTGAGGTGAATTAGTACAGACTGGAATAAGATGTGAATGAATACAGATCATTTTGCAGATGAAACTAGGCTAGAAATGCTGTAGGCATTCAGGGCTGCCTGATGGGTTTTCTTTTTCCCCTGACCTTGTGAATTACAAAAACCCTTTAATTTATTGGCAGTCAAAGACATGATTCTTTTCTGTGGACTGTATATCGGAGTTCTTTAATCCATCACTGGAATATTAAATACAGGAACCAAATCCTTCATTTACTTCCAACTTCTGAAATTACATGGAAATCAATAAAACCGTGCACAGAATGATGTGAGTTTAGAACTTGACCCCCTGCTGTTTTACTCATCTCTGATGGAAATCCACAACAGCCATGAAGTTACAAGGGGGTTGACTTTGCCCAATGTATCTGAAAATATAAATGCTATTACCATATGTAATACACTGCACTGTAATGTTTCCCATCTGTTCTAGTCTCAAGAGGGGAGTATTGAACTAAGCCGTTCTTTTCCAAGAGAAAGAACAGAAACTGCATTGCAGAAAGTTGTTAGCTCTTTTACTGAGATAAGGTGGAGAAAAGGTCATGTCCTACTCAAAACTTGAATCTCCTGATAAAAAATTGTTCTAATTGCAAAGTTAGACAATGAAACTGAGAAATTTCCCTGTGCAGAATGAATAACCAGATTTTATTTAGGCCTAAGGCAAGAATAGGACCACAAATCAGAAGTGTAGAAGACTGTCTTGGTGGTACATATTTAGATGATTTAGTGGGATTTTTGTTGTTGTTGTTGCTGTTCTTCTTTTTTAAATCTCTGACAAGAAGTGCTGGATTTTGGTAATTTTTTCCACTTAATTAATCCTAGATTGAAGCTGCTCCTTTTTTTAAAAAATAAGCTAGGCCAGTCTTTCAAGGGCTAAAATTAAGATTACCGTTACACTTGAACTCTGACCATACATGTTTTCATTGGCTGCCCAATGAGTGCGCAGGATGTACGTTTAAAGAAACTAATACACCTATAAAATCATCGGTAACCAAATCCAACCGTGAACTTATGTCAGTGCCTGTCTGGTTGAAGATTTATACACAGGTCTTTGTGCCATTTGGCATTCCTTACTCTAAAGACAAGGAGCACATTAAAATCAGAACACTGCAGAGCAGCGAGAATTTTTACCAACACTACTGATTGCAGCTTATTTCTTATTTTTAGAGTGAAACAAAATGGCACAAAAGGTGATGTGTCAGAATACATTGTAATGTAAGAACAGATGGAATGGAAAAATCTCATAGGGATTTTACCAGTAATTGGAAGAGTGGCTGAGAAATTATGCAATGGGCCCTCTAAAAGACGCTGAGTGCCCTGAATTAAGATGAAATTTTGTATTCCTATGTGTCCTGCTCAAATGTGAACAGTTGCTCCTGTTAAAATGTTGGACTCTGTAGGAGACTGAAGACCTTCAGTTCCCACTGGAATAGATTAGAATCAGGGAGTTTCTAATCAGGTGGTGTTTACACTTAGTTGGGAATGAATGATGCAAAGAATAAATGATTGTAGGAAAACAGATCTGTCCTAAATAAATTAATATTTAAAAAAATAGTTCAAATGGAATTTCCTAATCTAATGTATTTAGAGACGACTTTGAAGAGCGAGTCCAAGATAGCATTCCAATATATATGGCTGTTCAGGATTTATCCTTTACAAATAAACAAAGGAAAACAAGAAAAAGCATTTAGGCCATGATATTTTCATGATATTTTTGAGAAATAGCTAATAATAAAAGTAGAATAACTTATCTCTTGCATCCATCAGGTGGCTTTCCCAGAATGACTTTTAATATTTCAGACACAGGAAAAAGATTTATTTGGGCAACCTTAAATAAGCAGCAAGATGATACAAGTGCCACATCCTGCTGTACCCTGCCCCTCCTATGACTAGGACTGAAACGACAATAAAAAAAATAAAAGAAAAAAATAAGTAATAATAAAAAGACATCAAAATACCCACCCAACAACACAAACTAGACTAAAGAAGTCCTTCACTTTGTTTTCCTATTAGCAGCTTTGAAACAGGAACTCTCCTTTGCCATTTTTCTCCACACCATCCCACAGCTGAAGGCAGTGAAGCTGTTGTGTAACACCATCCCTGACGGGCTGGCACTGATCCCTATTTCAGAGCAATGCTTTTGTGGCAGGGTGACCTTTAGGAGTTGCATTAAGAATGTCATTCAAGGATATCACGAGACTGAAAAGAGCAGTTTGTGAAACATGAGCATAGAAACAGAGAGCTGTTACTATCTCTGTCACTTTAAGCTACAGAACAGTCAATGAGAGCAACAGCCTTTTGAAGACATAGGAGGAAAATTGGGGTCCTGAACATAAGAGAGGAAGACACCTGAGACTGGAGTAGTGGCACTATTCAATCACCAACTTTTTCACACATTATCAATACCTAGAAGTTGGAAACCTTCCCTTTCAGTCTAAAAGTCCTTTTTGCTGTGAAACTTGGGAAATCTGGGAGCCATTCAGTCACGTTCCCATTGCGTGTAGTAATAGCTCTTCTTTCTGCAGGCAGTGAAGGACAGCCTTTTAAGGTGGCATCTCTGATATTTCATGGTGGTACTTTATGTTTTACAAAGGGAGTCTTCATCCTGGATTCTGTTCTTCCATACACAGTATAAAATTTGCAGCTGTTACAGGACAATTCCAGCAGAGAGCATGTCTGGGAGGCTCAGCAGTTTAAAAAACCATCTTGTTAAACCACTTCTTTTCTTGTATTTCCACCTCTTTTCCTAACTCCTATGGAACACAAACTACCTCAGGGTTTTTGAGTGCTCAGCACTTACCTCGCTGGAGACCGCATGGACTAAGAAGGCTCAGCCAGCCAATTAGTTGGTGAGGAGAGTCCGTTTGTTTCCATTACACATCACAGGATGGAATGAACATGTTTGATTTTCTTATAAACACCGTCATAATGCCAGACAGCAAGCCCAAGCTTTGAGGTAGGCTCTGTAGCATTATTTTTCTGCCCTGCAGATGGAAAGCAGGCATGATTCAGGAGCTGCAGTGGATTCCTTGGGCTGCTCCAGGCAGAATGGGACTATTTTCACTGAAAAGGATCTTCATCCTCTTTCCTTAGCCTTTTGATAAAACAATGTATATAAAATGTTGCTGGATGTACAATAGTAGATGCAGTTACTTTAGAGGAAATGTAAAAGTAATTTCTGAAGTCATACAGTAATGCAAACAACTAGGTCAGAGTAAGGAATTATAGTCTTTGCTTTGTTTCCTGTCTCCAGCAGGAATTGGATTCAGTTAAATTTAGGGGTAAGGTCTCCTTCATTTCAGTCCTTTCTGCAAAACCCTTACTTCGTTGCTGGTGGTGGCAGCCAGAATCTGGCAGATCAAACTCCCCTGGTTCTCTTGACCACTGGGATGTGTGAGCTTGCATCTAATGTAATAGCTGGAAGTCTGCTTTGTCTGAAGTGGAAAAGCCTGTGGTTTTTGAGGTGCTGTTAGAAGATTTTTTCCTTTTGCTGCATGAATGTGGTTAAATCATGATCACAGTGCTTGCCCAAGTACAAAGCCAAAAGCAACTACAAAGAAGTTTCTCAGGTCGTAGCACTTGCTAATATATTCCTATTCACCTCAATGGTATCAAAATTATGTCCAATATGACATCAACTTCTGAGCCTAAATGACTGTATTTTTTTCACTGTGTACCTATCTGAGTTCCTTTATATTCTGTATTTATAGGTCTTTCAGGACTGAATGGTGATTTTTTCTTTTTGTACTACCTCATTCATCTGCTTGCATGTGGCTGCTAGTCTGCTTAGCAAATGGGAAATAACTCAAAATCAGCATATAACAGATACTGTGCTGCCTTTAATTTACCTCTTTCATTTTTTAGACCCAGAGAAATGTTACTTGAAGCAAAACACAGAAATATATTAAAATGTGAATACTTAGTGAAAGGCATAAAAGACAAGTTATTCAGGCTTTTAAGTACCTAACAAATTTAATGTTTAGTGAAATGATTTAGAGATTGACACAACTACCAGCAGTCCAGTGCAGTAACTGTCACAGAAACAGTTTTCCTTGGCCTCTGTATTCAGGATTTGTGGGGCAGAATAAGATTCTGCACTGTCTTAAGCCAATACTGATCAGTTCTAACATTTTTTTAAAAAACTTGAGGCTAATGTATATGTTTAGGAATCCATTAGAAAATCTGGTTAAGGCAAGTATGCGAGTGTTTTACCACAAGTCTTGAAGCAGAAAAGTCAGCTTTTTTTACTGCCTTGCTTCCTATATGTTGCTTGCCAGTACTTTAGCACAAATCAGCTTTCCAAAGCATTTTGGAGTTAATCTTCATGAGCGATGCAAAATGCATTATGTCATAATATGCTGACACACAGATCTACATCTGAGCTCAGAGGGGATGTCTTGAACAGACTGTCTTCCCACATGTAAGTTTCCTTTGGAAACCTATTTAATACTTTCATTCCGCCAAAGGCCGCAAAGATTTTCATTGCAACTCTGCTAGCTTATTTTTTAATTCATTTAACAACGTCCAGAAAGTTAGAGGCAAATGTGAATGTCATTATATCCAGATTTAAGCTTTTTTCCGCTTTGTCCTGTAGAACAATGCCATCTACTGCAGAATAAGTGAATGGCAGCCTTGCAAAAATTGCAGTGAAATTTGCTTTATTTCCATTCTCCTGTACAGTTTGGTTAGTGATTTAATTGTGCGTTATGTGTACACACTATGACAACATTAAGTTCTTTTAGATCTATGTAATGGCATTTTTATGTAACAGTCCTGTTCAAAACTTTATTTTACCCTAAATTAAACAAAATTGATCTCCTCCCTTTCTTATGATGACTGTAAATGAGAAGGACTATTTAACCTGCAGAGATAAGTGGAGTCTCCACTGAGTGGAACCGTGATCATCCAGCTTCCTCCTTCCAGAGGGTCAGCAAGCTCTAGAGTCCCCAGTAGCTTTCAAAGCATTCTGCCTCATGCAGCATAATGCCTTCTGGGTCTTCTTATGTACAGTGAGCCACTTACTCGTACACTGACTTACTTAGCTTCTGGTTCATTATAATTCAGTTTTTTTTTTTTCAGGAGTTGTTAGACCGTAGAGAGGACTTCATTCATAATGCTGCTCTTCTCATTTGTAAAGTACTTTTCATCATTCTTGTTTACCAGGAAGCATTTCTCCTTAGCATTGTCAAGTTTATTTTTTTACTAAATGTCCACAGGGAATTGCTGGTTTTGTATTAGAGGAAAATATTTCTTTGAGAGACAGTGAGCAATTAATCAAGGAGATAATCAGTTTATTTATGTGAGACCCACTGACATGATTCTGCGGGTGAGAGCTGGGAAACCAAGCAACATTTCTGAAACTAAGCCTAGCCTGAAAGACTAAAGATGTCAGGATTCTACTGCGAAATAATCGCTGTACTTATCAGATGTGGTGGCTGCTAGGTACTGTCTTCTCAGCCTGCTTTGACAGGGGCATTGGACTAGATGATCTGTAGAGGTCCCTTCCAACCTCTACAATTCTGTGATTCAGTGACCCTGTGTGGTAGAAATCAGATGTACTTCACCACCTCTCAGCCAGCCAAGAGGTCTTGGTTATCTTCCCCGTTGCTTTCCTCTGCAAGCTCAGCACAGGAAGAGGAGGAGAAAAACTTCGTGGGAGACACAAAGGGGAAAGTCAGTTCAGCAGGGACAAGAAAAAACAGCTGAGTCAGATGCATCATCTGGAAAATAATTTCAGTTGAAGGCAGGACAGAAAAGTAAGCAGACTCTTCAGGTACATGACAAGAGGATGAAGAAAAGATGAAAAGGGAGATTATAAATTATGGACATGAGTAGAGAAAATGGGGAAAAAAAAGAAGTGAAAAAAGCATGAGAAAAGTGGAAACGTAGAAGTGGGTGCCTGCCACAAAGCGTGGGTATGGGTATGGAAATAGAGTCCAAGGGAGACAAAACCAGAATAAAGAGAAAATTTGAGCACTATGTTAAACTGGTAGTGGAAAAATACAGTAACAGAAATGGTTTGAAAAGGTGTTGCATCTGAGAAATGAAAATTATGCTGCATAATGAATGGTGATGGGCTACAGTATAGTTTTGGACTCAGTTTTCTTCCATTACAACAACTTGATGGCATTTCAAATTTTTCATGCGGAGCCAGAGGTAATTTTAATGTCAGAGCTCTGAATTATATGTTTTGGCACCTTTTTTTTTTTTTTTTTCCGACTTTTTGAAGAGTGATATTTAGTAAGACAACTTTTTTTAATACCATAGATTTATGGATCATGTACATGCACAAATAGCTATTTCTCCATCATTTTGTGTTTGCAAAGTTATTTTGAGTCGTTCATGAGAAGAATTTCCATTTATCAAAGCATTCACTGATACCTGTATTTGCAGTCTGAGACTTCTAATATTCCTACAGAGATTAGAAGGAACTTAGATAACTTTGTGGTATTATTTTTATATTGCTTTATTAAATGACTAGGCTTTCTGGATTTGGTTTCTTCAAGAATATACAAACCTGAAGTTTAATGTTTAAAGCTGCTTTTCATCAGTCTCTTCAAATTCATTAATCTGATCAGTAGAATAGCTGTTGGAAGGAAGTCACAAAGATATGGATATTACAGATGAACAATTTTCTAAAAATGCAAAGACTTACAGCATTTGAGCAGTCCAGATGACGAGTATATGGCAAACCATTTGGGTAATTAATGTGAATGTTCTTTCAGATCTATTGCATATGTCAGCTTTCAAAAACCATTTTGAAAACACTTGATACCCTCTATTAATGCAAGATGCTAGCAATAAAAACTCATGCTAGACAGACTACTTATTCTGCATCCTTTTGTAAGTGCTTATTTTGGCACAGTGATGCCAGTGATGCATTCATCTGAGAGACTTGGCACATTTGCTTTTTATCTACAGCAGAGGCTTCAGTTGCTAATTACATAATGATCCAGTCTGACACTGAAATTACTCAGAAGATATTACAGATTTAATTAGGCTTGGCTCAGCTCCAGGAGGTTTCTGTTGATGTCTATTCATAGATTCAGAATTCTGCAATTAATGTAACAGATCCTCACAGTGTGTGAAGAGAAGCTTTTAGCTTTTTACCACGCACAGATAAACTATATTGTAGTAGAAAACAAAACAAGCTGTCTGAAAGCTTTCGTGTTATGCCTCTTTGATTTAGAAAACATGCCTGAAATAATACTGAACATGACTTAGTCTTTCTTTCCAATAGCCCTAGGAGGATGTACCTATCTTGGGCAGGAATATGCTGACAGGGATGTTTGGAAACCAGAACCATGCCAAATCTGTGTGTGCGACTCCGGATCTGTTCTCTGTGATGACATCATCTGTGATGACCAGGAGTTAGACTGTCCCAACCCAGAGATTCCCTTCGGAGAATGCTGTCCAGTTTGCCCACAGACAACACCACAGCCTACAAAAGTAAGTTCTCAATTTGGTTACTTTGATGTTGCCAACCTCGATTGATTTTCTTTTAAATAAAATGTGTGCCACTTTCTGACCCCTGGTAAATACTTAGAAAGGGCAAATTTTATCAAAACAAATAAAAAGCAGACTGAACTTTCACTGTTTTCTCTCTGTTTTGATAAATTCAAGAATACTTCACTACATCTGTGGTCCAGGTTGAGATTGGTACCAGATCTAATAAAATACTCTCTAGGCCCTTGGACCATGCAGCTAAAAGCGTGAAGTCCTTCAACTGACTTTCATATTATCAACAGGCAGAGATTAAAAGAGTGGGACAGAAGGCAGTGATTAGCTATTACATTTTTCCTTTTATGGCAAAGCATAAGAATAAAAGAAATGGCTTTTTTCTTTTTTTTTTTGACATCATGCTCAAGGTGTATCCATGAAATTAATGCCAGCACACTTTTCACAGCATGGTGCAACCTACCTTCCTTATAATCTGGATTCTATATCATTGCATAGTAAATTTACTTTTACAGAGTTATTGCTTGACAGAATGCATTGTAATTAGTGCATGCCAAGTGTCTTGCCAAAACCGTTAGCTTAAGCTAGCTGTACCAGCTAGAGACCTCAAAGAGCATCTGAACATTTCATGCTTGTTTACGATCCATGAGATCTTAAAAAACGTATTAAAAAGAAGTTGAAGTATGTCTATTTCTACACGCTCATAAAGATTCTTATGCTGGTATTTAATTGGGACAGATTTATGATATTTTCATTGCTTCCATGCTTTGGCTGAAGTGATCTGTCTGTATTTCAGTATTCCCACTTTCAGCATGAATAAGAAATACAGATTGTCATTGTACAGTGATCTTCTGCATTTGTGTGCGTGCGTGGGAGAGAGGAAAGACTACGTGTAAGAGATAAAGAAGAGTCTGAAAGAGTTCTGTAGGCAGAAGATGTACAACCACAGCTCTAAAAATAGTGTATCTTTTTCAACATGAAATGTCACATACAAACCTGTCACCTAATGCTGCTTGCATGATGGTTCTGCATTTGTACATCTTCCAGAATTACCTGATCTGTTTCACTGTGCAGTTTGTAGTGGTGCAAAGGAGTGGTCCGTACAAGCATGATGGACATTCAAGCACAGCTTCCTCTCCCTTGAGTCTAGGAGCTGCTTTCTGGTCATCTGGGGAGCAGGATTTTTGTTTCAGGACTGAAATCCCCAAGCAGATTCAAACCGTATTGAATCAGTTCTCTCTTTCCTGATAACAAAAAACATGTGAACTACTTTCTTCAGTCTTCACTTTACGACAGTTTAATCAGCTCAGTGGAAGCTGTCCTGATGACATTGGGTAGAAGATGGGGAAACTCTACCTTGAAGGGTCCGAGGCATTTTCAGCTGAATATCCTTTGCTATCTCTGTCACCTGTGTTCATAAAAAAACTGTACTAAAATATGAATTAAGAATCCAGATATTAATCTATAAAGTAATCATTAACTGAAAAATAGAAAATCTAGAATATTAGCTCTAAAAGAAAGTTAAAATTAACTAGATCATTACATTTATTAACATGCTTTTTTAGTGGACTGAAAAGGATGTAAGAAAACTGTCCCTTGTAGACTTAATGCACTCAGTGGCAAAGCTCTGCTGACTTCATTAGTGCCAGGTTTTCACGTAGAGCAGATGCTCACACTATAAGAATGCACCATAAAAATGTAGTTAATAGACTGACCAAAAAGAAATAAAAAAAACAACTCAGTTTCTAAATATACTGAAGAACAATAAACAAAATGTGTTTGATAAAACTATATTTCTATCTATGTATCTATCTATCTAAACTATATATTAAAATGTCTTTTCATCTTGTTTCATACACGTATATTCAGTTTTTCAGTTTGATTTTGGTTTTCCCTCTTAATTAGTTTTCCTTCTTTTTTTTCTAGCTTCCGTATGCACAAGGCCCCAAGGGAGACCCTGTAAGTAAAGGTTTTGTTGTTGTTCTTTTTTAATTTTTCCAGAGAAAGCTAACGATATTAAAAGCCAATTCTTACAGTGCTATATATCCTATTTTGACTACTGAGATGCCCAGCTTTACTTGATGTCTTCAGGTCTGCCTTAAAGTTACTTTGAAGTAATCTCTTAAGCTTCAACAAAAATAATTCAGATTGGAGAAAAAGAGAAGAGAGCTTACTTCAAACTGTATAACTTGTTCTTGTTTTATTTCTTCCTAGTTAAAAAAAAAAAAAAAACAAACAACAAATGAACACAACTGTGGATTCTACTTGCAGTATTAATTTCACATTCAGTAATTGACTAGTTCAATATTTCTGATGTGCTTGATCAAATTTAGGTTGCAGTAAGGCTCTAGCTGCTAATAATTTTTTCATCATGTGGATTTTGACTATTGCCTGCCTCTTTCTTGAGTGGTCAGGTGTGCACCTAGTTATGCTTCGTAGAGGAAGCTTCTCACCCCAATTGTATAAACTTTGCTATGAATTGAAGTATTTGTCCCACACTGCCCTTGACTTTGAGGCAAGCCTTCATGTCTGTATCTGCTGTGTTTGTGTCTCGGCAGGGCTCTCCCGGTTCTCCGGGCAGAACCGGTGCCCCTGGGCCACCAGGACAGCCAGGGAGCCCCGGAGCTCCCGGTCCCCCCGGTATCTGCCAGTCATGTCCCAGCATCAGTGGAGGTGTAAGTAATCTCTGTGATCAGCTCCTACATTATTGCTCATGAGTAGCACCCAGCCTTTGCCAAAACTATTCTCTGTTAGACAGGCAGTGATTTCCAGAGATGAAAAAAGAGTGAGTGAGGTGGGAGTAAATCATGGGTGTCTTTCAGCCCTATCCAGTCCACAGCAAAGAGTCAGGCAGGTAAATCAGCACAGTGTTACAAGGAGTCTGCCACTGAAATGCAGCCATATCCAGGAGAAACTTTATGCACAATGTGGTTAATAGGAACATTTCATTGGATGCTGTATTTCACCCAGAAGGCTTGCGGTGAACTGGCAATAGGAGACATCCTGTAACACGTGAGTCACAGTGTTGTCCCCATTGTTTTTGTTTTAAAAAAAAGCAGGGAGATTTTCTAAACAGTAAAGAACCTATTCATTGTACCTTCACACATGTGATACTTTCAGTGGCATCTGTCTCTAATTTGTGCCTTTGGAAAATTCAGCTGAGTAACAGCCAGGGTTTGGGGGTTTTTTTGTTTTTTTTTTTGTTTTGTTTTGTTTTTGTTTTTTTCTTGTTTTTGTTTTTCCTGTGAGATCTGGTCCAATTGCAATTAAATTTCAGTTTTATCTTATTTTTAAAACTTCTGGTGCCAGATCTGATGATGGTCTTAAATGATGCAGAAATAATCTGATCAGTGTGCTGGAGAAAGTATGTTCCCTCAAGCTTAAAGACTAGGGATCTCTCTCACTTTCCTTTATTTTGCTCAGCGCATGTTTAAAAAAGAAGAGTCCCCAGGCAACAAGGTTGAAACCCAGGTCCTCTGCCTACAGAGAAGTGCAATTTTGGTTGCTATTCATTGTGTTTCCTCTTTATTTATGGACCACCAAATCCTAAATTATCTTTTGAAGGGTTCAGTAGACACAGCAAAAGAGCTCCTCAGGTCTTAGTGGGATAACAGCCCTAATTCTAGGGAATTAGTCATGATTTTTAGGCACAAGTATCCTTGGTAGCTATGCTCAGCAATGTATTTTAATTGAATTAAACATTTTCTTCATCTTAATTTCTTTTTGTATGTGGCCACGTTCTTTGTTGTACTCTGAGTGGTTTGTGCTGCATCATGGAGAATCTAAACTGCAGATCCAGTGCAGCTGGATTTGTTAAGTTGTTAATTCACAATTAGAACTCAGTGAAGAGGTCTCATTGTCTCCCAAGCAAAGGAGCAAGGCCAGATTTAAAAGATGGAGTTGCTTTAGTGCAAAACTGTCACAACTTTATGATAATAAACAGTTGTTCCTTTTAAATATAGGCCATGGTTCATAGCTTCTACATATTCTTGCCATTCACAGGTGAGCCAAAATCTAAGGAAATACAACTTTGTTTGTTTTGTTTTGTTTTGTTTTTCCATTCTGAAAGCAATTGTGCGGTAAGGACTAGGCAGTGGAGAGATGTACAGTAGGTTAGCTAACCACCCTCAGTGGACATCACAATACTAGAACAAGACAGCTAGCACTCTGGGCCGGGCAGATGCAGATAAAAGAGAGACTGAACTAGTCTCCTGCTCCAGTGGTGTTGAAATCCTGTGCAATTACCAATATCAGTAGCAAAGGATCCTACTTGCACCTGGCCAGTGAGAGTACTCAATCCAAGGTGGTTTGGATTATCAAACAGAACATTTTGTATATTCACACATTTCTGTTCAACCACTTACCTGCATTACTGCCATATTAATCAACTAAGTTGCCCAACATCTGAATAACAAAATCAATGTCAAATAAAGGGCTTACATAGGTTCTTCTTAAAAAACTGATTATAAAATTCATTGGTATTTTATGTAACTGAGCTATCTGCTGTCACAAAGCCCCAAAAGACATGTTATCTCACCACACTTTCAACTGAAATTCATTGGTTTTAAGACAAATTGTCAGAAGCATTGAGGCTTTACTGCCTGGCCTCAAAAGTGAGGGCTGTTTTTTAGTTATCAAGGGTGGAAAGGGAGAAAGGAAAAGATGGAAAATGGCTCCAGGAAAAAAAATAAAATTCTTTGAAACACAAAGGATAGGCTTATGCACAGGCAAGAGATTTTTCTGCCACAAAATACCCTAAAATGACACATTTGTTAGCCACAGGTAAAAGATACTTAAATAATAGACTGTTAGATTCTTTGAGTGAAAGAAAATATTTCCTCAACTTCCTTGGGAGACAGCTGAGTCCAGCAAAGAAAATTGAGGAGGAGGGAATTTAGAGGTGGAAGAGAGATAATGAAGAATGAAAAGAGGAGATAATGTCAGTTTTTGTGTTCAGCTGGTACCCAGCAGTCAGGAGAAACACTGTATGCCCACAGCTTAGGGAGCTGAAGTTTCCAAGACCAAAGAAAGATACTAGCTGGGCTAGTCTTATAAATGATACTATATAATGTATGTAAATGAGTTAATTTTATTCATTTGCCATACAAATGTATGAAAATGCTTGATTTGTAGCAAACATCTTTTCTCTCTCTCTCTCTTTTTTTTTTTTTTCTATTTTTCTCTATTTCTTTTACAGAGTTTCTCTCCACAGTATGATTCCTATGATGTGAAGGCTGGCTCAGTTGGCATGGGTTATCCTCCCCAGGCCATTGTAAGATGATATAGCCTTTTCTCTGTCCTTTAATTTGAAAAAAAAAAAAAAAAATTTTGCTTGTAGATTATGCCTTGGATGTCTGTGTATCCTGATAATTATTTAACAAATTAAGTTTTCATTTAATTGTTGCCTGCAAAAGGAATGTGGTGTAAGAGCATTTTACTTGGCATTACCACTCTAGAAAATAGCTATAGATTGTCTATTGTGGTTTTTCTTTGCCTTTTTTCCTCTCTTTCTTCCTTATCTCACCTTCTTCTTTCTAACCTCTCTGTGATTCATTTTCTTACACTAGCCAAGTATTTATCTGTTTCCCCTTTGCATATCATCATCATTTATCTGCTTGATATTCTTCTCCTGATAGCTTTCCCCCACCTCCACTGTATTTCTACATTTTCTACTGTACCAAATCTTCCTTTCTAAAATCAACAGCTTCTTGTCTTTACTCAGAATGACTTTCCATACTTGCTCACATTTCCAAAACTCCCATTTGCCTGATAACAAGTAAATGAAGCCCTGCTATAATCTCCTTTTCATCCCAGGAGTCAAAGCTTTTCATGTTTTAATTTATGCTTATGAAATTTTTTACCCACAGCTATTCAGTGCGTACTGCAACTCCCTGCTAGACCTGAACCAAGCTTTTCAGTTTTTTGTTATTTTTTTAGTGAGCTAAAGCTTGGATTGTTTTGTTTCCTATATTGAATAAATAGTAAAAGTTGAAACTCGTGACTTTTCTTTTAGGGGCTAGGATTTATAGATACTCACCATCGCTGACATGGAGCATTCTTGCTTCAGTGATATCATACTGACATCTGAAAATGTCTTTCTTGATTTAGGCAACCTGTTACATGATGGATGTAGTGAATTGCTATTATTTGAAATGAGCTGCTGCTTCATTTATGTGTAATTGTGATTTCTGACCTTGTGCTGCATAGCACAAGGCAATGTTTAGGTACCGCATGTTGTACTGTGTCCAGACAGTCCCAAGCAAACGTGTTGTTTTTCAGGGTTCCATCAGATCATCTTCTGAATAAATTTTACTTAATTCTGGCAGCTATTTGTCCTGAACTGTAGTTCATTATTTTCATGCCTTTAATTTCACCTGTTTATTTCTAGCTCATTCATTAGCTAATGTGATCATTCATGCATTGATCTTATTAAGCCTTTCATTTTTGCATTTGTTTGTTCTTTCTTTTTTTTTTTCCAGCTCCTTGCAGTATTTCCTACAGCTTATACCTACCAATATCATCTACATTTTGTTACTTGTGGTCTTCATATGGCATGTGCTGAACCAGGCTGATAACAGGGTTACCTTTCAGTTAATAAACACAGTTACTCCTCTCTATTTTGACTTTTTCCCCGAGAAGCATAGTGACATCTGATGCTTTGATCTCAATTAAATTAATTCAAATTCATAAATGAAATTAAATGATTATTTAATTGGTCACGTCAGAATATTTTCAACCAGAATTGCATGTATATTTCTTTCACTTGTTCTTTTACATTGCATCATGCAGTATACATGAGGGCTACGAAGGGTGACAGTGAGTGTGATAGAGCACTGGATTACAGGCTACCCAGAGAGGATGTAAAGTCTCTTTCTCTGAAGATAATCAAAATCTAGCTGAATACCTACTTATGTGACCTACTTTAGCAGAGTTTGGACTCAGGGATATCTAGAGATCCCTTTCAACCCCTGCAGTTCTGTGAGTCTGTGATCATGCCATACATGACTGCAAATTAGGTAACAGAGCAGTAACAGGCAGATGTAACTAAAGTCACTGAAACTAAGCAACATTTATCGTTAACATTACACAGATTCTTCCTGTTAATTCTAATAAATATCCAAACTGAAATAATCTAGAAGCATAATAAAATGAAGAATATCAGCTGTAATATTGGCTTCTTTCAGTGGGTGGTTACCATGCCTGTTTTTTCATCAGTCACACATCTCCATTCCTGTCTTTCTAGTGTCTCACTACTGCATGTGGATTGATTTTGTATTTTACACCTCCATTTCTCTGTACTTGCTCATATAACCTCCACATGTCATCTTTGACCCTTTACACTTGTCCTAACTAAAATCCAGTCATTTATTCACAGTCTGGAGACACTGGTAGTGAGCAAATGCCATCCCTAACGATAAGTTTCTCTCCAGTGTGCACCCTGAAAAAGAATAATATCTGTTTGTTTGTAGGCAGATGTCTGACCAGTGGTGTGCAACTGATGAGTTGATGATTCCAATCCATGTTGAATCCAGATTTAGTTTGTGCCAAAGGTTTTGCAGCAGTTAACAGAGAGGGACTGCCTGTTACATTGAAGGCAACCCAGTCTACACTAACTGTTCTGCCACTTGGTACACTTTTTGACTTAGAAAATAGCAACTATGACAGTGATTCTCATCTTTAGACAAAAGAAAATCAGTGAAAGAACATTAAGTCATACATGTCCAGTATATTAATATAATCTATTACATATACTGCTGTAGTAGAACTATACTATAATCTTGTATTACAAAGATAAGTTTCCTGTAACATCTGTATTACATGACCAGTAATGACAACATGTAACAATATCCTGCAAAACAGTTTACTATATCAAACTATAGCTTATACTGCTGCACAACAGCACAGTTTCTCATGTAACTCCTATAATTCTTTTTCTTTTTTTGTCTGTATCAGATCTATGAGAAATAACATTTAGTGAAAGTGTTTGATGTTTTTTTTTTTTAAAGAATCACAGATAGCTGCAGTAAATACTGTGACAATTTTCCAAACTTTTCGGTTTACAATATCAAATGCTTTTGTGGTTGTTACTGCTAAAGGTAGGAAAAATATCATTTTCCACAAATGTGGAATTGCCTTTTTACTCATTTTACTCCATTTTTTACCCATTAAATGAGAAACAGTGCTACTGATTTGAGTTCTTCTTTATGTATACAAAAATGTCATCCTCTGAGTCCTTTGATTAGTGCCAGGCAATGTGTATGCTTTATGGCTTTGCCCTGTTATGTTCAGGAAAGAGCTCGCTGGCAAAAATGCATGCTTTGCTGACAAGCAACAAGAATATGGCCTTAATTCATTAACTCCTAGGATCGTAAACTGAGTTCACTTACTGCACCAAGTGCATGTCACAGTGGATTTTTCACAGTAGTAATAATCATTCACATGTAAAAATTTATTTCACAGTTGTTGGTGACTATTGCAGCTGCACTAAGCTTTCTATCTATGTTACAATGACATAATGACTGTTTTTTAATCTGCAATATAGAGTGGCTTTCCAGGACCCCCTGGCCCCAGTGGCCCACCTGGTCCACCTGGTCATGCAGGTCCCCCTGTAAGTAAAATTAATCTTTTCATAAATGTCTGACTTTTTATCTGAGCCTATCCTTTTCTCTATCAGAAATTCTAGATGCAATTTCACCTGTTAAATCTAGATACTAAGCTGAAGATTTTTATGGATATGTATCTACTCTTATTCTGGGGGCTCTGCCATCTCAACAGCACCCAGATTCAATAGCTGAGGGCTTTGTACTGTGCTTACATCCATATGTGCCCTGGGTTTACTGAAATTAAGTGGGATGTTGACTAAGGTTGAATTTTGCTCTTGAAATGTATCACTGGTTATGAACCTTGGCAAAATTCCCAAATGTTTGTTCACACAAAAATGTCACAGGAGATAAAGGGAACTGGAAATCCTAGTGCATGCTCAGTGAACACACAGAGAGTTTGAGGTTTTAGAGATGTAGTTTAATTCTGTTTTCATAGAGGCATATTCTGAATGGTTATGAGGTCATTATAAAATACAGTAGCACCATAGCACAGTGAGTGGAATTGTTCATGTCTTAACTCCTTTTTGTTGCATTATAGGGCTCGAATGGATACCAAGGTCCTCCTGGAGAACCAGGACAACCCGGCCCTTCTGTATGTATACACTACTTATCAGGATATATGTCAAAGGCATGATTTTACTAGCATGCATCTCTGTGTCATTGCTGAAGTGAACTGTAATCTGACAGTTCATCCTATCTGTTCACTATTGTCTGTGTCAAATGTGCAAGCATTTTTATGGCAATTAATGCATTTTTCATTTGAAATTATATTATTACATTATACTTAATATTCATTATTTTTCTTCAGGGTCCTCCAGGCCCTGCTGGAATGATAGGCCCAGCTGGTCCACCAGGAAAAGATGTAAGTTCACTATTTATATTATTTGTAGATTCAAAAATGGGGAAAGCAAAAGTTCATTAAATAGATAGAAGAGTACATAGAGAGCATTTCAATTAAGAATTTTTAACTTGCCAATTTCTTGGTCAGACAACATGACTGTAAGAAACTGTATTTGTCTTACATAAGGTATTTGTTCATTCCAAAACGTTTCAATTTCAGCAGGCAATTCAATTAAGGGGAGAACAAACAAATGAACAAAAAAACCCTCCAACCATGAACTGTGTATTTGGTCAGCTGCAAAATAAATAAATGAAATCAACAAAAATTTACAAAAATGAGAGGATGATAAAGGTTTTATCTGCTCCGTACAAGTCTTGTTTTGAGAGTTAAGGTTTTTAAAACCATCTTTTGACTCACAGCTGGGAGTCCTGAATAGGTATAGTAAAAAGAGAGGCAGTCAAGTAGTTTGTGTTCAGTTTGAGTGTTTTTCCTTGAAAAATAATTTTATCCATGGTGATTCCACTTCATCTTAAGAGAGGGATTGAAATATATAACCTGGTAATCAATATCTTTGTAAAAATTGAGTTAATAAATTCTGCCAGTGTTTTTTTCAGAATACATTCACTCTGGTGTAATTATCCCCACTGTCTTTGGCTGAAGTTTCATCTGTTTATTTCCACTTACCTTGATCTACCTGCAGTCTGTAACTGAAACAATAGCAAAGAAGTCAAACGTTTACTTTCTTTCTACAGGGAGAACCAGGAAGACCAGGAAGGAATGGAGACCGTGGAATCCCTGGATTACCAGTATGAAAAAATCCATAACATGCAGTCATCTAATGACAGGATTTGTTTTTCCATTTTATGTTACTCAAATGAACATAATGAGGGTTTGTGCCCTTTGTTCAGTAAGCATGTAACTTACTCATCTTTCTGTGTTTGTGTGTTTAGGGTCACAAGGGACACCCTGGAATGCCTGGAATGCCTGGAATGAAAGGTGCACGAGTAAGTACTGCGTATTCTGAATATAATGAAGTCTATTTGTCTAAATCATCCCAGTTATGGTGTTGCACTTTTGTGCTCCTCAGTTATCAACTGCCACTGAAGAGATTGGAATGAAAGCTAATTTCTGGATAATGTAGTCTGATTTTCTACAACACGGACTGTTAAATTTTATCTCAGTTACCACAGTTTATCTCAATTTAAGTCAATTGTAGTGCTCCATACAAAATGACAGGTTAAAGCATGCATTCCAGAAAAACATCTACTTGTATCTAATACAAATAGAGATGTGGAGATTTCCAAACTTTCCTTCAGAAAATGTTCCAGTTAGCTGATAGCACCCATTTTTAAAAATAGGCTCCTTTATATAAAATCTTCTATTATCATGTGCTGATACAACAGTGCCATTAAAGTTATAATATCCCATGGATAAATGTTGTTTCTTCCATCTGTACTGCACTCAGCCCAAGAACCAAGTCTACCTGAAAGTGTTTCAGTATTATAAAGACATGTATATGACATGATAAATGTAAATGATTATTCATCATTTAATGAGTATTATTAAATAGAATTAAAATATTCTGTAAAAAAGAACAGTGAGTGACCAACTGTGGCAATGTGTGCTAAGCTATTATTGGTTATATCGGTTAGAAACCAATATTTGTCAGCCAACTAGCTAACTTAGCATGATAACAATTTTTTTAATTATAAATTGTTTAAAGTGTAAGACAATTTACGATCTAAAAATAATTGTTTTAACAATTGCAGTGCCAGAATAATTAAACATTTTACTGTATGAAGTGCACTGATAGAAATGAAAGCTTGATTTAGATTAATAGCTATTATATAAACAATTGTCTATTTTCTGATTCCATCCACATCACACTTACTTAATTTTATATTTTATGATGTTGTAGCTTTAAATATGAAGGAAAATAATATAAATGTACATGCAAATAAAGTCAAAGAAGATACATTAAAGGCTCTTCTTTTTATCACTTCTACTTTTTTATACTTCAAAAATATAGTAAGTAATTGCAGCTATAATCTTAGTGATTAGAGCACTCAGATTGCACCTGTTATGTTTATGAAATAATATTTGCGTTTAGCATTTATACTGTATCTTTTATAATATATTGTCAGTAAACTGTTTTTAAGCCTCTCTTTTAATATCAATATTCGATCTGTGATGATAGGAATACAAGCTGAAATGAGACTGAGAGTGAGCTCTCAACATTGTAAACTGGAGCCCACAAATTATTCCATGTGCACAGAGATATTCTGTCACTCTAGTTTTCTCATGCAGTATTCTCTTAAAAAATAAAACTCTGTTACTGCAGTTCTATAAGAACATATAAAATATTTTCCTATTTTTCAGAAGCATTTTCAGTTCTTTTCAGATTTAAAATAATCATTAGAAACAATGCACTTGAAGCTCAATATTTGGCAAAGGAGAATCAAGTTTTCTACCCCACAAGAAAAATACTATTCACAGATCTGGTTTTCCTTTCCCACAGGGTTTTGATGGAAAAGATGGTGCCAAAGGTGACAGTGGTGCTCCTGGTCCAAAGGTAAAATAATGAGTACAATCTTCATAATAAGTACAATATTATCCTCCATTACTTGTTATGTAGCTATGCTTTGCATGTTACATTCTTGCAAAAAGCCATTATGCATTGAAACTCATTGAACCTCTCTGTGAAAAGAATGACAATCATTTCAAAAGAGCTGGACTTTCTAAACCATACCATGCCTTGACTTCTAGCTGTGGAAGAGGCAAGATTCAAAAAGGAGAGTACGTGCTCACATCATTTGACTTTATTGTATAATAATAAATGACCAGGTCTTCCGAAGTATTTCTTTTCTGTTGAGGTATTTTGTTCTGGCACTTTTTTAGGTGTCTCACACCTCACAGGCATCAGTTTGTACTGTGGACACTCAGCACCACATGGACGGGGGCAAAGAATGAAGTTGTCTTGATTCCACATCTCTTCCTCTTGAATTCATAAATATTCTCACCACAGTTCATTCTATAATTGTTTGGTGTTTTCTTCACACCACAGGGTGAAACTGGTCAACCTGGAGCAAATGGATCACCAGGCCAACCGGTAAATATTCGTTTCATGTAGCATGTAAATGGAAGTGCCAGTGGCATTTTCCCCTTCACAGATAAACTAAATAAATTACCCCACTACATGCATTGCCATTACTGAGCTCTACAAATAAAAGAAATGCTAGGCCCTATGTATTCAGGAAACCGTGTGGCAGACTATTTTTCTCATGTTTTCTAGGGACCAAGAGGTCCAACTGGTGAAAGAGGAAGACCTGGGAATCCTGGTGGCCCTGTAAGTAATTAGTTATGGCTGTTGATCTTATCAACAAGCAGCACATTTTATTTCAGTAGGTTGGAAATTCCCTGTTCATGGATTTATCTTAAAACAGCTGTTATTGCAAGGGTTTGGAAAACTGTATAGTATCTGTAAATCACATCTGGAAAGAGATCAGTCTCCAGCTGAAGATGGCAGTAAGCATGACACAATTTTAACTCACAACTTGTGGGCCATCTTATTATTTCCTTTTTAAATGAATAGATACATTTTGTGGGAAAGCTTAGTGTTTCAACAAAAGCTCATGTTCAGCCAAGTTGAACAGGGAGGCAGAGTGGAAGGAAAGAGCAGTAATAGAAAAAAATACAATCTCAGAACTTCCTTGCAGGAAAGAGGTAAAAACTGCATTCACACCAAGGTCACAGAGTACATTCTGTCTCCTGGAAGAAATCTGCTAACATGTAATAACCAGCAGTATGTTTATACATACATGTGAGTTAGAATTAACCATTATTGTGATTTCACATATTCAGCCATAAAAAGCGGCCACAGGGGTGATGCTTGTAACTGTCATTTCCTTAATATATCTCGTAAGAATCTGTTTTCCTGTCTTATCATTACAGTGCAAGTCACATGAAGTGATGAATATTCCTTCCATAATATTTAGTTAATTATTACTCTAGAATGTCTCACTTGGGAAATCCTTGGATGTTGGTAAACTGAGTGGGACAATACAAACACAAAAGGATGCTTTGTGGATGGTGGGACTAGAACATGGATTCTACTTGTAGGCAATGCTCTTATGTCTGCTCTTTCCATAGGGTTCCCATGGCAAAGATGGAGCTCCAGGAGCAGCAGGCCCACCTGTAAGTTTGAATTCAGATGTTTGTGTTGCTCAAATGTTAGTCAAGACACTTGAAGCCTACAGTGAAAATAGGAGACTTCTAACACTGTACATCAGAAAGTGCATTAATCCACATAGATGGATAGAACTGCAATTCTCCATGCAGAAAAAAAATGAATGGTCTCATCAAAGACAGTAGTTAGATGAAGTGTGTAAAAGTTTTTTTCTTTTTCATCTCCATGATGAAACTTGAGCATGCCCACATGTACGTATAACACTTCTACTGACTTTGTTTTATACCTCTTAATATACAAATTTTGATCTATTTTATAACTTAATCTCTTTAATGATAAGTGATGCTTTTTTTTTTTTAATCTTACAACACATAAATTCAGATGAACATGAACACAAACATCAGGGTAGTGGCATATAGGTGTGATATTTTAGGTCTAGCCAAGCTTCATCTTCTACAACGTGATTTATTTTGACTATTTCACCAGGTGTTTCTTTATTCAGAGAATAATGTCATAATCAGACTTTCATTTTAAACTTCAGATTAGTTCTATCCATATGGCTTTTTACTTCTTGTATTAATAGTATTTCTTTCACTTTTAAAGGGTCCCCCTGGTCCCCCTGGAACTGCAGGATTTCCAGGCTCTCCAGGCTTTAAGGTATTTAGCTAAATATATATGTTCTAATATATACCTGTTCCAATATATGCTAGTGTCAGATTTGGTCCTTTCTTCAGTTGGACATCTGTCACCATACATCTTCATTTTATGGGCATTCCTTTTTCCAGCTGCTGTTACACTGTTCACAAACATAGAACTGACAAGTTTTCATATGCAGCATGAGATGAATGTTCAGAAACAACCACCCTAAAATACAATCCAGTGGTAGAACTAATGCTTTTTGCAACTTCATGGGAGGGTCTCAAGTGAAATTTCTGCAGAGGAGCCATGTATCACATGTTTATTGGAATGTATTGGGTCTGTGTGCATCAGCTTTGGATAGCTGAAATGATCTGGCTCTTGCACTCAGGTGACATGGTAATGTTTTTGTTAAATCATACAAAGAAGAGAAAGAAGCCACGAAGCTGATTTCCCTGGAGTCATGACTAAAATTCATTCAGTTTTCACTTCTGCTGCTTTTCCTTAGGGTGAAGCTGGTCCTCCTGGCCCTGCTGGTGCTAGTGGCAGTCCCGGAGAGAGAGGAGAACCTGGTCCTCAAGGTCATGCTGGGCCCCCTGGGCCTCAGGTATGGGAGCATCAAAGGAGGACCAGGAGGTGTGGGGCCAGAATTTCTTCACAAAGCCCACAGACTCCTTTGGTTTAAGGATGCTAGCTTAGCAGTATCAATTACTTAGATACTTTTTTTTTTTCCAGGGTCCTCCTGGAAGAGCTGGAAGCCCTGGCAACAAGGGTGAAATGGTAGGTACTTTTCACATCAGTGTATTTTGCTGCAGTGTGTTAATGAGGGTCACTGTTAGACTTGGCAGAATCCAGTCACACTGAGCTCTGTTAATCCTGATCCTCTTCTGTCTTTCCACAGGGACCTTCTGGGATTCCTGGTGCTCCTGGTCTTCCAGGAGGCCGTGGTCTTCCTGGTCCTCCCGGCACAAGTGGAAACCCTGGGGCAAAAGGCACTCCGGTGAGTTACTAGTATCCACTACAACAGTTGTACAAAAAAACATGGTGGACATAGTTTTGATACCATTAAAAGGAAAACACCTCAAATTTGACCTATTCATTTGAGGTGGTCTAATAAATTACTTTTATTGTCTATAACAGTAGACCACTATTTAAAAAAAAAATCATATTCATCTTTCATGCACTACTTTGATACTGGTATAACAGATACTTTTTTAAAATATGTAATAATATTTGTTTTTCTAAATTATGTATCAAATCATAAAGACTCAACAAAAAATATATCTTGACTAAAAAAACTAAGCTAAACAAAATCTATCATTTTAAAATCCTAATTTCATATGCTTTCTCATGGGCCTTAGTCTACAGTCCAATATACCCAGTGAGTTTCGCCTACTGTTATTACTAGCAGGGTTACAGCACACATAGTTCCTAGAGAAGTGCTCAGGGACTTCAAGTAGAAGTCATGTCAATGTCTACACTAGCTCAAAAACAGATGAAAAATTCTTCTCAGTGGCGCTTAAGATTGCACCACCTCTTTACTGAATTTTTAAAGAGTCCTTCCCATACATTCAACACTCAGGTCCAACTGATATACTAGTTGTGTTTCAGTAAGTTACTAAAATAATAATTAGTATTTTGAAACATATGATGTGTATCTCTTACTATTGTAGCATTTTATCATAGCTCTAGAGCATGCTGCAGTCAGTAAATTTAATGAGATTTTCTTCTGTTTAGGGAGAACCTGGTAAAAATGGTGCAAAAGGAGATCCAGGCCCAAAAGGCGAGCGTGTAAGTGATTGTAAAATGCCTTCAGAGATTTCTTCCAAGGAAATCCTAACTTTGAGTTGTTCCATACACAAAAAGCAAGTTGGTTTTTTTTTTTGTTGGTTTTTTTTTTTGTGGATATCTAAGTGTGCCGGTGGCTTTTGTTGTTGCCAGGGTGAAAATGGTACCCCAGGTGCTCCTGGACCTCCCGGTGAGGAAGGCAAGAGAGGTGCAAATGGTGAACCTGGCCAGAATGGTGTCCCTGGAACACCCGGAGAGAGGGTAAACCACTGTAGATGAGCATGTGCACTGTGTATATTTTACGTGTGTATGGCAGTAATAAACTCTGGCATTCAGAATGCTTGGAGGAAGATCTTGGCTCCTTACCAGTTCTTACCAAATTCAAGATGTGGAACCAGGTACAAAACTTGGGAGAGTTCTTATATGATAAGTTCCTAATCTGAGCTGCAGAGCTTGATTCTATCCATCTCAGATTGAAATACTTCCTTAATATTAAAAAAAAAGAATTAATGTGGAAGTGATATCTAAAGCTTCATTCTGAAAATCAACTATAATCTGTGAGAAACACATAGGAATTGAAAAAATGTTTTTAACTTTATGCAATTTTCAAAAGTTCTAAAAAGAGAATATTGACAAAAAAAGGACCTATGTAATGCACGGTAAACAAATTTTATTAAATATTAATGCTGGGCTGCAAATGATATTTTATAATTAAAATTTCTTGTAAGCAATAGAGCAATTTTTAGAAAAGAAGAAAATAATTCTACCATACTTAAATGTTTTGTTTCATTTTTTATATAAATTTATTTTAAAAAATTTCCAACGTATAAAGGCACTAATTGTATCAACTGGAGGGTTTCACCCAGACACACGTTATTTTTCTCACATTCTTATCACAGTGAAATATCATTTCAATATTTTTCATTCATCAGTTTTCTGAAAGTCTAAAAGTAAATAGCTTAGAAGTATTTTCTACTACCTAAGTCATATTGTCTAAGATCCATCTTTTGTTCATTTATTTGGCAGGGCTCTCCTGGTTTCCGTGGCTTACCTGGTAGCAATGGGCTTCCAGGGGAAAAGGTACAAGTCTGTCTATAAACCCATCCCAAACTTTTGTGGAATCCATGTTAATTTGAATTGACATTTTCAGCTTATTTTCTTCCCGTAAATTTTAATGTCTTTTTTTTAGGGTCCTGCAGGTGAACGTGGCAGCCCAGGTCCCCCTGGCCCAAGTGGACCTGCAGGAGACCGTGGACAAGATGGAGGCCCAGGCCTTCCAGGAATGAGGGTAAGCCAGGATGCCTGCAGAAAATGAAATAAATTCTATTAGAGGTGCTTCATTGAAGCTGATAAAGAAAAAAACACTAGTGATATTATTATGTCCTTTAAATAGTAGATAGGTTCATAGTGTAATAGATCAACATGCAGTAACATGGAGCATTCAGAATCATCATGTCATACGTGAGCATACACAGGTTATACAAAGCTAAAAATGCTCCACAGCTCTCATAGTACAACACGCACTGGTATCAGATACAGCTTCAATGTCAATATTTTATCTTTTTATGCTTTAACAGATTTAAAAAGTTTTTATAAAATCTATTATGCTTATTTAATAGATAATTAAATTAGTTTATTGAATTAAGTATATTTATGAAGGTTGCTCCAAAAGTAATGCTTCTCATTTTCTTATTTTGACCCCTGACATTTGAGGGGGATGTTGGTAGTATAGTATAGGGTGAATACCCCGAAAGAATAGTACTCACACAAAATAACAAAGGTGGACAGTATATTTTTGCATGGCTTATTCAGATGGTATAACTGTAACAACCAGTAAATGTGGAAACACTTACCTGTCACTGGCAGTCAAGGCTTGCCTAGAACTCCACAGAGGAGGGATCTCCAACAAGAGAACCTCCCCTAGTTGTGGTCAGCCCTTAAATGGGATCTGTGGGAAATGGAGACAGACTCCACCCCTTCTGGTCTCACGGGTACATTACCTTCACCTGTAGCACCTGTAGTCAGCTCCTGTGGCTGACTCAGTGCTTGCCTCAAGTGATCAATCAGTGGTTCAGGCGATGATTCAACAGTTTCCATACATATGGCAGTAGATGTTGAACCTTCCCACCAATATTCCGTTATGTTTTGTTGCTGTGCAGCAGAGGGGTAGTCTGAAAAAAATGGCATCTGTAGCAGAAATGCTGTCAGGGCCTGAAACAGTCATGGAGCACCTGGAGAGAAGGCAGGGCCAGTCCAGGGGAGCTCAGGTGCATACAATGCTCCCAAGTGACTGGAAGGGATGAAACCAGGAGCCACCTCTTCCCAGATCTCATTTGAGGGTTGACAGTGGAGGCAAGGGTATCTCACTTGAGATCCCTGCCTACCTGAAAACTTCCAAAGGTAAGCAGTTTTTCTTTGTTTCTGTATGCACGGCTGCTGCATTTTGGCTTGTTCTCATTTGCTGTAACCTAGGATTGTGCCACCCTGCTGCTATTATTGTACTTGCCATCACATTGCAGCATTACAGCATCTGACGTGGAAGCGCATGTGAAGGAAGGATATGTTACTGAATTTCTCCATGCAGAAAATATGACACCCATTGACATTCACTGACACTTGCTGAATGTTCATGGAGAGCAAAAGGGGGATGTGAACACAGTGAGGTAGTGGGTGGTGGTGTATTTCAGCAGTGGTGACAGTGACAGGGGGTCATCTCTGCTGGTGCAGATTTTTACAAGCGTGGCATGCAGGCTCTTGTTCATCACTGGCAAGAATGCACAGACACTGGTGAACACTGTGTTGAAAGTAGATTTTTGTCACCAAGAATTTGCTCAATCAAGTATATCTGTTGTATTTTTCATGCAGATAAAAAAAAGTGGGAAGCACTACTTTCAGTGTCTCGTATATATTCATTATTAAAGTAGAATTAATTTTAAATTATTGCTTAAATTATATTATAAACTATATTGAGTATTTAAATATACTTAAATATTTAGTTGTTTATATATTGTTCAGTTGCAATTAATGCAAATTAATGAGAATCTAATTGGTAAGATTTTCATAGTACATATCAAGTATTTATGTGCAGAATGTAATGACATTGTGTGAACTGTACTAAGAATTAGCAAATGCTGTCAATAAATACACTGACATTTGAGCCTGAATGCAGGCTCCTTAGATGTGAACAAAATTTTATTGGAAATCAAAGGAATTAATTAAAATAGAACATAAGTAACTGTATTTTAAAATATAAAATAAGTTAACTAAAAATATTCTAGTAATGTTGTTGCTTTTAAACACAAAACAGTGAATGTCATTTCATTATTTTTTTTTACTTCTGAGATTAGTTGTAATCTCAAATAGTGAAAATACAGTTTTTGTATATTTTGTTTGATTGCTGATTATTTGACCATATATAATGAATTTAAGAGAATGATATTAACTCCTGGCAAAATAATTCGTTAGCTTTCTCAATTTTTTCTCCTTGAAAGGGTTCAATTAAAGAAGTTAAAATCATGACAGTATTTTAAATATATATTTTTTAATTTTTATATTTATGTATTGTAACTCATTTCCAGCTGAAGAATAACACTTATTTTTCTTCATTTGCAGGGTTTGCCTGGGATTCCAGGAAGTCCTGGAAGTGATGGGAAGCCTGGCCCTCCAGTACGTAACTGTGCATGTATTTTATGCTAGTCTGCCCGCTGGCCTTACTGTGATCCTACAGTTTGTACTTGGCGCATTGTTACCGTAGTCAGGTTAATTTTCTCTTGTTTGTTTCAATTTACCAGAGCAGTTCAGGTGCTGCTTCTTTGTAAGAGCTTTTTGCTGACCTTATATTTCAATATAATTTGAAATACAGCATATACAGAAGCTTGGTTGAAATCCAGAATACGTGATAAATCTTGAATGGAAGCGTCTCTAGCCTGCTCTCTTTAATGATTCATAGATATGCATTTATTTCACCTACCTGATGTCATGCCTTCATTTCTTTTCTGTCATTTCCAGGGTAATCAGGGTGAACCTGGACGTTCTGGCCCTCCTGGTCCAGCAGGTCCACGTGGACAACCAGGCGTAATGGGTTTTCCTGGTCCTAAAGGAAATGAGGTTAGTGGGCTTTTTCTACTCCTCCTCTGCTTTTGCTTGAGCAGTCATCTGGTAAAATATTTTGCTTCATGGGAGATCTGATACTGCCATTGTTAAGTTATTGTACATGGATCAGAACAGGTATTTAAAATATGATCTTTCTCTTTTGTAAGGGTGCACCAGGTAAGAATGGAGAAAGAGGCCCTGGTGGACCACCTGGAACTCCTGTAAGTTTTATTCATAATTTCTTTTTAATAATGTAGTAAAAATATTGACTACTAGTAACTTGGTTAGTTTTATAAAAATGATATCAACCCATAACTTCAGCCAGTTTTGTCTTTGTACAGGGTCCTGCTGGGAAGAATGGTGATGTTGGCCTTCCTGGTCCTCCTGGACCTGCTGTAAGTGTGGAACTTCTGTAAGAGTCACTTACCAACTGTTGTCAAGGTGGTCTGCTGCCTAGACAATGGCTGCAGTTTTAGGGGAAAGAATACTTCTGTGTTCTAAATATACATTTTTTTCATGTGTTAATACTCAAATGTTTTTAGGAGAAACCTGAGGCAGTTATACCAAGTGTAAGTTGAAATGAAAAGTCAATTCATAGCTGTCAGGGATGTACTGGCTTTTCTAATTGAGACATATTAGTGCTCCCTTCGAAGTTTATCAGAGCTAGCAATTTCAGACCAGTGTTAAGTATTCCTGTGAGATAAATATTTCTGCTGAATTACACCTGATTGTTAGAGTGAAAAGAGTAAATGCTAGAACACTAAGATATATTAGCCTTAAAATTGGGCAATGTCTTCTTCAGTTCAAGATAAGGAGACATAGGTTAGAGGTGGGGTGGAGTTGTTGGTAAGTAGAGATATTCTCAAACAATTTCTTTTTTTCCTCCTTTGATTCTAGGGTCCTGCTGGGGACAGAGGGGAACCAGGACCGTCAGGTTCACCTGGACTCCAGGTGCTGTCTCTGTTTTCTGTTTCTAACCAACAATAAGATGAAGCATCTAAACATTTTCATTAGGATTCATGTCATCAGTGTCGCTGTGTTTTGAAGTAAAACAGATTTATTAATTGACAGGATGTATTGCTCAGTATTTCAAAATTGCAAACCAGACAGCTGGCTCAGTGGGCTGAGCTGCATTAAACCTCTAGCTATCAAATCAGAATCATCAGATTAGCTTCTCCTCCTCTGTAAAGAATTGGTATGCATGGGGTACGCATCTCTATTTCAAAAAATTTGCTAGGTAGGACAATGCATAGTTTACCTATGTAACATAGACTTACATAGTGATATTGTTCCTTCTTAAAGGGTTTGCCTGGGGGACCAGGACCGGCTGGAGAAAATGGAAAGCCTGGAGAACCAGTGAGTAGTATTTTTAGTATTTTTCCCTGGCACACAAAACAATTAAAAAGAAAATAAAAAATTATGCAAAGGTCTTCCCAGATCATGTTGCCAAAATCAGACAGCTGTCAGAATTCTACAGAAGTCTGCTTTTAGGAATCAAAGGTGGGAGAAATAGGGTGTCAACCACAACATGGATTTATTAAGTAAAGCTTATGGATAACTTGCATTTATTTTCTCTTAACAGGGGCCAAAAGGTGATATTGGGGGACCTGGATTCCCAGGCCCTAAGGTAAATCATACAGCATCATTTCTATAATTACATTAATGAATTAACAAAAGATGAACCTGACAACAAAGAATAATATGTTTATTTGTCACAGGGTGAAAATGGAATCCCAGGTGAACGTGGTGCACAAGGTCCTCCAGGACCTCCTGGAGCAAGAGGTGGGCCAGGTCCTGCTGGCTCTGAAGGTGCCAAGGTACCCACAGACTTGCTTGCTTTCCCCTTGCAATGCGAAGTGTTCGGATTCATGTTCTTGTTCTTTTTTCTTACTATTTTTGTCCCTTTTTAGGGTCCTCCTGGTCCCCCCGGTTCCCCTGGAGGCACAGGGCTGCCTGGTTTACAGGGAATGCCAGGAGAAAGAGGAGCTTCTGGAAGTCCTGGACCAAAAGGGGATAAGGTAACGCACCCATCTTGAACATCCTGCGTGTTTTATGCTAACTCGGTGTTAATCTTCCACAAGGTTTTTGTTTACATGCTGACTTTTGGTCTGATTTCAGAAGTGTTCACTCTGTAGCACCTCTGCTTGTAGATTTAGCTGTGCTTTATGGGCTAGATACATCTAAAGGACACAGCATTTTATAGCTACGGTAATATGAACTAGATATTGCACTCTGGTAATTCTCGCTGGGGAGAGGATAGAACAGAACAGGTCTAATGAAGCTAATGATAAAGAAGAATAGTTCATAGTTCATGCCAAATTCTCTGCCTTTCTTATGGTCTCCATTTTAAATCAATATGCAGCTTTTGCATCAAAACATTCAGTATTTGATGCTGAATACTAGGTAGAATGTCATCCTATTTTATATTTATATGGCAATAAGGAAATCTAGTTATTTGGATATGCTCAGTATGAGATGCTGTCCACAGTAATGTTCTCATCTTTTTTCATTTTTTTTGGGGGGGAGATGCTTTTTTCTTTCTTTCTTTCTTTTTGTTTGCTTTTTGTTTGCTTTTTGCTTACACTTCTATCTTTTTCTTTCTAGGGAGAACCTGGTGGCAAAGGTGCTGATGGCCTTCCTGGTGCAAGAGGAGAGAGAGTGAGTGTTTAAGCTTCAGTTTCTGAATTAACTTAATAAAGTCTATGCAGTAAATGTGAGTAGAGTTACAGTGAATACATACTATCTAGGAGATAGAAAGTAGTAACCCCACTGCATTACATTCTGGCTATGTAAATAATTTAGTTCACAAAACCAGAAACTTATTACTATTCTTTTTGATCATGACCATCTCAGCAGATGTAATAGAATTTTTGCAAGTGGAAGATTATAGTTAATGGGGGCAATGCTTTGGAGGGAAAGCACCAATGTAAAAGTAGTAAAAATGTTGTTAGTTTCCTAAATCTAACCAACTGAAGAAGAAATTTCTGGCTATAATGAAGTACAAGAAGATGCTGTGATAGCGAGGGCTGTCATGCAAAATACTTGCACAGTTTGTTATGTATTTATTTATATACCCACTGCATACTTAGCTTGAATTCTATACGTACGACTAATGAGCATACACAAGCAGTATATATATCAAAATAACGAGAGGAAGCAAATAAATATATTAGTCTAAGTTGTATGAATAAAAGGAAGTAGAAAAATGGATTTCAAAACATAAGGTATGCATTACATTCTTATGAAAAAATAATGAAGGCTTTGGAAAACAGGTACTGGAGAAATTCTGAAGAAATATGGGCCAATTATCAATTATTAAAAGTTATGGCAATAAATGACTTTAATTTTACCACAGAAAGAGACCTATTGACTTCAGGTGACTTTGTTTTAGGTTTACATGGAGGAAAAAAGTGAAGTTTCACATCACAAAGTGGTGTGATCTCATTGCATCACTCCAAAATGTAGTGTGCAACAGGACACTGGCATTGTAGAGCTGCTTTCATTTAAATGCCATTAGCAACATGTTTACACTGAAATATAAACTGTATATTTTTGATATTTATTTATTTACTTACTTATTTTTAGGGTAACGTAGGTCCCATTGGTCCTCCTGGTCCTGCTGGTCCACCTGGAGATAAGGTAAAAGCGTCCTCCATGATACTGTGTAGCATTGTAAGGAGCTGGCTGGCTCCTAGGATGAGGAGGAAGTCCTGGTAACCCTTATTGTTTCTTACAGGGAGAGACTGGTCCAGCTGGTGCCCCAGGTCCTGTGGGTTCCCGTGGTGGTCCGGTAAGTGACAACACCCTTCTTCCAGAATAGCATTACCATGGCTTAGCTGGACAGTATTGTTGCAAACAGTCTCTGTCAAGACCAAAAACAGCTTGAGGCCATAACTGAGCACAAACAGCTCCTGTTGGACTCCTGGGATTTTCATCTGCTAAGGACTTCAGAGAAATCAGTGCCTTTAACACTGTAAAGGGATTGGAAGGCTGCAGTGACAGAACAGGTGAAGAGTTTGGTAGATAAAGCAGAGGAATGGCTTTGTTTTGTTTCTATCTTGTCATATAGTTAAGTAATCTTATTAAAATATTATTTCTTGTGTCTATCTTAGATTGATAAAACAACACATCAATTATACCTAGGGACTACCATGAATTGGGATCAGGGTTTATATAGGTGTATCTAAGACCAGTTTTTCACGCTTTATTATAATTTTCAGATAATTCCAAAGCAGTTGTTTTTAGAGCTCAAGAATAACTGTTAGCGTTGGTTGGTTGCTGTTCTGCCTCTCCCAAGACTACTAAGACAAAGAAACTCCAGCTGTATTCAGCAGAACTCCTAACACGAAGCCTATTTTTGTAACACTTCCCATTGCTGACTTATTGCTTTTTACAGGGAGAGCGAGGAGAGCAAGGTCTCCCTGGGCCTGCTGGCTTCCCTGGAGCTCCAGTAAGTATGAATATTTATAAGCAATTGGACATTATTTTTGGTATCTCATTTTTCTAAATTCACTTTTATCTCAGACTTGCTATAACACACTGATTTTCTTGCTACATACTCTGTACTCAGTCACACATATGGCAACATTTCTTTCTTTTTTATCCTTTCCAAGCCAGTAGACCAAAAAAGCTCTTCCCTTTGGAAGAGGATCTGGATAAGGTTTCTCATCGCAGTGTTATTTTCTGTGTTTTTATTATTTAGTTATACTATAACTTTTCTATAGGGTCAGAATGGTGAACCTGGTGGGAAAGGAGAGCGGGGCCCTCCTGGTCTGAGAGGAGAGGCTGGGCCCCCTGGAGCTGCAGGTCCACAGGGCGGTCCTGGTGCACCAGTAAGTCTTGACAGCTGCAAATGGAGAGGCTTCTTCAGCCCTCCCTCAGCCTCTGTATGGCTCGGTCCAAGCGTGAACATTTGAACTGCTTGCTGCTTAATGAGGCTACCTACACTCCTTATTTATTATTTCAAATTATTTGTTTCCTTCCACGTAGGGTCCACCTGGTCCCCAAGGAGTAAAAGGAGAACGTGGATCTCCTGGAGGCCCTGTAAGTACCTCTTTGATACAAGCAGAACAATTTGTTACTGACTATTGCAACAAATGGATGTAGATTAATCACAAGTTCTAATTAAGTCTGAGGTGTTTGGTAATTTGGATTTCATGAATTTTATAAAAAGGAAGCCCCGAAATAGCTTTTGGGGCAATAACCTGAAGCTATAAAATCTCAGCAGTTATTAGATTGTATTTGCAGTCTCCGCCAACTTTCTCAGAGACTAGTCTTCCTTTGAGGAATGTAAAGGACCTCTCCTTGGCCAAAGCGGAGGATTGGAATTAAAGAAAAAATAAAAAAGAAAAAAAACACCTTGATATTCAGTTGCAGGACCTTTAATTCAGTTTTTATGCAAAACAAATAAATAGAATTATAAGTCAGTGTCTGTATGGAAATCAATTGCTTCTCTTTTTTCTAAATTTCAGAAAGTGACAAAAGTATCTGTTTCTCATAGGGTGCTGCTGGTTTCCCTGGTGCTCGTGGTCTACCTGGTCCCCCTGGTAACAATGTAAGTTGTGTCCCTCTTTTTTTTTTTTTTAGTTCTTACTTTGCAGATATCTTCGTTGACTTATTGTTACATTTTGTTTAGAACAATTTAATATACCTTGACTTGGAGGAAAACATTCTGCAAAGTAAACATGTTTACTCCCCTTTTATTTTACCTGGAATAATAACTCCATCACTTGGAATTGGTACTCATTTTTCTATTACAATTTGCATTCCAAAGCCCATTGAGATCAGTGAAATTCGTGAGTTTTTCTGTTTGTGTCTTTTGCTTTGTCATGGTATAAAAAAAATACATATAGTTCAGGATTTTGACTTGTTTTTTTTGTCAACACTACATTTTGTAGATCTCTGAGAATTTTTTAATTGTCTTTAGAATGGAACAGCATGAAATTAAATTTGCATGAAAGAGAAGTACAGAAAGATTATTGTACCAAAGGTCCTCTTATGACATAGGCCCATTTGAAGATTAATCTACCAGTCTACAGTGTCTTATCTATAAAAAAAAGAAAGTTGTGCATTATCTATTTCCAGACATTTTATATGCTGTTTTCTGAGGAAAAGCTGGTTTATAATATCTTTGTGTGTTCAACATGCACTCGCTTTTGCCTTGACTAGTAAAATTCAGTCTTATTTTTGTTTCTTTCAAATGATTAAGAAGATACAAAGAATAAAATGAATTTATCTATTAAATAAAAATACAATCTATCCACTGTTGTATTATAACTGAGATGAGACATCAGAAAACATATTTTATTTTGGAATAAACAAGTTTTATAGTTACTAATAGATGGGTAAATATCACTAAATAACAAGACTAATTTTTAATTTTTTTAATGTTTTTAATGAGAAGCACCCCATTTTGCCTATATCTAAGACACTGTTGAAGATATCTGGCATACGTGTTTCTAGAAATCAGCTGGGACTACTCCTGCTTCAAAGTTCTGTAGCACAGCTTTGGGTGAGGAACAGGTATCCTGTCTTGGATGTGTTAAAACCACCAGACATCCCAAACATGCAGGTGTTGCCTTATGGAAACCATGTGTCTGGAGAGCAGGGAGGGAAAAACATGGGTTGAAAGCAGCAGTAGGCAAAGGGATAAATTCTCTCTATCAGACCAGATCAGATCTTGATGTACTGGAGTTGTGTTCTCAGTCTAACTGTAGGCAGTTAAACCAATCTGATGTGGTTACTGGCTTTGATCTTTCCTCATCAAAGCCAGTTGTGCCATTTCAAATAATACAGCTCATGCTCTTCTTTTTAAAATTTGTAGGGTAGTCCAGGTCCCCCTGGCAATGCAGGACCTGCAGGCAAGGATGGGCCTCCCGGTCCCGCTGGTAATGCTGGTCCTCCTGGGAGCTCAGGAGCTCCAGGACTACGAGGTGAGCCTGGAGCACCGGGTGAAAAAGGGCCTCCAGGTGCACGGGGAGAAAGGGTAAGTCCATGTCCAGCCAGGAAAGTTCACCAATAGGTAGGCGCTGTGTTTGTCAACTATCAGAAGCCAGATGTTTGGTGTTGACTAGCCTAAATTTCTTTAAACAGGGGGCACCAGGTGACCCAGGACCCCAAGGTATCATTGGCAGCCGTGGCAGCTCAGGTTTACCAGGTCCACGTGGCCTTCCTGGCCCAGCTGGCATGGCAGGTGGCAAGGTGAGTGTGCATGCTCTGAGATGATGGCTTCCCAGCATTTTAGTCCAGTTATTTGTACTTGTATCCGTAAGACAGGCTTTTAAACATCCAGTGGTTATTGGATGTCTCTGAGGAAGTCTTTAATTTCTATTCCCAAGACTCTTGGATCAGATTACTTAGAAACATATAACCAACCTTGCCCCTTTGAGAGAAATGAACTATAAAAGCTCCTAGAAAGAGTTTAAATCACAGTTTTTACTACTGCCAGTTACCTTTGCTCAATTCTCAACGTTTCTTGCTTGAACATTGTGACCCAAACAGGAAAATACCTTCACCTGCCTCCAGAAAGGGAGATGGGAGGCTTGGTCTGTGTTTTATCACCGATAGCTAGGATAGCCAGTCATTTTTTGTTAAATGCTTTGGCTATTGTTTTTGGGCAGATAAGAAGTGGTATAGTTCCTTACTATTTTCTAGTTGAGAAAACAGTAAGGTACGCTCCTCAGTTTCAAGTGTCTTCTATGATATTACTACTGCTGAAAAAGAAATTCTGAACAAGATCTTCCCTTTCCTTTTCCAAGTATTCACAATTGCCAAAGTCACAGTGGCACTTTGCGGTGATTAAGGATATCAGATAAAGCATACTTTGAAGATGTGCTCATTTAATGCCATTGTATTACACATTATCTGCAATTAAACCTTCTTCCCTTTTTCTTCAGGGTGAAGACGGTAAACCAGGTATCAATGGTGCTCCAGGAGAACGTGGTGCTCCTGGTCCACAAGGTCCTATGGGTCAGAGAGGCTTACCTGGAGAGCCCGGCAGAGACGTGAGTGGATGTGTTACATTTTTCTGGTAGCTTTTGAGTTACATACAGAAGAATCAGGAAGTAAACATGCTTTAAGGTTCACAAAGGTTGCCTCAAGCACCTAATGCACAGTCCTGTGCAGATTACCTTCTAATGAAGGAGGTTTAGCCTACAACGTCCATTATGTTCTTTTCTATCAGGGGATCATGTCTCTGTCTCACTTGGATGTGAATGAGAGAATTTACTACTTGTATGCCTACAAAATAAAATGTTTGCTAGATCTTTTATGGACCCCTCCACCTTCAAGAATACTTCTGTGTTGAAGATGTTCAACCATTTCATCTTACTGGAAAAAAAAATGCTACCTATCCATAATAGTGTTTTTATTTATTTATTTATTTATTTATTATAAAAACTACCATTTTTACTTTTATTTTTTTTCCCCTCCAGGGTAACCCTGGCTCAGATGGCTCTCCTGGACGAGATGGATCCCCAGGAGGCAAAGTAAGGAATCACCAGTGTCTCTGAATTGCTGTATCTGATAATACGTTTATCTAGTTCTGTACCATGTAACTCGAATCTTTGAACACTCCACTGAATGTACTCTTTACATTGTAATTCTTTAGAACATTAAATTTCTTACTCTTACTACTGTCTGCAGGGTGACCGTGGTGAAAGCGGCCCTCCTGGCGTTCCAGGACCTCCTGGTCACCCAGGGCCTGCAGGTAACAATGGTGCCCCTGGAAAAGCAGGTGAAAGAGGATTTCAGGTAAATGTGTATTTGTTTTGTTTTTTACATGTCCTTCGTATGCATAGTAGTAGTAAGAGTAGAAGTTTGGAATAGTGATACTATAGTTACCTGCATTTGTTTCCCCAAGGTTTCTTGGCATTGGGAACCACTTTTAGAAGAAGTAGTATTAGGAAGAAATCATAGTTTATATTGCTGATAACTATATACTGACAGTATTAAGATCAAAAGGCACTTACTTAAGATGCTGAAAAGCACCATCATCCGACTAGTCTATTAATTCCCATCCAGTTTGATGCTTGTGCAGGACAAGTAGTGTTAGTCACTTAAACTGAAGGGAGTAATTTTTAATGTATTCAAGATATTTTTGTGAAGCACTGTTACTGTGAGCACTGAACACCTTGAAAAATGAAGACGTAATCTTATGCTCGAGGTGTACATTGGTACATACAAGCAGCAGTAAGGCTGACTTTGGTAGAGAAAAGGACTGGCCATAATTCAGCTTAGTACATGTGAGGTGCTTCCTCTGGTCTCTGAGTGTACCCTGCTTATTAGGAAATAAAAAGGTGGACTGGTCAACTGCAGCTGCTCCATGCTATCTTGTTCTTACTGTGTCACAGGGTCCACCTGGACCTCCTGGCTCTGCTGGTCCTGCTGGAGCTCGTGGACCTGCTGTAAGTTACATTTCAAGTATTTCTGATATCATACATTCAGTGTTTCCTGAGCTTTTGACATTTTTTATTTACGTACTCCTTTTATCATTAATCTAAACTTCAAGGGTCCTCAAGGTCCTCGTGGTGATAAAGGTGAAACTGGTGAACGAGGCAGCGCTGGCATTAAGGGTCATAGAGGATTTCCTGGTACACCTGGTCTCCCTGGTCCTCCTGTGAGTATCTTGCATTGACTTAGAAATTTAAGTGATGCTGTTAGTTTATGTGGTTTGGGTCCTAGGTAACTAATTACTTAAATAATTTGAGGAGAAGAATAAAAATTGCAAAGAAGTAATTTGATTAAATAGGGAGGAGACAGATATTTCAAAACTTAATTCTTTCTAATGGATACGTATGCTAAACAGGCATCTAAATCCATAAAATAAAAGTTAGTTGGAGTCCAACAATGTCTCTTCTGCCATGCAGTTATAAATATCAGAGCATAATTGGTGAACTGATGAACTGTAAATGTGTATTACCATTTATAATGGTTACAAATAGCTAACATTGAAGGGTAATAGGCATGCCTTAGGTATTTTTGACAAAAAATTTAAAGAGCAGATTATATTGAAAACAACTAGTAATAGCACTCATTGTAGAATTAAGAATCAAGAAAACAAAACTCATCTTGTTATTCTAACAATTGTGGCAAAAATTGAAGTTTTAACTATAAGTATCACCTATATTAAAGTATATAATGAGGTATACAATGTACCCTATTCAATTTCTTATGAATAAAAAGAAGTCTGAATGATTCCCATTTAAACCACAAATTGTTTTAAAACACATGGTTAAGCTCTTTTTTTTTTAAAAAAAATTGTTCTTATGAATCACAAACTCTTAGACATTACTGTCAAATTCTTTAAGTAAACATGCTAGTAATGTGATTAAACCTGCAGCATTTTGAGTCCTTATGTATATATTCCTATGAACATAATATATATCTCAATTATTGAAAGTTGGCTTCCTTGCATTTTAGATATTATCACTTTTTTAATCATATCATAACACATTTTCCAGTTAGAGAATATTTTATTGTCTTCAATATTGTGGCAACCATTCTTTCTCATATCTTACATTGTCCTTTTATAAGTTTCATGTAACTACAAGGATGTTTTTAGTATCTTTATTTAAGATGCTTCTGCCAAGCTTTTGCAGATAATTACTTGGAAGGCTTAATTTTCTTTTTTTTTTTGTAGGGTCCCCTAGGTCCACAAGGTGCAATTGGAAGTCCAGGAGCTTCAGGTGCAAGGGTAAGAAAAGCTATTTTCATAACATAACTGGAAGGAAGATTGAAAGTGTTGACATTTGTTTTAAAAAAGTCATCTTAACAGGCAACTGATAAAGAAAAAGAAGGTATCTGATAAACTGTACAGAAATGTTAGAAGCCTATTTCTGAAATTGAAATTATCTGGTGATCTATTTTGACCATAATGTGTGCATTCATCTTTATTCTAGGGTCCCCCAGGACCAGCTGGACCCCCTGGAAAAGATGGTACAAGTGGCTATCCAGGTCCAATTGGTCCTCCTGGCCCGCGTGGAAACAGAGGAGAAAGCGGCCCTGCAGTAAGTAAATTGTGCACACTTAATTATCTCTTTAAGGGGAATCAAAAGGCTTCTATCCTCTCCTCCTCGTCTCTCCTCCTCGCCCCTCTTCTCTTCTTGTATATTATCACCTATGTCTCTCCTCTTTTCCCTCCCCTCCCCTCTGCTCTGCTCCTCTCTTTTCCCTCCCCTCCGCTTTTTCCTTTCCCTGTGCCTCTTCTCATCTCTTGTCCGTCTTCTGCACTCATTTTTCCCTGTGCCTCTTCTCCTCTCTTTCTATTCCCTATACCTCTTGCACTCTTTCCATTCCACGTGCCTCTTTTAATCTCTTTTCCCTAAGCCTCATGTCCTCTTTATATTCCCTATGCCTCTTTTCCTCTCTTTCTTTTACCTGTGCCTCTTATCCTCTTTCTTTTCCATGTTCTCATCTACTTATTCCTCTATGCTCTCTTAAGCCTCTTCTCTCCCTTTTCCCTCCTCCTTATATTCCCTATGCCTCATCTCCTCTCTTCACCTCAAAACACTTTCTTTTCCATATGCCTCCAATGATTACTCCTCTGTTCTCTCCTACACCCATTCCCTCCTCTCTTCACTTTTCCCTCTGCCTCTTCTGATTACTCATCTATTCCCTCCTATGCTAATTTTCTTCTCTCATTCTTTTCCCTATGCCTATTCTCTTCAACAGTCTTTCTTTACCCTCAGAATATACTCCCTTTTTTTCCCTATGGCTATTCTCTTCTTTCATCCTAAGCCTATTTTCTTTCCTCTTCTCTTTTCCCTCTTCTCTTCTCTTACCCTTCCCCTCTGCCTATTACCTTCTCTACTCTCTTTCCCTGTGCCTCTTCTGCTGAGTCCTTGATTTTCTCCTATTCCTATGCCCTTCTCTCTTCACTTTTCCCTCCGCCTATGTCCTTCTCTCTTCTCTTCCTTTTCCCTCTGCCTCTTCTGCTTACTCCTCAATTCTCTCCTATTACTAATCTCTCATATTTCTTTTGCCTCTGGCTCTCCCCTTTTCCCCTTCTCTTTTGCCTCTGGCTCTCCCCTTTTTCCCTTCTCTTTTGCCTCTGGCTCTCCCCTTTTTCCCTTCTCTTTTGCCTCTGGCTCTTCTGCTTGCTCCCCTATTCCCTCCTATTCCCATTCACTCTTCCCTTCTCTTTTCCCTCTGCTTCTTGTGCTTACTCCTCTATTCTCTCTTATTCCTATTCCTTTTCTCATCTCTTTTTCCTCTGCCTCTTCTGCTTACTCATCTATTCCCTCCTATTCCTATTCTCTTTTACTCTTTTATCTCTGCCTATTCCCTTTTTCTCTTCTCTTTTCCCTCTGCCTCTTTTGCTTACTCTTCTATTTCTCCAATATATTTTCCCTTTTCTCTTTCTTTTCCCTCAGCTTTTTCTATTCTCTATTTCTTTTCCTTTTGCCTCTTTCTAACTCCTCAATTCTATCCTATAACTATTCCCTTTTTCCCTTCTCTTTTCCATCTGCATCTTCTGCCTACTCCTCTATTTTCTCCTCTGCCTATTCCCTTTTTCTCTTCTTTCTCCTCTGCCAATTCCATTTTTCCCTTTCTTTTCCCTCTGCTACTTCTCTTCCCTATTTGTTTTACCTCTGCCTCTTTCTTACTCCTAAATTCTCTCCCATTCCTATTCCCTTTTTTCTCTCCTCTATTCCCTCTGCCTATTCCCTTTTTTCTCTCCTCTATTCCCTCTGCCTCTTCTGCCTACTCCTCTATTCTATCCGATTCCTTTTCCCTTTTCTCTTTCGTTTCCCTCTGTCTATTCCCTTTTTCCATTCACATTTCCCGCTGCCTCATCTGCTTACTCCTCTATTTTCTCCTCTGCCTATTCACTTTTTCTCTTCTCTTTTCCCTCTGCAGCTTCTGCATACTCCTCTATTTTCTCCTATTTCTATTCCCTTCTCCTTCTTTCAGCTCTGCCTATTCCCATTTTCTCTTCTCTTTTCCTCAGCCTCTTCTGCTTTCTCCTCTATTTTCTCCTGCTCCAATTCTATTCCCTTTCTTTTCTCTCTGCCTATTCCCTTTTTTCTCTTCTCTTTTCCCACTGCCTATTCCCTTTATCCCTTCACTTTTCCCTCCACCTCANATATTTTTTTTCTCTTCTCTTTTCCCACTGCCTATTCCCTTTATCCCTTCACTTTTCCCTCCACCTCATCTGCTTTATCCTATATTTTCTCCTCTGCCTATTACATTTTTCTATAATTTCCACTCTCCGTATTCCCTTTTTCTCTTCTCTTTTCCCGCTGCCTATTCCTTTTTTCCTCCTCTGTTTTCTCCTATTCCCATTCCCTTTTCTCTCCTCTGTTTTCTCCTATTCCCATTCCCTTTTCTCTCCTCTGTTTTCTCCTATTCCCATTCCCTTTTCTCTCCTCTGTTTTCTCCTATTCCCATTCCCTTTTCTCTCCTCTGTTTTCTCCTATTCCCATTCCCTTTTCTCTCCTCTGTTTTCTCCTATTCCCATTCCCTTTTCTCTCCTCTGTTTTCTCCTATTCCCATTCCCTTTTCTCTCCTCTGTTTTCTCCTATTCCCATTCCCTTTTCTCTCCTCTGTTTTCTCCTATTCCCATTCCCTTTTCTCTCCTCTGTTTTCTCCTATTCCCATTCCCTTTTCTCTCCTCTGTTNTCTTCCATTTTTTCTCATTTCTTTCCACTCGGCCTATTCCCTTTTTTCTCTTCT
>VXAB01005543.1:0-13406 GCA_013399175.1 Odontophorus gujanensis
ATTCTTGCCTCCTTAGGCTGAATGTTGTGTATTTTCTCCTCTTACGCTCTAGAAAATATTTTTACTTGCTCTACCTTGGGGACAGCAAATTATCCATAACTGACAGCATTTATCCATTCTGTGGAAAATGTTAAATCTTGTAAACAGAAATAGGTGTTGCATTCATTTCATTGCAGCATTGGTTGCACTTTCAGGAAAGAAGGACTATTTTATGTGATGATACTAGCTAGTTTCTCAGATACATTTAGAAAATAGTAAACTTCTTGGTGAATATGGTCATAGTAGAATTAGACAATTTTCATAAAAACGGATACATATATGTTAATAGTAGAAGAAAAAAAAGATTTGGCTTCATATTTCATGGGATTTGATAAAATAATTCTAATTATTTATATTCTGTTTTTATCTTCGTTAATTAGGTGATAAATATAGCAACTTGTATTTAGATGAACTCATCAGGATTTTTACTATTTAAGTCATAATTTACTATCGAAGACGCAAGGTAATAGAATTCAACTTGAATAAGATATCCAGTAATTCAACACCTGCTTATAATGCTATTGCACAAATTGCGAGCCCTAATGAAGATCAGTATTTGCCAAGAAATCCAAACAAACCATCATTTTACTGACTGATATTTGCAAAACCTCACTGAATTCATTTGAAGACCCTGTGAAATTGATGGAGGAAACAAGAATATATTATAAGAAAAATAAAATTATAAGAAGCAATGAATGAGAGGGATAAATGTAGAATGAAACAAAAATATTTTCATTTCTAGTTTTCATTTCCCCACTGATTTTTTTCTGCATTATCTTCCTGCCCAGCTTTGTTTTAAAGATTTTAGTTGCACATTCTCTCTGTAACACATTTTTCTTACTGCTTTACTACTTACTACTAGGAGATGTATGTAAACAGAGTAAAGAGAGGAAAACAGAAAGGAGGGAAGGAAAGAAGGGAAGCAGGTGAGAAGGAGAGAGGGCAGGAAGGCAAGCAAGCAAAAAGAAAGAAAAATGGACAGAAGAAAGGATGGAAAAAGAAGAAAGGAATGATGATAGGGAGAAAGATTAAGTGAAAGAAGTGTCTTATTTTGTGTAAGAAATGGAGAGGCAAGATGGAACTACGTAGTTCATTATATATTGTTACAACACTTGATCTATCCTTCTCATATATTTTATATGTTGATCATATTTTACATGTTGATCTTACTGTTTTTGTATACAGATAGCATTTCTTTCTCAGAAGAGGTAGCATGAAGAAAACAGTTCCAAAGCAGTTGATAAGCTTTTTAAGAAAGATGATATAATACTGTTTTGATTTTTAAATGAAGGATTTTGAAGTATTTTGAAATAGTTCTTTTTACACAGCCTGCCTTGTTGAAGGCATCATCTGTTACAAAGTCTTTAAAAACACTAAGTCTAAACAAGCTCTAAAAATTTAACAGTTTTAAAACATAATATATTATCATTTAAAAAAAAAAAAAAGATAAAAAGAAAAACTTATGTCTGATAAGGAATGTAGGAATGTCAAAGAATATTTCCAGTCAAAATAAGGCATTATGGTACTTCTTAGTGGCAAGAAAAAGAATATGAGGAACAGTTGTTGAGGGGAGGAGGGATGGGAGCAAAAGCACCAGATGCAGTGATTCTGCAAAGTTCAATTTAATAACTGAACTAAGTCTATGGATAAGCTGTGTTAGGAAAAACTTCACACTCCTACACATACACACCCACATACAGTTACAGTTACTGAGGCTGGCCCCAACTGTGAGCTGGCATAGTTAAGCCTGGAGGAAATGCAACACTTGCTGCAGCGCAACGTCAAATGCCTGCTCAACAATATCCTCCTTGCCCTGCCCTTCTGGCCCCAATATCTTTTACTGGAGAGGTGCCACACAGGCCACCAATCAGATCACTCTTGAACTATGTTTGCAGCGATTTCAGGTTTTTTTCCTCACACTTGCTGTCCCATAGCATGTACCAAGCCTTATCACACGGCCTTTGTTTCCACTGTATTGTCAGCCATGGCTCATTATATTCAGTTGCTCACCCCTGATCACGGCAAGGTCGTGATGCTCCCATGACAACACTTCAAACTCTGAAAGACTGCAACACCACAAGAAATGTTCCAAGTATGAATAAAATAAAGCATTTAATGAACCAGAATTCAAAGCAATTCTAAGGCTTAGGCTGGAGTAGCATCCCAATGAGATCAAAAGACCCAAATCTTGTCTATTGATCATGAACTTTTTTAATACAGGTTGAGGAAATGAAAACATGCAATGATCTGTTTTTTCTGGTACCATAAAAAATATTTATAAATGATGTGTTGTATTTTTTTCCCCAGTATCTGCTTATTGTAGTTCTCCAATGCCTGTCTCTATTGCATTGAAAGGCACCCGTACCATGCTAGAATACTGTTAAGTATTAGTTTCTGAAACTGCTTAACTGTGCTAACCTCCACTCTAAATTACTACTTTTAACATTACTGAATGCATCACAAGAGATATATTTGAGAATCTATCGTCTGTAATCTTGTATGACTGCTTCTTCTTCCCGTCTTAGTTAACAGGAAAATGAGCTGAAGGTCACCCATCATACTGAACACATTACTGCCAGAAAACAACAGAATGAATACTCCAACACCTTTTATTCTCCATTGTATCAGACTACCGTTCTATGATTATTAGACAAAAAATTAACTGTCAGATACGAGGAGTGGCATCTCAGTAAACCAGGATGAGTTCCAACTTTTTAAAAACAAATCAATCCAGAAACAATCTTATCTTGGCTGATCAAAGCTTAACATTCAGTACTTAACAGATAATCATAAAATGAGAGTCACAGAATTGCTTGGGTTGGAAGGGACCTTAAAGATCATGAGTTCCGACCTACCTACCATTGGTAAGGACACCTCCCACTAGATCAGACTGCTCAGGGCCTATCCATCCTGTCCTTGAATGCACCTGGGGATGAGACATCCACAATTTCTCTGGGCAGCCTGTTCCTGCACAGCTCATTCTAAACCCTCTGAATAAAGAATTTCCTCCAAATACCTAAACAAAGTCCGTATTTTTTTAGTTTAAAACCATTCCCCCTTGTGTCATTACTATCAGACCACAAGACTTGGCCTCCCTCCTGTTTGTAAGCTCCTTTTATGTACTGAAAGGCTGGAATAAGTTCTTACCAAAGCCTTTGCCAAGATGAACAAGACAAGTTCCCTCAACTTTTCTTCACAGGAGAAGTGCTCCAGCTGTCTGTTGCCTGAAATGTCCACGGAAAGTACTAGTGGATCTTCTTTCTACTTTAAAAGACCTCTGCTGAACTCTAAAGCACTGGGGAAAGTAGATACTGCAATTGCAGGTTACTTCATGCCATGCTTTTTCATTACTCTGAACTGGAACTTCAATACACAGTTTTTAATGAATTCAGTCATCAACTTTTAAGTTTTTTACTATGCATGCAACCTATGCATTCTAATGTTTTTCTTGTTGTTTAGGGGTTTTTTTGTTTGTTTGTTGTTTGTTTGTTTTAATTAGCTATTTAACCAGTCCTGGATAGCCTTTTGTGAAAGAAAATAGAACGTTTATTCTCAATGCAAGAACATAAACTTCCAGTCTTGCCAAATGCATGCATGAAGGCGAGATATTCGACTGTATGCTACTATGCAGATTCAAAGACTTTGACCTTAAAGCTACAAAATTAACCTGTTTCATCTATTTTTTTTTTTTTTGAATGACAAGATAATACGCTAAAATTTACTCATCTTAAAGTGCTTTGTTGGTATGATATTTCTAGTTTTGCATATGCTGTCACAGATCTAACCAAACTGCTTTTACGCATCCACCAATTCTTTTTTATGTTAAAAGTCTGCTTGCCCCAGACCACCTCTGTGGACAGTAATTTATTAATGCTTACAGATCAGTGAGATAAAGTGGGATTATAAATTGATATATTTTTCACTTAGCTGACTGAGACATAGATCTGCTGACCTGACAGAAAAGCCATCACCAAATCCACTGAAGAAAAAGTTATATCAAAATACATTTGTAGGACTTTGAAACATACTATTAACATGATGTGATGCTACCATTGCTACTGAATATTCAGGTTTATGGAGCTTTAAAGACATATTAAACTTGTATGTAAGTAATGTAAGAAAGATCATTCAGGTGAGAGTGGAAAGTAGCGCTCTCGGGGAACAACAGAGAATTCTGCCATACCAATATTTTTATGTGGTATTTAAGAAGAAAGATGGAAGTTCCTGATGATAAAGGAGTCATCAGATTGTGATTAATGCACAATAAACTATTTGCTTAAGTATTTTCCTGTAGATTTCACAGCATTTTACTAACAGCAGTTGTCTTCTCTATTTCCTGTTAATTNTTAGCTGACTGAGACATAGATCTGCTGACCTGACAGAAAAGCCATCACCAAATTCACTGAAGAAAAAGTTATATCAAAATACATTTGTAAGACTTTGAAACATACTATTAACATGATGTGATGCTACCATTGCTACTGAATATTCAGGTTTATGGAGCTTTAAAGACATATTAAACTTGTATGTAAGTAATGTAAGAAGATCATTCAGGTGAGAGTGGAAAGTAGCGCTCTCGGGGAACAACAGAGAATTCTGCCATACCAATATTTTTATGTGGTATTTAAGAAGAAAGATGGAAGTTCCTGATGATAAAGGAGTCATCAGATTGTGATTAATGCACAATAAACTATTTGCTTAAGTATTTTCCTGTAGATTTCACAGCATTTTACTAACAGCAGTTGTCTTCTCTATTTCCTGTTAATTATTTTGTTGTCCATATGCTAGTTCTTGAAATGCTTTTACTTTCCTGTTCTCCTACTGTTTTTAGATGAAGTGGTAGTGTAACATGCCATGTCACAGTTGCATTAAGGAGAACTTACAAAAATAAGCAGCACACTGTGCTAAGTGTTGATTATTACATTCAAGCATCTTAAAAATACCAGAAAGGTGAACAGTGATCCACAAAATTTATAATAAATCACTGAAAAGATGAAAAGAGAAATTGAAATAATGAGTCATAATAATAGTTAAATGTCCCGAATAAAAAATAAAAAAAAAAAAAGTGACCTATTAAGAAAGTAATACTATCAACAGCAGTATGTTAGTTGCAGATTGGTTTTGTGCATAAAGATCAAATTTTCCATTTTGGTTGAAAGAAGGATCATGAAAAGCATTTTGAGGACTCTCATTTGTGTTTGCATTGTTTCAGACTTTCACTTCTGCTTGTTGCTAGTGTGGCTTAAAGGGATAAAGTGGAGAAAATTGTAAACCTCACAAAATATGCTATGTCTATATTTCTAAATGTTCAAGATGCACAATATTTTTTACAGAGATAACCTGACATTCATGAGAAAAGAGTGAGAATTATAATTTAGAAACAGTCCCAAAGACTCTCAATGATCAGTGGAGATTTCAGCAAGGTTGTGATACATCTTCTCACTGCTCATATCAGGAGCTTGGGAACACAAATATTTTTAATAATGAATACAGTACATATACAGTATATTATTACATGTACATATATGTACATTATATTTTTATATCAAATATCTCAAATTTTTAATTAGAATCCAGAATGCAAAATGCATAAAAGTAATTATAGCTTTCCAAACACTCTCTCCCCTTGAAAAAATAAAATTAATGGACTGGCAACTATTTTAGTTACAACTATACAGACTTATTCCATATTCCAAGTCAATTGAACTGATCTTATATCCCTAGCAAGTCTCAAGATCTTTTTATACACCTATTTAAATTTCTTTCAGAAATCTCAAAACTAAACAGTTTTAACAACACTATATCACTTTTAAAACTCCATGCAATATGCACAATGTTCTTACTACACCAGAAAATGCAAAACTTCTGGTAACACTGAACTGTTCCTTGTAAATGAAAAATAAATAAATACTGCAACATATTGAAATATTGTATTTTTAAAGCTACTTTTGTTTTTTTTCCTGAGTATTTTCCTTAAAACAATTTCTATTTTTCCTCTGAGTGTTAAGAACATAATATACTGCATTATTAGAGAAATACTCATCAGTGATTATTTTTTCTACAGTTTCTTCAGTACTGTAATTTTACGCAATATCCTCTTAGGTGGCTGAAGAAATATTTGAATAGGAATTTTAAAGAGGCAACAACAGAAAACATAAAAAAAAGTATGTTGCTGTCTGGAGTCCCTCTGGTTTTCTATAAAAACTATATATCCTTAAAAACAAAACAAACCTTATAGATCAAGTTCCTGAACATTTGAATACAGCCTGCACAAGTCTTCTGACAGATTTATGTTTGCTATTTACAGTGCAATTGGGACATTTTGTACAATAATATATTTTGGAAATGTCTGCCTGACAGTGCAAGAAGAAAAACAAGAACACAGAATACTTTGAAATTTTAGTGTGTCACTGCTAACTTGTTCCTAGCATATTACCAATAGCTTGTTCCTAATAAAAGTCAACTAAATGTTAGTTCTGGTAATCCCATCTGTTGCATATTGCTTAGCAAATAAATAACAATATTTTTTTTTCTCCACGTATCCCTAGTTATTCAACTAAGACCACCAGAAGTGTACAGATGAATTCAGAATAATTCAGATGGGAAGTGACTCTGCTCAGTAAATGTCTAATTAGGTCAGACTTACTCAGCAACATTTTCATTAGACTTGTAGAATCATAGTCCTGAACATCTCCAAGGTATGACTGCACAAGCTCAATTGAATTTGTTCTTCTAGTAATTGTGTATCTACGTGGTTGAATAATAATAATGTACATCATCAGATTTGAATATTTTCCAGCTTGTGTCTGCTGCCTCCCACTCTATAATGCTGTACTTCCAACGCCATATTCTCTCCATACACCAATCAGGTAGATGTAGACAGCAGGAAGGTTTTCCTTATCTTTCTTTTATCTATGTTGAACAGACTCATCTCCCTCAGACTTCACTATTATGCTCTATGTTTCAGAGCCCAGCCAGTTTGTTGGTGAATTCTGCTGTATTCATTCAAGTGTATTAATGCCTTTCTTGTATTGAGGAACTCAAAACTGCACACAGCCCATCATAAGTAGTCTCAGAAGTTCCAAACAGAGAAAAATGATCACCTCTTTCAACTTGCTTTCCTAATACATCCCCCAACTCTTGTCATTTCTTGATGTTAGAGTTCATTTCTGGCTCATGTTCAAACTGTGTCCACCAGAACCCTCAGATCCTTTTCCACAGAGCTGCTTCCTGGACAGTGCTCACCAGTCTGTACTGGTGCACAGGATCATTTGTCTACAGGTTTCAGGACTTCAGGTGGTTCCTATTAACTCATTCATCTAGCTTGCCTACATCCCTCTGAATAGCAGTCCCACCCCCAAACACCTTGATCATCTGCCCCATATTTTGGTGGCATCTGGAAACTTGCCCATCCTATAATCTAGGCCATTAATGAAGATGACAAACAGTATTAAACACAAAAGTGAGTGATTCCTGAGGAATGTCACTGGTTGCATGCTTCAGGATAAGCCGCTGTTAAGTGGAACTAGATAGGAAAAGCTTTGCATATCAGTCCTTCCCCTCACCACATCAAGAAGTTTTAGCTGTGAAATTCTGTGGCTTACATAATAAATATAACTAATAACATCATCATTGAAGTTCGTCACCATAAAAGATCATTTAAAGAATGTGCATATGGCACATATTACATAAATGAAATTGTTGTTCCATCTGCAGTATAATCAAAATACTTCGTGAGTTAAAGGGTCTTTACAGAGTCTAAATATGTCACTGAGATTACTTACATGCTTATAATTACGTTTAAATGATGTTTTGCTGCACTGAGAATAATGACCCAGTGTGAAGCACAGAACTGCAGCTAAGGAAGACTGAACACCTTCTGCATCCAATTCATTCACAAGCACTTGAAAACGTTCTCCATCTCCTAGTCTCAGAACTGTAACATATGTTCAGGTCCGTTATAAATCTAATATTTTAACAAGGTTACAGACACATCAATCGCTTTATTCGTACACATTCTTCTGCTCACAGAGTTTTACTTTTGATTGTCCTCCTACTCAGAGCCTCGAAGTAATCTGAAGTTTTTCCAAGTTTATGTTTAGCAATTAACCTTCCAGTATGGCAAAATAAAAACATGGTAAAAAACTCTATCACCTTACTATTCAAACTGCAGTTTAAAGATGAAATAAGATCACTTGGCTTTCACTAAAATTTCTTCACAGTTAGGTTACTGACAGATAGAAAATCTCTAAGTACAAGGAATATCAATTTTCCATTTGAAACTTTGGGCTTCAGTAAAATGACATAATACTGAGATGAAGAGACTGGTAACATAACCTGGAATGTCAAATTCTAAATTTCCAAGCATTATCTACATGTCATAGCATAGGAAGAACCATGTTGTTCACTGCAAGATTAAGCAGGTTACAGTAGAAATTCTTTCCTTAGGACTGTCCTATGTTTTAAAACGAAAAGTCAATTGTGTTTAAAACACAAAATGACAATCATTAACATTAACTAATACAGATAAGTAGCTGTTATAAGAACTATTATCAGGTCACAGTTTATTAAATTAACAAGGACTGTTCAAATATTTTCCTCTCCCAAGATTTATTGATGTAGAAAAGTAATTGTGAAAAGAGCCAGTAGTACCTTAAGGCCACAGAGTTTATTAAATTAGCCTGATCTATTACAACATTTAGAAAGTAAAAATATAGTGGTTCAAATAGAATAAATTACAGAAAGTCATATATTCTAAACAGAATTGTATTTCAATTCGGTTGCCATCATAATTTCTATTTTTCAAAGAGACAGATAATAATTTATAGCTCTGATTTTTGACAAGTCTGACAAATTTGACAAGTTGATAAATTGCTAATTTTAGAAGTTATCATCGCTTCACATGCTGTCACCAGAAATTAGAAGAATGAAGAACTCTCATTAAAAGTGTTTGGTAGAAGAATGAAGTTGCTTTAGCTCATTGATATTTTCCATTTTGCTGGTTTGTTTCTTTAAATAGGCATCACATGCAGAGGTCGCTGTACTATCATGGAACTCAATAACAGATTAGGAAACTCTAGTTTTAAGACATATGGCTTTGCAGATTGAAAACTTAATGAAAATGATGCGGCAGTAAAAATCCAGATTGTCATTTAGAGGTACAGAAGTCTTAAATCAAGACAGACAGGGGTGTCTGTGCTACAAAATATGCTAGGAGATTCAATTAAAAAAAAAAAATAAGTAAGGCAATTTCACACCTCAGACATAAAATTGCTCACAGTAAATCTGATGTGTTTCAAAAACGGTATCAATGAGACCATGCAATCTTTGCCTTTATTTTAAACATGTTCAGAAGCTTTAATTTAAAATGTGACTATTCAAGATCCACTTACAGATACAACAAGGAGTGCAAAGACGGAAGTCTCCAAATTTCATTGTTCACAAATGTTTTATTCCGTGTTAAGAAATATTTGCATTTTGAAAAAAAATGAAAAAGTTTGTCAGCATTGAATTAAATCTGAAAATACTCAGTCAACTATGCAAATAAAAATAATCTGTTGAGGTTTCTTTACATTTGATGGTTAAAGGGAACTAAATTATTGTCAAATGTGACAAATAAACATAACAGAAATTACATATCCCCAGAAGATAAAAGAATACATAAGTACTAGTGGTCTGCTCTTTAGCAGCTCTTTTTCAATACAAATAAATTTCCAAAGCTCTCTCTTGCACTGATAGGGCGTTATGCAAAAGCACAAAGAAAGTGTGATTACATAGGTCGCTCCAAAAGTAATGTCCTCTATCTATTCCCATGGAAACTAAAATAGATGCAAAGAGCACAGTAATGCTAATCAATAAAGCCAATTTTCAGCTACAGAACACTATTTTTCAACATAGTCACCACCATTAGCCATGCATTTTGGCTAGTGATGAAAAAAAGCCTGCATGCCATGTTCATAAAAGTCTGCAAGGCTATTTGGAAGATGGTGGGTATTTCATGTTGCCACTGATGAAATAAATACACCATCCACCACCTCACTGTGCTCACATCCACTGCTTGATCTCATAAATGTTCAGAAACTGTGGAGGAATGTCAAAGGGTACATTTCTTTCTACATGGAGGAATTCAATTCCACCCATTTGCTTAATATACACTTCCAGGACGGACACCAGAGTCAGACTGCCTCTCTGTTGCCATCTGTTGCACAGCAACAAATATACTGGAATATTGGCAGGAAGCTTCAGCCTTTACTGCCATGCCACCGCTAATGGTGGCACAATCTACCTCTAATGCTCTAATGTCATGGGCCAAAATGATAAACAAATCTAGTTGGTGGATGAAAACTTTATGCTGTTTGTCAGGAATGACACAGTCACAGGGAGTAAGGTTCAGGAATCTTAAATGGGTATCTCAATTCGGGTTGAGAGCTAAAGACATGGTCTTTTATTCTCTTTTTAAATAGACCAATTGATATTTACTTTCAACAATTATAACTCCAAATTATTAAACATTTGATAGTATAAGCCAGTCTATAAAACTATTTGATAAACTTTGTCTTACTCCCTATTCCTAAAAGGAATGTAGAATTATTGGTATTTTGAGCTTTTTGTCTCAAAACCTTCATAACTAATACTTCTAGTCATATCTAGATGTATTTTTGTATTGAAATACCATAAGCACTGTAAAAAAAAAATAAATTGGTTTTTGATTTTACAAGTATTGGCTATATATAATAGATAAATGATGAGGTCAAAAATAATTTCTTGTGTTTAAGTTAGGATAGGTATCTTTTTAACTGCAAAGAAGACAAAAGGTTTATAATCTCAGTCATTATCTTTTTTTTTTCATTACTTTAGGCATATGAATACCTAGTTTTCTTAACTTTTTTATTTTTTAGAAAAAGCTTTTGTTTTGAAAATTAGCCTCATAGAACTTTCAACTCAATTATAATTTCCCATTCACTGAAATATTATTAAAATATTTTAATAATAGTGCTTAATGCTGAAGATCCAGAAAGAAACTCGATATTTCTAAAAACTGAAAAAAAAAAATTGTAGAAAGACATAATATTATTTCACTTTTTAGAAGTCTTCAGAATTCTCTCAAATGCTGTTCAGTCTTCTCCCCCTCTTTCTCACAATTGTTTTCCTTATAAATTTATCACAGACACTAGTGTTCTAACACTTCCACTATTTATATGAGAAATAATTTAAGTTAATATTTTAGATAATTGGATAAGGAAAATTAACTTCATCTCCTGTGTTTTTGCTGAGAAAAAATGTTATTCCTTACAAAGCAGGAACTCAGAATTTACAGCTTCATTTCTTAATCCATTATATGGCCTTCATTCCAGAAGCTTCTTAATCTATTTACTTTATATAGCTTTCAGAGAAATGTAAATTTCTACAAGCCAACTAGCACAATATGTCAGAACTAAAGGGATGTCATTATTTTGTATAAATGAGAAAAGAGCTTTTGAATGCTACCATGGAAGTGGAGTCACCATGAAGCTTCAATTTGCAAACTTAAAGAAAACACTTTGAAGAGCTTGAAAAGAAAGGGCTTTTAAGTTCTCATGAGAGCACAACAGCCTCAGGATTTACAACAACAAGGATTTACTCGTTCTTTTTTTAAAGAGGGCTTCTAATAGGCACTGTCTAAGACAGAATGAGTTTATTGACAAACCTACCCTGACCATACTTTCAGAACTGCTCTCATTATAGTCCATACTATTTCCTTGGAGCATGTGGAATAAATAATGCTTTTGGTCACCTCAATGACTATGCATCTGCTCCTTGCTCTTCTCGCCACTTTCTTACTCTTTCTTCATGTCACAAAACTTCTGTTTACTGATTTTCCATCTACTTCTCTCAGTTCACCTACTCAACACTCTGCAAGTTCTCCCTGATTACACGTGTGTGGAATAATCCTTTTTTCCTTATGTAGATTTAATCCAATCTAGAGTGCCATAGTCAAGATAGGCAGTAAAACCCCACAACATTCATCCACATTCTTTAAAAGAAAAGATTAAATAAAATAGATATCGCAAAATCACAGAATTGTTTGAGTTGGAAGATCCTTAAAGGTCATCTGTTCCAACTCTCCTGCAACCAACAGGAACACCTACAGTTCCATCAGGCTCCTCCGATCCCTGTCTAGCCTGTCCTTGAATGTCTTCAATGACAGGGCATCCACCACCTCTTTGGGCAACCTGTTTCAGTGCCTCACCACCCTCACTGAGAAAAACTTTTTCCTTACATACAATCTAAATTTTCCCTCTGTTAGTTTGACACCATTTCCCCTAGCCCTATCACAGCAGACCCTGCTAAAGAGTCTGTCCCCATATGAACTCACTAAATGTAGTAACACCATGCCTATGAAAATATCATGCCCTGTTAAGATAGACTTTTATGACTACCTTTCAATAAGTTGGAAGTTGAATGACATAAGGAGTAAATATTTTTATATCACAATTGAATAATTGTGTATTTTTGTCATTTTTGAAAAGATAAGGTATGACTATCATTCATGCTGTAATGTGTAATTGCAGTCACCTCTGAGTTTATATATTAATTACAATGGACTTCCTTTTTTATCTACCAACTTTTGTTGGCAGTCTTCCCATTGCACGTAATTCAGATTTTAAACCTGAGCATTAAAACCTGTACTATACAATATATCTAATATTTTAGACATTGGCACAGATCTTTGTTATCCATCAACTATTTTTCAATCACCAGTCTTCAAATGCACAACAGTGTTTAACTTCAAACTGTTATTGCCCCCAGAAAACTGCAAAATGATTTTAAAGAATCATGAGAACACTGTAAAAAGCAAAATCTTTCCCCATTTGTTTGTCATTGCTTATCATACTGTTTTCATTCCACAGTAATTAAAAAAACCCACACCAAACCCAACCTACTGAGAAAAAAATTGCTAAAAAGGTTGAAATTATTCCTACAGACTCACACCTGTGCACTTTTTATCACAATCTAATTCTAAAGAAGCTCAGATGAAATCTGCTCTGACAGCCTATTTCCCTCCACATACAGCAGAAGGTTAAACACACTAGAGTTGACTCAGAAGACTAGCTTTATATGTCTAAAGACAGAGCTAATTAAAACCAGCCAAAGACAAAGCTTCATGTGTATAAAACAGAAATAACTATCTTACTTGCTGACGGAACAAAAAGACAGTTAAACCCATGAACTACAATATGGTATTAGTTAAGCAAAAGCAAAATAAAGATGTAACTGCTGGACAAGTGAAGATTTGCTAAAATTTGCTATATTACTTTAATAATAATTTCAGTCTAGACCTTAAGGGACCATTATTTCTCAGAAATGAGAGGTAATATACTCTTTAT
>VXAB01005543.1:13434-42367 GCA_013399175.1 Odontophorus gujanensis
AAAGCACGTATTCCCAAACAGTTGGATGGGTGCAAAAGCTTCATTAGAAAATGGCAGCAAACCTCTACTACTTGTGGGAGCTGGAGGAGGCAGGCAGCTGCTAGAAGATTTTCAATAGTGTCTTCTTTCAATTCCAGGCAGCCTGAAAAAAAAGAATTGATAACATATGCATCCTCGGTTTAAAAACAAAGCCAAACTTCATGAAGCATTAAAAGATCTTCTATAAATAATTCTAGCTTTATATAAATAATTCTGCAGAAAAAGTAACAGAAAGAGGATTAGCCTCTGACTGGATGTCTCAATTACCTGAATATTTCAGATGTGTAAATATGAATTTACTGTCTAAGAGTGTTACAGACAAAGGCTGGAATATACAGAAAGGAAGAAAAGGCTTGACAACATTGTTTTGGTTCTATAATGAAATTAAAATCTAAGTACATATATGGTTATCAACTATACTGTGTTTTATTTATTTATGCAATTAAACTTGCATTATCTTCAATGGTACAGTGCAAAACTCAGAGACATTTACTTCCTTGAAAAACACTACACAGTTGACTATCAAAGTATCATTACAAAAATACAAGTATATTCAAAGTGGTACTTAATAGTTTTCAAACTTCCTGGTCTTATTTGTAATGTGACTTTGGGGTAAATTTTATCTAAAAATTATTAATCACTCCTCTCATAGCCTATCGTTCTACAAAAAATCATATTTGCTGAAAGAGCATATATGGAAACACAGTATTAATCTTCCTGTAATTGTTACCTTATACATATCTTTTTATTTTATAACTCTTGCTGACTGATAAGGTTTTTAATAAATAAAGGTGAAATAGAATGATATTAATCTCAAGAACCATCCTTTTCAATAAGGGATAGCCCATAAACCTGTCATTTTAAAATGAAATCTTTTTTATAATATCTTACATTAATAACTCAAAAGAGTCAAAATAACTCAAATATCTACATATTGGATATCACAGGAATAACTTGGAATACAGGAAAAAACACCAAGAAACAAAAATGTGAAGAAAATGTGAAAGTGAATTATAAATGTTAAGAAACCAATATTTCTGGTTTCATTTTGCTGTGCTTGCAATATCACTTCAAACTACAAGATGATTAAGTGGATATTGATCTTTTTGTTCAAAGTAATATAGATCAGCTGTAGATAAACTCACACTTTTCCTCGTACAGTGTTTGTTGTCACATTAAGAGAAGTTACACATCTTAATAGTTCTATCACATGGGATTGAGGACTCCCAAAATCCTCTACTTCACAACAGAATACCATAGAAAAGACACTTTATATTGTAATACCAAAACAATACAGTTAACCATAACACTGAATATTTGACCTTTCCTCCATCTTTTATTTTACCTAAAGTTTTCATTTTCAATGTAAGATGGAAACTATAAAGCTATCTTGTAGCAGCACCATCCAAGTTTCTCTCTATGTTATCTTACCTTTTCTTACCATTGCTGTGCTCCCCACATTTACACAAGATGGTCAGAAAGCAAAGTAAGCTGCTAATGCTTGGATAGCCCATATATTTATCAAAGACCCTCCCAGATTTACTGCATGACTGCTGGTAATCACTGGCCCAATGCATAATTCATTATGTAGACTATAGTACCACTATGCAATATAGAAGCTAAAAAAAATATGTTTTCTCACGTTAAAGCTGATTACCCAGTAAGCAAAACGCAGAGAAATAAAAATATGCAGAACAGTGGTGAAAATAAGACTGACTGAGAAGTGTGATGATGGAAACAAAATTATAAAAAATAAATCTATTTACTTTTTAGCAATGATCTCAAAGAAGTCACTGGCTTTACAAAGCTGATTTGGGTAACATTTACAGAAAGAAATAAGGATTGAAAGAATTTTCACCCTTTATCAAAAATGTAATTCTATCATTTAGGCTTCTTATCACTAAATGTAGCATTAAGAGCTGAAACAAAGCAGCTGAAGCTCAGTCTATTTATTTTTAAATTGAAAATATTTTCTGTTAAGTGTAAATAAATCTTCAGTACTAACAGGATTAAAATAAGGATGCTAATAATAATGATAATCGATCTTATAAAATACCTATTTCTATATGTAACCAACATAGCTATTTTGAAGAATATTTTATGGAAGAATGTGCACAAGTTCCTGCTTTACATATCAATTGAGAGAGGAAATAGATAATGTTTTCTGGGATACATAGGTACATAAATATATTCTAAGGTGACAAATTGTAAATCAAATTCCAAAATACCAATTTACCACTTACTACTTCTAGGACAACAGCCAGAAAATTATACTCAGCTAAAGAAAAAGTGGAGTTTACTGCGCTTCTTCTTTCTTTCAGTTCTGCTTTATCCTAAATTATTATTGTTTGCAGGTTTTGTTTGTTGTTGGTGAGGTTGCTTTTTTTGTTGTTCATTTGCTTTTTAAGTAAGCATAATAAGAAGAAAGACAGATCTCTCCAGGATCCTGTTTTAGGAAGCATTTTGTTCAATGGCATGGCATGTATGGAACAAATCCATTACGATTTTTACAATGTCTTATTTATCTTTATTTTTAAGCATTAAGGCACCTTCACAAGTTTGGTAACAAATGTTGTATTCACTTTTTTAGAAGGGCAGTATGACATTTCTATATAAAGTCTCGTGTAATATTAAGTAGTTTACTTTGGTCAGAGTTTGAAAAAAAAAGAAGCAGTAAAGAGACGTAGTATAAGTAACATGAACTCTTCAGACAGTTTTGTATCAACAGAATATTCAAGCAACTAATAAAAAAAAATTAATAGGCTATACAAGGGTGTATTAATATTACTGCTACATCAATTCACCTCCCCCTCACACTTTTATGGAATAAGCAGCTCCTACTACTTCAGCATGAGCAGAACAAATTAAGTACCGCTTAAAATCTCATTTTGTGTTAGTTTAATTAGTATGAAAATAAGGAGAAAAAACAATCATAAGAACTTCAATGCATTATAATTATTATTCTAAATTAAAGTTCTATTTGTGACAAATTTTATTTGCATTGTTTATGCAGAAATGGTTATATTTAAGATGCATTCTTATAATTAATAAATAAATTGTCTTACCTCGCTATTAAACTTGAAGCAGAGATACCATATAAATTTCCCTTATTTTTTTTATTCTTTTGCTAAATCTTTTTCTTTCTTCTACTCTTTAGACTACATTTTTACAACTGTTTGCATTTATCTGGAATCTTTGAACATCTTGTTAATATGAATCAAAGAACCATAGAATCATAGAATCTCTTGAGTTGGAAGATATCCTTAAAGGTCATCTAGTCCAACTCCCCTGCAATGAATAGGGACATCCACAGCNCGTATTCCCAAACAGTTGGATGGGTGCAAAAGCTTCATTAGAAAATGGCAGCAAACCTCTACTACTTGTGGGAGCTGGAGGAGGCAGGCAGCTGCTAGAAGATTTTCAATAGTGTCTTCTTTCAATTCCAGGCAGCCTGAAAAAAAAGAATTGATAACATATGCATCCTCGGTTTAAAAACAAAGCCAAACTTCATGAAGCATTAAAAGATCTTCTATAAATAATTCTAGCTTTATATAAATAATTCTGCAGAAAAAGTAACAGAAAGAGGATTAGCCTCTGACTGGATGTCTCAATTACCTGAATATTTCAGATGTGTAAATATGAATTTACTGTCTAAGAGTGTTACAGACAAAGGCTGGAATATACAGAAAGGAAGAAAAGGCTTGACAACATTGTTTTGGTTCTATAATGAAATTAAAATCTAAGTACATATATGGTTATCAACTATACTGTGTTTTATTTATTTATGCAATTAAACTTGCATTATCTTCAATGGTACAGTGCAAAACTCAGAGACATTTACTTCCTTGAAAAACACTACACAGTTGACTATCAAAGTATCATTACAAAAATACAAGTATATTCAAAGTGGTACTTAATAGTTTTCAAACTTCCTGGTCTTATTTGTAATGTGACTTTGGGGTAAATTTTATCTAAAAATTATTAATCACTCCTCTCATAGCCTATCGTTCTACAAAAAATCATATTTGCTGAAAGAGCATATATGGAAACACAGTATTAATCTTCCTGTAATTGTTACCTTATACATATCTTTTTATTTAATAACTCTTGCTGACTGATAAGGTTTTTAATAAATAAAGGTGAAATAGAATGATATTAATCTCAAGAACCATCCTTTTCAATAAGGGATAGCCCATAAACCTGTCATTTTAAAATGAAATCTTTTTTATAATATCTTACATTAATAACTTAAAAGAGTCAAAATAAATCAAATATCTACATATTGGATATCACAGGAATAACTTGGAATACAGGAAAAAACACCAAGAAACAAAAATGTGAAGAAAATGTGAAAGTGAATTATAAATGTTAAGAAACCAAGGCATCTGGAAGGCATCCTGTCCCTAAGGCATGTTGACCATACCACACAGTTTCATGTCATCAACGAACTTGCTGAGCACTTGATCCCACTGTCATTATTATTGATAAGAGATATTAGAGAGCAGCAGTCCCAGTACTGACCCCTGAGGGACTTGTCATCAATATCCACATGGACATTACCATCACCCCCCTTTAGGTACTATCTTGCAACCAGCTCCTGACATCAATTGAACAGTTCACCCATCAAATCCACTGTCCAGGCAACCTCCAATCCTGATGTCACCAATCAGTTCACTTGCATGTAGCAGGAGGTTGGAAGCAGATGATCTCCAACGTCCCTTCCAACCCAAACCATTCTGTGACTCTACAACTCTATGATAATTAATCTCTACATTGATCCATTCATGCAAAGGCCTTTCGATAATCTTAAGACACCCTGTGAGTAATGATATACAGAAGAAGATATGGGAAATGTCAAAGAATTTGAAACAAAAGCTAGCACGAATTCCTTTAAGTCAAGTGATTTTAACCTTTCCATTTCATGCGACTTCATCAGTTTTGTTGCATTTTTGAAGTTTATGAATAGTGTTATTTCCATCAGTTAACCATGATGTCCAGTCTTGGTAAGGCAGCTTCTTTTTTACATCTACTTATTTTTTTTAAGTAAAATCAGAAAATGATAAGAAGATAGTGCTTATTGAGATTTATAACAGTCGATAAATTGCTTTCAATTCTAGTTACAAAAGGAAGGTCCTTTTTTTGCAACAGGATCAAATTCCAGTGAAGACAAGAAAGAGGTTATGAAAAATATGCTACACGTCAAGTTGCCATATCAGACCTTTTTGACATTTTTTAGCATTAATCTTACTAGATCTCATGTATCTGCTAGGTAGCCCTCAGAGCTAAACATTTTAAATCTTATTTTATAGTCACTGAGAGAAATACTGAGGTTTTAGATCAGTATTTGACTACTCTGTTTTAGTCATCCATTGTCCAAGGAGATTAACTGGCTATATTTTGCTATCAATCACCTTCATTTGACTTGCTGAGTCACTGTTGATATTTATATTGGACGATATGAATTCAGTCCATCTGCTCCAAAGTACACAATGATGGAATCATAGAATCATCAGGGATCAGATAATGAAATGTCTGGAAATGCTTTACACCTTTTTCAGCACTTTGGGTCCAACCCTGATTTTCAAATCTTCTGTCACTGTCAACTCCTGGCATTGATATAATGTGCAGTAATTATCACTTATCGGCATCCATGAAGAGTAGCCAAGGAAGTATGAAATAAAAAGTAATTTTCCTCAAGTAGGAAGGACATACATTAATCTGCACTGTTTTCTGAAGTGAATAACAAGGTTTTGATTTTGACCAATGTCTTAAAATATACATTTTACACTGTACCCTCACCTTCAGGTGAGGTTGTTTCCAGAATAGAAATAGACAATATTTTCCTTTTTCAGAGGCTTCTCCTGATCTATTTTCTTTATTTTCTATTAACTATTACTTGCAGACCATGATCATCAGCTGCAAGTTTGTTATTTTGTGTTTATTCCTTGCAGCTCTGCATTTTGCATTAGTGAAAATTCTGGGAGTCAACTTTTTTTTACGTTTATTGTTGATATTCAAATTAACAAGTACACAAATAAGTAAAATAGATACTACTCAGTCTATACAAGAAGAAGGCATAATTTAAATTGAGGAAAAACTAAGCATCTGACAATTTTCTGTATTATCAGACTATTCATTCATCATATATTAGTAGCCAAAAGCAAAATCAAACCAAATTAACCCCAGAAGCGTGCATGACTCAAAAATTTTTCCACTTGACAATGCTGATGAATCATGTGATGTTTTGGCAGTCAATCTGACATCTGCTGTAAGTTAAACCATATCTCTTAACTAAGAAAATCTGTTTCCTAATAGAAAAATATTCCTATCCTGAGAAACTTCAGTTCTCTCCTATTCACACCTCTTTCTCAATCCTACAGATAAAACTGATCTCTTTAAAAGATCAACTTATTTTAGCTTCTCATTCTTCAAATTAGTCCTTATATTACTGTTTATTTAATTTAAATTTACATTTTTGTTAAATAATCTGAAGTTAATATCAGAAATAAATATCACTTTGGACTATGATACTCAGATACATTGTCAGTTATCAATACTTATCAATAGTAAAAAAGCTTATCAATACTAACATGGCTTCAAAATTATGGGAACTTGCCATTTCAAATAACCATTTTTTATAACAACTTTATATTTAAAAATAGTGTATGCTAGAAACTACTTTCATAAATGAATCTGCAGCTGGAAAAATGTGTCATCTCAGAAAAAAAAAATGCTAATGCATCAGTCACAGGGATATAAAAAATATGATAAACAAAACAACATCTCTCTTTTAACAGACTATGTTGTTATTTTCATCCTAACATTTCCTTCTCTTTGTTTAAGCTGATTAAATTGGCCAGATCACACGGTCATTGGAATGTACTGCCAAAGTCCACTCTATTTCAATGGCGCATAAAATTACAACATTACAGAGTGATAAGCAAATCCTATTAACAAATTAAAAATCCCCTGAGTGGGAACCTTCTTGAAAACATCTGGCAGAATATCAGAGAAGTGTATTAGCCAAAACATGATGTGGTGACTTCTATGTCCTGGTCTGAGAAAAAAAACAAACAACAGAACACTCCGTTGTATAACTGAAATACCATACTCATGTTTTTAAAGAAAACTAGTCCACTGGCATATAAACACCAGTTTTTTAGAGATCAGTATTAAGCTGCTACTTTCTCCGTATGATAAAAGTTACCTTGAAAAGGGAGGGAGGGAGGGAGAGAACAATCTTGTTCCTATATACAGCAAGGTACATTTCAGAAAGATATTATTCCATGGGTTGCTTCCTGGAGGTGCTATGAACAGGACTGTACAACAGTTGGCTTCCAGTCTGCTGCAAACCCTTCCAGAAGTATCCTAAATGATCTACTGTTCCTTTTGCTACAAGCAAAACCACACAATACACACTCTTAATATCTTTTCATATCTGTATCTCAGTGAGATATAACCTTTCTCTTACACTAAACATAATCAAGCACTGTGCTCTGGAGATAAAAATAAATAAGTAAATAAATAAATATTGATAAAAGGAGAACAATCTCAAGGGCAAAAGGGTTCAGCTAGCAGACTTGAAGGAAGCACTATTTTATCCTCCACCTGTCTCAAGCTGGCTCAGAAGTGGGAATACCTCCACCAGAGTCAGATATTAAACTTCCCAGGCAATGATTTGGCAGCTTCTGCCATGGTAGCAGAAAGCAGTACAAATACACGTTTAAAGTACAAAAGGTAATGGAGATAGAAGCATCAGCTGCCAACAAAAGATTTTTGTTTGAGTACATCTTATGGCCTGCTTTGCTTTGGGCTGGATTCCTTTGTTAGGGGAAGTGCATTTTATAGTAGCATCATATACTGTGGGTACATTTTAGCACAATGATTCTGTGATGGACACAGAATGGAGAGGGAATGAAGGTGTATATTACAGTTCAGGGACAGGAGTGGAGAAATACACAAAAGGTGAAGAGCTCTTTCACAAAATACTATTGTGATTTTCCTGAAGTTTTTGCTTTCGTTCAGAACTTTGAATTCATAGCTAGTCAGGAGAATGGGTTTTGGCACGCATCACCACTGCAAGAACTTCAGAAAGAAGCACTCTAAAGAGGTAGCCCACATAACATCAGTCTGAATGATCACTTCATAGTCTGTTTAGGAAGAAGCATGGCATGCAACCGGTGACAAAAAAGAGGTATGGCACTTCACTGAAAGAAACACTTACTTTTCCATCATAATAATGTACTTGGTTTATTCTCTCTTCAGAGATGATGAACAGTGAACAGAACAAGGGAAAGTTTGTAAAACAATGACCCTTCAATGCATTCAAACTCTTCCGTGCAGACTGTTCATTGCTTCTCTAAGGATGGTCTATATTTATTCTGACATCTTGCAAGTATCAAGTTGTGCCACAGCACAAAGAGAGAGAGTCACTAGCTATAGCTATAGCTCCCTATAACAAGCTTAATCATTCTGAATATTCAAAATTTAAGAATATTCAGTTCAGAGTTCTTTACCAAGCAAGAACTGTGCCAAAAGAATGGGAATACAACCAGTTCCTTACACAAAACCGTAAATGTTGTTTCATAATGGAGTATTCTATTTGTTTTATTGTGTAAGTCCAGAATAGAGCAAAGACTTAATTTTCCATTTACAGGAATGGAAGATGTCTGGTCCAGCTGGATGTGGGACCCATAGAGCAGGAAAATAAGACTAAGGAGAAAATCATTCTCTCATAAATTCTATGATGATCTCACTCACAGACTTGAAAGGTCATAACTTGTTTTAGGATCAGAATGACATTAAGTGTGGGAAGAAACTGGATAACAAGCAGGCTGGCATCCACAGATGAAGGAGGATGACAGTTTAGTCCTACAACTATACTGATTCTGACATTGTACACATAAAAAGTGTAGCTAATAATGCCACCCAGAAGTACACTTTGATGTTCCACTTAGGCGTTAGGGATACATAAGTAAGAACATAATGAGGAATACTATATGGAAATGTGAACCTTGTCAATTGCTCCAGAGCTGGGAAGAAATGTAACTGAAACAAAGGCACATACGACCTTGAATGTAGTGAACACGGAAGATTCATGGACAGATAATATCAATCATCACTTTGCAAGTTACTACCAGAATTCCACTTTCTGAATTGGAGAAATTCTGATAAACAAGGCTGCTCTGGATATCTGCAATTCTCTTTTCTGACAATGACACCTAAAAATTAGTTAATGGCAAGTTTTAGTTCCCCAAAGGTAACTTCACAGGTGATCTTCTTTATACAAATGTTTATTAGAGGTTTACGCCATCCAGTGTGACATATGACCAGAGGCAATTATCTTCAGGATATATACAGAACCAGGGATAAATCCAGACCTCATTACAGTGAGTATCTCCTGAAGTGGATTAGCCTGTAACACTGTAAGAAAGCTAACATCACCTAAGAACCAGAAATTATTTATTTGAGTAGATGATTTTAATAACATACATAAAGTCTTAAATAATTCCTATTAAGTTAATCTTGTCTGGAACTTCCCTCTAATACTAAGGAGAACTAGACTGAAATGGACTGTGTTTCACACTGAATTCTGTTGTCCTCCAAACCATGAGAGTAACATACAAATTGCATTGTTGAATAACAATTCTGTGGCTGTGATAACCTCTGGATCATGTGAGGGAATATCTGAGAAGACTATAAAATGCTATGTGACAAAACTATGCTAAGTATCACATTCAGCCTTTATTCATTTGAGAAACAATTTCACTGATCAAAAAAAAAGCAAACAATAAACCTCCACCTTCCTGGGCTCAGAGTTAGTTCATCTCTCCTGTGTGCATGATTCGATTTAACACTGTCAGATATGACAAGAACCTCCAAAACAAAATCTAACTAAAAGCTTGGGTCAAGTACATCTTGATTCCATTACATAGAAGATCCATACTCTTCTGGTGTTTAGATACTTACAAATAAAACAAGGATTTTTTTTTTCCTGTTATTTAAATGATTTTTGCTTTTTCAGCATCATTAATAATATGAAAGCACAAGCCTATTTTTCTGACCACTGTTGGAATAATTACCAATCAGACTGATGTAGTCTGATAAGATCTACAGCAACTTCATAGCTCAATACTATAAATAAAGGCTCTAAGAATCACCAATGGCAACAAAACACCAGAAGCTCAATATCCAGTTACAGTTTTGTTTAAAATATTTAAGCATAACTGAAAATTAAAAAATGAATAATGAAAAAAAACAAAACAATCAATTTCTAAGTTCAGGAAAGAATCATTATCTAAGCAAGTGAGGTAAAGAAATATTCTTTTGTATTGCTGCTTCTTCTGAGCTCTAAAAAGATCAAAGAATATATATTCATGCACCTGGGGCACCAGGATATATACCCTAGACTTTCTTCAGTCAATCATCTTGCTGCTTGAAACACATTGCTTATAGATTCTTACAGAGACAACATAAATATTGGCATCAGAGTTTCTGAGCTGCCTGACACAAATACTTTAACTGATATCCAAATGAGGAAAGTTTTTCCCTCCTAAGTTATAGTTCTGTTACATAACACACCAAACATACTTCGATCTTTGAATGAACCAACCAAACCCAGCAATGTGCAGATAAAATAAATCTGTGCATTGTATTAATGTTTTCAAGCATAGTCTTCTCAAAAAATAAAACACAAATTAATAAATAAAAGTGAGAAAACGTCTGTGCCAAACCTTGGTGAATCCATGCAAACTGTAAACCTATGATTTTCAAAATACAATTTATGATAAAATGGAAGGGACTCATAACTCTACAAAGGCACACATTTCAGTGTTAATTCTGACATCACTATTTATTTGATACAATTAGAAAGCCTTTCACTTATTTCAGATAAAACAATATGCAGCTATTGAACTATCTTACTTCTTACAAAATCAAAATTCTTCAGCTATAATTCTTATATGTAAAACAAACAAACAAAAACACTGTAAAAAGAAACTCAAAGCCCATCTAACAACCTTTATAACACGTATTTTAAGATATGTCAAGTTTTCAGCTTTAATCACGTTGTGTTTTATAGATGCATCTAACATACCTCTTTTTATAATTATAAGGTCGCTTCTTCAGTGAAACTTTAATATCTTTTACCATATACTTTTGGCAGTCTAGTTTTCTTGTTTTCCTGCTACTACTTTCAGATGGACATGTGCCTTTACTGAGGAGCAGCTCTTATCAAGTCTGTACAGGACTTAATACTCTGCTGGCTGTCATGTAATTTTACCTTGCAAATTAGTTAGAAGTCCATTTGCTTATACACGAGTGAACACAGTCCAGTTCCTCAGCCTGTCAGGACTCTGTCTTCTACATATTCAGTGGCAGAGAGAGAGCAACATAATGTTGTATAAAGTATTTCATGTTATTGTAGGCACTTTGTTCTACAGAATAGTATCCGTTTAAAGAGGATAAAAAAGAAGTCTGAAAGTGCCATTTTAAAAGACAATCAACACAAATATAAGTAAAGCAAATAGAATTAAATGAACACTGTATCTTAAGCATTTGTTCAACTTTACGCATATGTATAGCCTCAAAAACATGACTGAATTTAAAACATAGATTTATTTAATATGCCAGTTTCTCACAGATGGCAAGCTCTTCCTGCATTTGGTTAGTTTAAAACATTCGCTTTCCTTTGCACATTAGATATAATCATGACTTCACACAATTGGCGAAGAGACAACATGTTCCTTCTTTCTCTGTATATATATAAAAGAAATTGTATGTAATAATAATAGTTAAACGAACAGAACTTCATCATAAAAAAAGAAAAATAAACATTCTGAAAATTAATGTAGCCTTTATTTTGAAGGCTAGCAGAGAAGGTGCAGGTCTTTTGTGTTTTTTTCCTGTCATGGTCTTTGTTCTTAGAATGCAAATATATTAAAAATATATATTTGTATATCTATATCTTATATATATGTATAATTTTATGAATGCATACCTTATAAATTTATCTAAGTAGATGTAAATATGAATTGTTTAGGGTCCACTGGAATGGAAAACTATTTTGAAATGATTAAACATGAAAACAAATAAGAAAAAAAATAGTATAGTATTTTATTACTCTTTTTTTATAAGATAAATGAAGATTGAACAATTTTCCTTAAAAATGAAACAATACAATATAGTTTGTTCAAAATATTTAATAAACAAGTTGCCAACAGTGATAGAAATACTTACAGAAGCCAGTATTGTCTTAGCAAAATTTTATCTTTCATATAATGGTGTAAAGAATTTCTAAACTGATCTAATGTAACTATAATTAAATTCCAATGTAAGTTTTGAGTAAGTACAGGAAAATAGCTTTGATTTTAAAATATGTACAATCTGTTAATGTTCTCTGACATTTTATTAATACTCGTTTGGGATTGGATTTGAAAATGCATTCTGTAATTGAGCAAAAAACTCTCTGTTTGGGGAGACTTGCTAAAAATAAAACCTGATAGCTAATATAAAGTGGTTCACTTTTAAAAATCACATTTAAAAATATTTGCAATGTAGTAATACTCTCTGCTTCTACGCTTTTACAAACAAGCCTATGTTCATATATATTTTTTCAGATATATTTTACTGAAGTGTCATCCTCAGGGAACAACTCTCAAGCAGCAGCAACTATTCATGAAATCAAATGTTTCAGGATGCATTTCTTCAGGACAATCATAACTATATCCTTGGGCAAACTGTAGAAATCATAATTAATGCAACTAACAAATTCTACATGGACCCAACAAAAAACTGACATATAGGTGTGAGACTTGTTGAAAAGCCCAAACTTAGTGAAGTGTTGATGAACACTCTTATTCAGACCCTCTAGAAGTTCAAATACTCCCTTCCACATGTATCCAGGAAGACAAAAAAATATCCAATTTCAAGAAACAAGAAAAATATGAGAATTTAGAAGTTAGTAAAAGCAGACAATATTACCAATCTTTTCTGTTTATTTGTTTGTCTGAAGTTTTTAAATCAGATGTCTGCTCCATTTAAAATCAAGTGGAGTTCTCATCCCTGCAGGAATTTAATGCACATGGTTTAGAGATGTGACTTGGTAGGTCAGGTTGATGATTGGACTGAATAATCTATGATTCTATGATTCAGTACATTTCACATTAAACGGCTTCTGTGTCTGAGATACAAGAGACCAGATCTCCGATTAATCTGAATAAGATACTCTGTTCATACTGTAATTGCTCTAAAAGATCTGTGAACATTTATTTCAACTATCTATATAGTTATCTACGTTTTTTGCTTATTTATTTATTTTTAGAGAGAAGGATGTATTTACAGAAAAAGGGAAATACATGGAAAAAACAGAGAAATTCCCTACCCGTCAGAGTGGTTTGCTTTTCCTTGGATAAAGAAGAAAGAGCTAACTAAACTGATCAAAAATATGTTGTTACATTTTTATTTTTTTTTTCACACACTGTGCAGTCTGTGATTAGAATTTGACAGCTGAATTCTCTAGATATTCGGTCTAGGCTATGTATGATCCAAAAAAAAAAACAAAAAGCAAAACTGAAAACTGAAATTTGTTAGCTGTAACACCACGGGGATCAGTTCAGTGGCTACTGTCTTTATTTTTCAGTGTTCTTGCTGACATCCATGTAGCAGAGGATAAAATTAACTGGCTTTAAGAAAAAGGGGGCATGAACTAGACTGGGGATAATAAAAGAACCAGAGGGCAAGAAAAGATGTTCAGAATTTATGAATCTAGATAAATCGTGAGAGATAATGGAAAAGTAAGGGGAAAAGTATGAGTAAGGTTTGAGGGGACAAGCAAAGAACACTGGAAAGTAGAATGATTGACCAAAGATCAAAGACTAAATTTACTTCTGTAAATTGAACCCATTTTTCTAAGCACTCCCTGACCAGCTGTGAGTTATCACCACTGAACTGTTGGTTGGGCTTTTAAATGTTCTCACCCTCCACACAAAGATGTCCACATCGATGATGATTCTATGTACCTAGGATATGCTCAAGGCTTGTTAGAAAAAGCGCTGGTTGAGTATGGATAAAATTGTATCAGAATCAAATAAAAAACAGTCATGTTCCCACATCTGCAAACATTTCCTAGCACTGTTTCCTTTACTCGTATAACTTCAGCAAGGAATTTTAGGAGTTGGTTAAGGTGCCTGATGAAGATAAATGAAACACAGAAATAAAAAGTCATAACACGAATTTCAAGAGAGAAGTGCAAAAAGCAAAAAGCTGAAAATAAGTTAGGAAAATAAAGAATATGTCAGAACAAAGAATCTGATGGAGCAGGAATGGAAGACACAGTAATCAAAACCTGAAGGTTCTAAGGCATCCAAAACACGTTCTTTTTTAGCATGTAAGATAAATATCATCACTCCTTTTGGTCATTAATTATTTGTGAAATTTATTTTTAAAGTGTATACTTGAGAAGACACCTCCAGAGCCTTATTTTGTCTCCGGAATGGATTAGAACTAAATAGGTAACGGTGTACTACCAGTGCAAGTGATAGACATTAGAGATCTTTGTGACCGACTTAAGTTTCCAGTTCATCAAGACCACATTACAATGGTAAATAATGCTGCTATTTTTAAGGTAGTTTGGAGATTATGTGACAGCTTAAATGAAATAATATTATGGATGCAAATTCACACAAGGGAAATTAGAAAACATTGAATTTACTGTGAAGATCTTTTTGCATCCATTTGTGAAAGCTGGTCCTTAACCACCTGACCACAACATGAAAACTCCATGTTTTACAGCTTATATGAGAAACAGAATACAGTATTTTGCAGAGAGAAGTCAAGGTAAAGTAACTGAAAATTTTAACCTTATGCAGGCAGTATAAGAGTTGGGCCCCTCTCTACAAGAAAGACATTGAGGCCCTGGAACGTGCCCAGAGAAGGGCAATGAAACTGGTGAGGGGTCTGGAGCACAAGTCTTATGAAGAGCAGCTGAAGGAGCTGGGATTATTCAGTCTGGAGAAGAGAAGGCTCAGGGGAGACCTCACTGCACTCTACAACTTCCTGAAGGGAGGCTGTGATAAGGAGGGGTTTGGCTTCTACTCCCAGGTAACGAACAGGACCTGAGGGAATGGCTACGAGTTCTACAAGAGGCAGTTTAGACTGTACATAGTAAAGAAAAACTCTTTCTCTCAGGATGTGGTCAGGCACTGGAATGGCCTGCCCAGGGAGGTGGTGGACTATATATAAATATATAAATCTATACCTAGATTTTATCATTTGCTGTCACTATGAACTACACTGTGTGTTTATTTGTGATCTTTTTAGTGAAAGCTGAGGCTGTACTTCAGTATTTCCAGAGTTTCACTCCCAGTGGAGCAACAGTCATTCATCTTCCTCTACCTCTAATGCACTTACAGAATGATTTATTGTTACCTGTAATGTCTTTTGCTATCCTGTCCAAATGTATTCTTGATTTTGTCCCCGTATTACTGTACTATTCATTTTACATTCATACCTAGTAATGAGATTGCATCTTTCCCATGCTTGATGACAAGTACTTACATTTTGTTCATTTCATGGGTCCCTAGCTTGAGATCCTCTGGATGACATACTGTCCTAAACAGCAAATCTAAAATTAAATGGAGTAGACACTGTCCTTTGAAGATCGTCTGACATTCCTATTATCTGAGCTTCTGAAACATGATTCCCCCCAAAAAAACATTTTTTAAACTAAATATGCTAGTTTATTGTTCCTCTTTCCTGTTAAGAGAGTAAAAAGCTCTTAATATGTAATAAAATAACAAGCACATATCCTGATCAAATATTTCAAAGCAAAGAGCAGCTTAGATTAAATTATTATTTAGACAGGGTTAAAACTATAGGTTATGTACTATTTATATCCATTTAAAATTGAAGTTAAAATCAAATGCTTTAAATCTTTTAATTACTTTATTTTGTAACCTTAGTATTCTTCAGTATTAATTCACTTCAGATACATTGTGCATAAAAGCTTATTTAAGAAGGATAAAAAAAAAGAATTTATTATGCATTAAAGAATAACATCTATTCAGAAGGAAGTTTTGAGTTATTAACTCTGAGTTATGAGCTATTCAGAGAAACTATACAACCAAGTATCAGCTTATGATACAAAAAAAGAATGACAACATACAGATCTTAACAGTACATTTTCAAAGTATCTATGTGAGTGTGTAAACTAGAATTAAACCAAAATAGCAATATAGTATTAATCTTCAGAAATATAGCTATTCCTTCAATGACTTCACGAAATCTGAATGATACGCATAATGAGGAACTCTTTTTTATGAATATCAAGAAATACATATCATTTTCTAAACTGTTCTCCTGTGCTTATATGCCAACATATTTAATAAATCAAAGATAAGAGAATGTTAGAATTTTGCCCTACAATTGGTGTTTTGATTGATTGACATTCATTAAAAAAACAAAATTTAGAAAATATAATCCATTTGCATGCAGCACATAAAACCATCAACATAAAACTATCAGGATCTTTAACTGTAGGAAGCATAACGTATGTATTGCAATACCTGTATATGCAAACTGAACAAGATCCCATAATGCATTAGGGTCTATGCCTTCCATTTTTATCTCTTCTTGCTTGGCTTCACAAACATCACTTGTAAACATAGCAGCAAAGTAGTCAGAGACAGAACTGAGAACAAGCCTGAAAAAAAAATTAGAAACTAGTGTAATTTACACTGATATACGTCTTAAAAATTTTGGATTTTCAAACTCTTAAAAATCTTACTTTAGTAATGATTATAAATTAACAGGAACAATACATTACAAATACATAAAGGCAGAAAATACAGCATGACATTTAATTCTAATTTGATTCTGCTTCCTGTGATACAAACCAAGAGGCACATTAGGATGTGCATATAAAAAAGACATAGACATTCGCTTTTAGTCTTTGTCTCCTATCATGCAAATGTCCTAATTGTTAGCAAGATAACCTGCTGTATCAAAGAAAAATGAAAAGAGAAACATATTTCTTACTACAGAAGTACCCTGCATTGGGCTTAGTTTTGATAAACTTATAGTAACAACGTGTAACTTCAGGAGATCCTTCAATATTCAGAAAGATAGACTGTTCATAGCTGCTATTCAATAAATTAAACAAACAAACAAACAACTAATGCAAGGATGTTACTTTGTTGTTGTTAATGAACACCTTCAAATGAAAATGATTTCACAATACCTGTAAAATGTGCATAGCTTGTTTGAAGATCTGATTTACATAAGTCAAAATCATGGCAAGTATTTGCCATTTTAATGTCCTAAGTTCATACAGTCTTGTATAGAATCACTGAATGGCTTAGATTGGAAGGACTTTAAAGATTATTGAGCTCCAACTCTCCTGCCATGGGTGAATCTGCAACCCACAAGAACCATCTGCCTAGGGCCCTACTCATCCTAGTTTGAATACCTCCAGGAGTGGGACTTGCACTGCTTCACTGGGCAGCCTGTCAGCATCTCATCACATATGAGTAAAGATTATTTTTTCTAGCATCTAGACTAAATTATTTTCTCTTTCAGTTTAAAAGATTCCCCCAAAACATTCCCTCTTGTCCTCTATTAGACTCTAAAAACATGATCCTGCTCCTGCTTATATGCTCCCTTCAAGTACTGAAGGCTGAAGTGATGTCTCCCCAGAGCCTTCAGTTCTCCAAGCTGAACAAGCTCTAACAGTAATATAGTAATACTGTGACATAGATAGGTGTGAATATTTACAGATTATTAGAAAAGTAGTACAGCTATATGTAGTGTACTTCAAGCTTTCTACCTTAATATGAAATCAATTTGATTGATTGTCAATACAAGAATCATAACCAAAAACTTGTAAGCAGTGATATATGTACCATATAGTTAATTGTTTTGTACAAGGAAAAAAAAAAAAGTGAAAATGAAAAACAAAAACAAAAAGAGAAGAAAAACATGTTATCACTCATCAGCCAGGGTAATAATTGATTGTTTTTGCTCTCTTAGCTCATCTCACTAGAAAAGTAAAATATGACAGTTTTAATGAGCTTCGTTGCTTTAAGCTACTATATTTTACCTGCAAGTAGGGCAGCCTGAGATCATATATTTGATCTTTACTTTGGCTCATATGATGGGAAATGACTAATTGTGATAGTTTAATTCCTCCTGATGGTATACTCAACTCCGGCAAACATGAACCTTAGAATATTCTGATGCATAAAAAGCTCATATTTACATAGGCCACTCTGAAAGTAATAACTCCTTTTTACATCATATTTTCATAGAAACTATAACAGATAGAAAGAGCACAATAACACTATTTGATTGAGCAAATTCTCCCAATAAAAACTATCTTTAACAGTCACCACAATTCGTCCAATTCGTGTGGATGCACTGAACAAGACACTCTCCACTTCATGGTGTGACAGCTGTGCATGGCCATCTGGAATGTGGCTCATTTTTCACGCTGCTATTGCTAAAATGTACCAGCCACTGCCTCACTGTGTTCACATTCACAGTTTGGCTTCCATAAATTCCAAAAGAAAAAGAACCCTCTGGTTCTTTTATTATCCCCAGCAAGAGACAACCAATATCAGTAGGTGTGATTTTTTTCCACATGGAGGAATTCAGTGACACACCTTTGCTTCACATGCACTTCCATGTCAGATGTCATTTTGTCAGATTGCCCCTCTGCTGCCATTTGTCACACGGCAAGAAGATGTCAGTGGGAAGTTTGTACCTCTACTGCCGTGCCACCACCATCTACCTCTGATAACTGGGTAAGCACATTTGAAGTTATTTTAATGGATTGCCTCTTCAAAAGAGCACTCAGTCCAGATAAGCACATGACCAGACAAGATTCAGACCAAGGAGAAAAATCCTAGAAATATATAACACAGATGTCTAGTCTGCAGAACCTCATTTATTAAGGAAAACAGTTTAGATGAACAGAAATGTCCTGTGAGGTAACAAGAAAGATGTGTTTTTGAGCAGGTTTTTATTATTATTCTGAACATTACTTACTAGTCTGTATAAATAATACATATATATAATAAATAATAAAATAATAAATAGCTATTTCATCAATGGAATAAAATCAAAGAGTGAATTGATTTCTAGATGTAATGCTTTTCCTTGGGAATTCCTTCACAGGCCAAACTGAAGGGAAAGAAACTCGTTAATTACACTTAATTCTGAAAGTTGACACTTTTTGTAAATCTTACTTGCGCTCCAAGAATATCCAGTGGTGAGAGGGAAAATGAGAAGTAAAAAATCAAAGCATTTATAATTAATTTGTAATGATCTGCTGCTTTTTGTACCTCAGAAGGTTCTATAAGACTACTAAATCTTGGCTTAAAGGCATTTGGACCTATTCATCAGATGTCTGAGGACGTAGTCTTTTTTCAGCTGATGGTCTGTCAGTCAGAATACTTAATACACTCTTTCATCCTAGAGAATCACAGCAGGTAACTCATGAGTACAAAACTAATTTGTAGACTCAGAAAGAAAGATTTCCTCACTATGGGATTTCTTGACCTTTACTACAACTAAATTCATCCTCATTTTTTCTGATTTATTTTATGATACAATATAAAACTGATTCCTATTGTAGCGTTTTTTCCTACCATTTCTTATTTTATTTTGCTTTTATAAAAGGATATTTAATTTAAGTTTTCACCACTGTTTTGAGATCAGCCTCTGCTACAGAATTCCCTTAAACTGGTTAGCGTATTTATTAATTGAAAGAAAAAACAATCCAGGTCACTTGTATTCTTTAAGTAAGCTCCAATGATATTTTACTGTCAGCTGAGTAGTAGCTCAGACAGTGCTTTGAAAATTCATAGGCACAGCTTTCTCCCACATATACAACACTAATTCATATAGAAGCTGATGATTCACTGATTTTAAATAAAATTTGTTGCTATGTAGAAGATACCAGCTGGCATGAGTTATCTTTGCTGATAGTGGTGTTCTGTAATTCTTGAAGCAGACAAACATTTGCTAGATATATATATATATGTATATGATTTCATGAATTTTAAAGCTCACAGAACATAATCTAAGGTAGGTACCTAAAAAAATTTGCAGGAGAAAAAATGAAAGACTCTGACTGACACTTCCAGAACAGAACATTTTTGTCAGTACAGACACAACTGTTGTGTTTTCAGAGCAAAGCACAACAAAGAAGCAAGCTACAGAACAAATAGTTTTTGGTTTTGTTTTTTTTAACATATCAGTTGGTGATTACCTTTCCTGATGACTGTGGTACTCTGCCTCGCTAGTTAACCAGAGACAGATAAAGCTATTAGAGTGTTGGAAAAAATACAGCTAGCAGTAATTTAAACTAGAACACATATTACTTCCTGCACAGCAACTAAGAACAGGAAAAAATATATAGGTCAATAAGATTTTTGATTACCTTAAATTGTCATCTCCTATGTTAAATGCTACTTGGCATCACCCATTTCCATGTTGTCCATAATTTATAATATACCAGATACACTATATCTTCTCTCATTTTTTCACTTACTCCTTTGTAGGCATATTATAACAGCTACTCTTTAGTGGTAGGCAACCCTGCCCATGGCAGAGGGAGTGGGAACTATATGATACTTAAGGTCCCTTTCAACTCAAGTCATTTAATAAAACAGACAATAAAGTCATTATCAACTCAGCTTCAGCACAATATCAAATCTGTCTAAGACTATCTAAAGAGTGCTTGTTGTAAAAACTATTTTTACCTTGAGGAATTTTGCTTAATTTTATGCTTTATCAATGGTAATTTGTTTTACAACATTCCTATTATGTTATGGTCTTAATTAATTAACCCTGCTTTGCTTATGATCAACAACACTGAATGTGTAACATCCACTTTTCTGTTGAATAATTTTCCAGTGTATTAACCTTTTACCTATATCTGTCATGTTGTCAGGATTTCAAATCTAGAATTCTCTGCCATCTATTTTTCTTCCTTTGCAGATGAACACTGAGATGATAACTTGGGCTTATTTCTATAGTACTATATTTGACTCAGCCTTCTGAATTTGAAAGCATGTAAAGGAGGCCATGAGGTATCTCAAATTTTTAATCTATAGAATTCTAGTAAGTTTATCTAATCATATTTTGTATTTGTCTTTAGGAAAAGAGCAAAAAGATTGCATTGGCTGCTTATACCTTGGAAGCTTTTCCTTTGAGTTCGTACCAACAGATAATGTTCAAAGCCTCTCTCCTCTCCTCTTTTGTGGATTAGTGCAGTCACTTTTCATTGCATTGACTAACTCAATCATCAGTGACATCATCAAGAACTTTCAGATTAGAACATAGTAACAAGGTAAAACCATGGACATGTTCCTTACTGCAGTCTCTCTGACGTTCATATTTCTTTCTTTTTTTTTTTTTTCATTTTGAGCTCCATTTCAATCAACCTCTGTGGAATAAAATAAATCTCTATGGAATAAAAATACATACATTCAGGATAGCACCACATCCAGCTCGGAAGCCCCTGAGATATATTTTACCAACGGACATTGAAATGTGTACGCTGGTAGTGTTTTAACATATGGATCTTTTAATATCCACTACATAGTAAAAGAACATTTAAATCAAAGAAAGAATCTGCTATTATTTTCTCTTGTCTATGAAGGGACACACATTCAGCAGCCTATTCTGCCCATTCTACCCATTGAATTCACAGTCATTTTATTTTCAAGTCAGATATTTCAATTTTCTACACTGCCATTACTTGTTCCTTCAAAGCACAAATTAAGAGCTGGGCCATTACCAGCCAAATGAAGTGTAACCAGATCAAGTGCCACATTCTGTACCTGGGAAGGGACAACTCTAGCTTTGTGTACAGACTGGGGAGAGAAGTCTGGAGCAGCCCGATGGAAAGGGATCTAGTGGTTCTGGTTGACAACAAATTGAATCTGAGTCAGCAGTGTGCCTTGGAAGCCGAAAGGGTCAAATGTACCCTGTGGGGCAAGAGGGCAAGACTTGTGAAGGGCAGCTGAGGTCCCTTGGTTTGTTCAGCCCAGAGCAGAGGAAGCTGAGGGGAGACCTCATGGTGGCTGCAGATCCTCAGGAGGGAAGTAGAGGGGAAGCGCTGATCTATGCTCCCTGGTGACCATGACAGGGCCCCAGGGAAATACACAGAGCTGTGTCAGGGGAGGGTTAGGGTGGGTGCTGGGGAAAGACTTTTCACCAGAGGGTAGTCGGACAATGATATAGGCTCCTTAGGAAAGTGACCACAGACCCAAGAGTGCAGAAGTTCCGGAAACCTTTTGAGAACATTCTCAGATGTATGGTTTGAATTTAGGCTGGCCTGCGTGGAGACACAAGTAGGATTCATTGATCCTTGTAGGTCCCTTCCAAAATTAAACAGATTCTTTTAAGTATCCTGTTACACCATCTGTCCATTCAGTGTTTCGTACATTACATTAAAACATACCACATTTACAATTCCAGAATTTTATAGGAACTTCACTGTAGTCTTTGCTGCTATTCTATTAAGCAATGAACCTTGCAATTTAAAGTGAGTTTTGACTTCTATTGTTTTACTACTAGAATACAAATATGATCATTTTTACCTTAAAATCAATATTTATTTTCAAGTTGTATTTACCATGTCAAAAGGGAGGCCACTTTCTCACTATTACTATATTGACATAAGATAATTTTGAAAACTGTTTTGTTTTTGTCTTTGACTTTAGGATTTGACTTAAGCACTGGAACAGGATACCCAGTGAGGCTGTGGAATGTCATTCTCTGGAGATGTTCAAGACCCGCCTGGACGCCTACCTGTGCAACCTGGGCTAGGGAGCTGCGTTGGCAGGGATGTTGGACTCAATGATCTCTAGAGGTCCCTTCCAACCCCTACAGTTCTGTGATCCTGTGATTCTTCTAACTTAAGGTAGTCTATGATTCTGTGATTCAAATATTTTACTTTTGCAGAGACAAGAGGAAAGGAAAATATGTGCTTTATAAATGAATGAAAGTCTGGTATATGTAATACTTGATACCCAACTGCAAGCCATGAGAGCAATGAACACTGAACAGGTAGAAAGAAAACCGAGTGATCTGTCAGTTCTTACTTGGTGAGATGACTTTAGTGATGAACTGATGTCTCTGTAGGCTCAAAGTGGTTAACAGATTTCAATTAGTAAAGACAAAATTCTCAGATTACTGAAAATGTCTTAATGGTAACATGAAATCATGCTTATTTGAAAACTGACATTTCAGAAACATGATTTGTGTGAATCACGCCACTGTTCATTCAAAAATTCAGAAGTGAATTTTCGTATTTTTCACTAGTCTGGGCTTAAAAATTCAGATTTTTTAATATTCATATGTATGAATGCATATGTATATGTGTATTTATTTACATATGCACATATATATATTATACATATACACTTTGATACTGTATCTGACAAACTGAATATATATATATATATATTTATATTTATGGAGAGGAAAAAAAAAAAGAAAAACCTGCTAAAAGCCACATAGTAAAATTCTAATTACTATGGTATTCCATTTCATAATAAAATCTGTTCCTGTGCAATTAACAGGAAATAATCCTGGAGTTAATTTGGGTTTCACTGTATACACAGAACCATTATCATAGCATAATAGTCTTGCTAATAATTCAAAAGTGTCAGATTAGCTCATTAACAAAATAGCGATGTAAATGTATTGGATAAAGAAGAAGTCACTGGGTGTATAACAATTATATTAATGAGAATTGTCTCATAATTCCAGTTATAACTGTAATTTAAGAGCATGTCCCATTTGCATATCTTATTTTTGATATATAAAAGGACTACAACTATGTGATGTGATAACTTCTTTTCCCTTATTATTTGGGTAATTTTTATAAACTAACTTATTTATAAACAACTTTGTTTAGAACAACTACAAAATAATAATATTAACACCAAAGAATAAGAAACCAAAAATATCTTCCCATCCCAAACCCATAGACAGGCAGTTGGGATTCTGAAGAGAACAGCTTAATTCTGAGACAAGAACATTTCTCTCTGTTTTTGTCAAACACTATTCTATTTAATTTTAATAATATAACAAGTATGTAACTTGTGCAATACCAATTGTCTACACCATCTACAGGACAAATGCCTTCTTTGTGCTCAGGATCATGCCTTTCGACACTATCTCTTCAGTGTTGTTTCATCTTATTTTAATTATTTCTGTCTCTCAGATGTTTAAGTGTAAATACAGTAAGCAGCTCCTTTTCTCTTCTACAGTACAAAATGAAACACAATTTTGCAGTCTTTGCTGCCACAATATTTTCAGGATTTTTATGCAAATCTGACATCAGTGTTTTCACTGTGACATTTCCACCAAAACACACTGTCTGTAACAGCTTTAGTTGTTTTTTGTTTTTCGTTTTTTCCAGAGAACTCAAGTAATACACAAATCTCAGCTGCCAGACTTGATAACAAAATATATTTTCCAAACAATTTGCAAATGTGAGTTGATGTCCTTGTGTTAATTTTAAATGCATCAATTATTGCAGCCAGAACTGTGAACTCTGTGATGTTTGAGCAGAGTAAAAGAAGACAGAAATATGAATCCAAGCAACATCTCAAAATTTGGGAATGGACAAGTGAGACAAAATGTAACAGTGATGAAGGGAAGAGCAGATAAGATTAGTTATGATGCAAATAACAATGCAGAGCTCAGTATTTTTCTCCAGAAGAAGAAATACTTATTCAGGAGAAGAAAGACAACACAGTCAACTATGATCCTCTACTGGATGGCTTAATGACATTATTTGTTCCCTATTAACTCCAAAAGAAAAAGAGTAAAAAGGCTTTCAGGAGAAAGACAAGTCCAATCTTAGCTCCTTTGAACTATCAGAAGAAATGTCAGAAACATGAAGATTAGGTCTAATGAACGTACAGAGAAAGATCAGTGAAATCACAGAATAAACGACTGTTTAAATATTCAGATTGTTTTAGGTCTATTTGTCATCCATTTCTTTTGTTCTCAAACTCCATTTTAGAAAGATGAAACAATATGACACAATTATCAATTCGTCTCCATAACTCATTTCTCCATCTAGCTCAGTTTGGTCATATCCTCTTGTGCAATCTTCAATCACTTTTTTGGCGGTAAGCTGTCAGGCCTTTCAGACCTACATTACTCTTGTATGAGTTCTTTGTTCTCTAGTTGTCACAATTAATCTAATACCTATATATATTTATAGACAAACATATATGTAATTATTTATTTTTACTTTTAATCTATATCATTCTGTTTGTCTTTAAACTGTTCAGTTTGTGAAAGGAAACACTGGTGTCAAGTACCAATTTCAGATATTTCAGGCTGTCCAAATCATCTGTATGGGGCTGATGCAGAGCTATGAAAATCTTGAACTTTCCTGGACTACGTGATGAAAGCTAGGTAGTGTACTTGAAGGTATTTTGAAGGAGATCAGGTAGCTGAATGTTGCTCTTTACACTTTTCTGAAGACCTCTTATCCCTATTACTTTCACCCTTTAAAGTCAATTTCAGTCAATGCACCTACTTCACTCCATAAAGTAACACCATTAATAGTTTAGTTTAATAACTTTGCTTTTTGTTAATAACAATGCCATTTAGCACTTGAAAATGTCTCCATTTCTTTTCCAGTACATCTCTTTTAACTTGACCTTAAAACAGCACATGTAGTGACGTTCCTGAGCAAAAAGCATGCATGTCCTGTAATTTCACGTTTCTGCAGTTCAGGACTCTAGTTGCTCTTTCATTTCTAAGCATAATTGTAATCACTACAAGAACTTACTTTACAGGCAGGTCACTGTTACTTTGACTAAAGATTACATCGCTAATTTTAACACCTTTGCCATGTATACAATATTAGCTGTATGAACTGAGGACTATATTTCAAACTGAATAGTACATTAGAATTAGGACACTTCTAGATGCCAAAAGCCAGCATCTATATTATCACACAGACTACTTTGATCATGGTTCATAAATTAGGACAAGCAACGGAACGTTCTCAATGAGCAACATAAATATGGCAGCCCTAGTTAGTTTAAAAGCTGATTTTACTTTCTCCTTTAATATTTTCTGTTAGAAAACAAAAAAACAAAACAACAACAACAACAAAAAAACAACAACAGCAACAAAAAAAAACCTTTTCCTATATCTAATGTTAAAAAGAAAAAAATAACCCTCAATTGAAATTTGTTGAAAAAGGCTTATTAAACTTATCAGGAAGATAGCAAGTAAATACTGTCCTAATTTAGAGTTGACTATCCAGAAAAAGTTTCAGTTGAGTTTGTGATGAATAATAAAAATTTTGACTGGAAAAATACAAACGTTTTTCATTTACCATCCAAATTTTTGCAGTAAGCTTTGAGTAGCCACCCTAACGTGTTTATTTCATATGTGTTAAACATCTCCCACTCCTTTTGTGCCATGTTTTCTGCTACAGTAAAAGTCCTTTCATCTCTTTATATTGAAAATCAGGAAGATGCCTATTCAAATGCCTACATTTCTTAGATAGTATGTAAAACCAGCAAATACAGTTTTCCAGTGGTAAACTGATCCATAACTAAAAATATAAAAATGAATTTGTATCAAAGCTCACTTCATTTCTTAGTCTATTCCATTCAAAATTTGGTGCTCTCACTTAGATTACAAACTGAGGATGAAAGTCTCCAACATTTTTTTTGCATTTTTTGTTTTCATTGAATTTTCTGTTTATGTTGCAATTCATTTCCTGTTATGTGAAAGGTTTTTGTTTTAAATGAATAGGATCTGTACATTCCAGACTTATAGCACTTCCTCTGTTTCCTACTTTGAGTCCCACCGTTCCCACACAAGATCTAATTAATAGCTTAAACTTTGCTATGTGTTTATATTTGCCTGTAACATTAGGCAATCATGGCTGCAATTTTATAGAACTCTCCAATACAAATCTTAAAGTTTTATTTACCATTTGCACTGACTTTTGCTGCTTTATTGGCAGCATATTTTCAAAGCTGATTCAGATGTATAGCATTGGAACTGCAGTACTAGAGAGCACTGCAATTCAGGTAAGCTGTCTTCACTCAGCACATCTAAATTATTTGAGGCAAATCTCCATTTTTATTTTCATGTTGACCCATGGGATTACTGCTTGATTAAGGACCTTCTTTTACATTTGATTGCTTTGATTACATCACTGTAGTTCTGAATAACATTTACTTCCAATTTTTTTGTGATTCAGATCCAACCTAGTTAAAAATCTAGACACAACTGCATTTGGCTGATAGCAAGCATTATACAGGAAGGATGTGCCAACTGCAGAGAATTATTTTGTTTATTTGTTTGTTTTGTAACAGCAGTGCCTGAGTTCTTTTTATTACAGATACATTGAAGTTATAATAACTTTCTTGTCTTTAAGAAGTTATAGTTCCGGTAAGAAATATTAAAGAAGCATAACAAAACAAAACAAAACAGTATGCATCTATAGAATTAATGCAGAAATTACAAATTCCATGTTAAAAAAGTTTTAAAATGAGGGTGGACTGTTAACAGTGCAACAGTATACCTGAAAAAAAAGTGAAAATATTATTTCAGCATTTCTCTTCTTCAAAATATATTGCATTTTTACATTTGATTGTTGTCTCTATATGTTATAGTAATGCAAGAATAAAACTAGGTTTTATGTCTTTTTTTTTTTTACCTTTATTTAAATGTCAGTTACTTTCCCCTCTGTTACAGAGCACTTCCTATTTTCTCAGAATCTCTTGTGGTTGCCTTCTCATCATTACAATACGTGAGCCAGCAAAAAGCTCAAGGCACTTTTAACACTTTAAAGCTGTTTGAGTCATCAGAACAGTGAAGAGCAGCTATAATAAGAGTTTGGCATGGTGCCTTCAAGTGGAAAACTAGACCTCCATGGTAATGTTTTATAATCTACCTTCCAGTGCGTCATTTTCCCTTTACTTATGAGAAATGAAAATACAGAAAAGAATGAAAATTAGATAAATACCAGCGAGAAAAAGTAACTTGGCAGCATTCCAGCTATGGCCAGATCTTACTTGATATTCTTCCTCTGAAACTGATAGGAGAAGACAGAAAAAAAGACTAAACAGAACGAAATTGGAAATGACTGAGATTATGAACTGCAGATTACGATCTTCATCATGTACAATACAACTACAGTTTGTATTAGGTTTTAATTTACCCCAAATAAAATACTTTTAGGTGGATTTCTGTTGATAAGTATTTGTTTTATCCAGGATAAGATTTTATAAACTGTGAAGAGGAAATGTTCCACTTAATATATATTACTGAATATATAAACTCCACAAATACTGATCATCCTAGGATTACAGGAATACAATGTCAACTGTGTCTATCCTACTTTGCACAAAAAATCAACTAGAGGAGGCACTTTGTTGGTTCTGCCTCTGAATAATCTGTGGAAAAATAATGCTAGACCTGTGAAATCTGATGTCAAACATAGCTGCAGTGACTGTAAGATGACAGAGTTTAAGTCAACAAATCCTGACAGAACTTAGTAAAATGGGAAATTACGACCCCAACTGTCAGGACTGATTCATGGTTGAGCTCAAAAGGAAGAAGTACACAGATGGTTTCAGTAGGGATGGACATCCTGGGAGAAATACAGGATGCAGAAAATGAATTATTCAAGAAAAAGATCAAGTGCAGATAAGAGTTAACAAGGGATACGAAGAAAGAAAGAATTTATTTACTTTGGCAGTAAAAGAAAGACTATGGAAATTTTTTTGTCCACTGCTCAACAGAGAAGCAGCAACAAAGGGCTCAGAAAATGCTGCACTACTTAAAGCTTTCTTAGGCTCAGTCTTTTTTGGTTTTTTTTTTTGTTTTTTTTTTT
>VXAB01005543.1:42391-102871 GCA_013399175.1 Odontophorus gujanensis
TGTGTGTGTGTGTGTGTGTGTGTGTATTATTATTTTTGTTGTTGTTGCTGTTTTCTTCATGCTTTCAGGACTTCCAGGTTCCTGTGCCTAGTGGCAGGATCTATGGGGTACAGAGTATCCTTTACAGCAGTGGAAAAGGTACTAAGGAAGCAGTTCAAGTAAATCGGATGAGCCCACTAGACCAGAAAGAATAAAAGAGGAGTGGCTTAAGGTAGCTCAACAATGTCACAGAGGAGTCTTTCTGATCTTTGACAGACCATGATGACTGTGGGATGTTTTTAGAGACTGGAAAAAAGGGTAACTTCCATCTATCCCAAGATGTGGGTAACTACAGTCTTGTTTTTCTAAGAAAAGAGATCATGGAGCAAATCTTCATAAAAATTACATACATGCTGGATCACTAAAGACAGGGGTTCTGATTATCTGAGGGTAATCAGAAACGGGAAGAGGCTGCCAAGAGGGGAACCTTCCTAAATGCCAATATTTAATGAACCTCAGCAGGCTAATCTAACTTTGGACTTGAGCCTGCTTTGAACAGAGGTTTCTGAATCTGACTTTAGAAGGTCTCTTCCAAATTAAATTATATTTCAGTATTTTAACAAACAAGGTAAAAGAAAGCACAAGCCATCTTCTGTTCTTGTCCAGTCACAGCTATCTAAATCAACACAAAACAAACACTATAAAAAAAAACCTGAAAAATCAGAACACCCTTGTATTCATTTTTTTCTTGTTGGACAGAATTCCAATTTATTCAAAACAATATTTTCAATTATACATGATCCAAAGGTTCTTTGACCAATTTTTGGTATCTGGTCTTTTGACTGCAGAGTACATAGCAGTAGAAGATCAAATGGAAAGTTGTTTGAAGGTTTACTAAATAATCTAAATATGATTTTGCTTATTATTTCATGATCAGTTCTTTCCTTATTGAAGTATTTGTCCAACTGCAGAAGGACTTAGGTATGCTGTAGAATTGAAATGACAAATGTGAAATTAAATTTACTACAGACAGGCAGAAATACAAACATGTACGGCTGTCTTAAAAATAGTGGAAAGAGTTAACTGAATTAATTTTAAAAATATATATTGCAGTTTCCTCTGTCTCCCTTTCCACAAATTATGCACTTTAACAAAATAATTAGAAAGGCAAAAAAATATACTGCTAAAAAAATAGTGGTGTATTTTAAATGATCTATATTCAACAGGGCAAAACACTGACAATATTTCTGTGTACCTAATAAGTACATTTCCTAACAGACTGAGAGTTTAGACTTAGGCATTGCATTTGTTTTATTTTTTACCTCATCTGTGTTGGAAAATGTGAAAAGCAAAATAAACCAAGAACCTGTCAGAGAGGAACAACCAATTTAACATTGCTTCTACAAAATTTTGTTCATTCAGAAATGTTCAGGAATGTATGTAATGCCTCCTATTTATTTCCATAGAAACAACAATAGGTACAAAGAATACAGCAACACTACTGGACAGAGCAAATTCTCAGCTACCAAAGATTAGTTTTCAACACAGTCACTACCATTAGCTTTGCATTTTTGCCAGTGATGAACGAGAGCCAGCATGCTGCACCCATAAATATCTGTACCAGTGGAGGTGACCCATGGTTGCAGTCAGCAAATGCTGAAATGCATCACCCACCACCTCGCTGTGCTCAAATACACTGTTTTGTCTCCATCAGTGTTCAGCGTCAGTGCATGTCAGTGGGTGCCATTTTTTCTGCATGGGGGAATTCAATGACAGCCCTTTGCTTTATATGCACTTCCATGTCAGACGCCAATTTTTCAGACTGCCCCTCTGCTGCCATTTGTCACACACCAACAAAACATAATGGAATATTAGTGGGAAGGATCAACCTCCACTGCCGTGTCACCACCATCCGCCTGTGATGTCATGAGCCAACATCATAAAATAGGAGACGTTATTTTCAGAGCTGCTCTCATAAAATTGGACACATTAGAAGGCCTTAGGTCTTTATCCCTTGTGTTTTCTTCTTGGAACACTATAAATACCAGTTGACAGAAAGACTGACATTTTGCATAATTTTCTGTTTAATTTACTTTATTAATGTAAAGACCTTAGTGTTCTAGATAAAAACAGCATCAGATAACAACTGTCAGGGGTGCTTAAGGCATCAGATGCCTTATGGTTTAATAGTGGCTAAAAGCCTGGAACACAAAAGCAGAGCCAGTTGCTAGCTCAGTGGGAGGAAATTACTGGGAACTTCTCTGACATCCAGAAATCTGAGATACCAGGGCAGACAGGAGAACAGAAACACAGTCTTAAGAATGATATTTTATTACTATTTATTTATTATTTGTTATTTATTACATCCACTAATCTGAATCTATGAAGACTTTTCTTCACTTGTGCAGCAAGCAACCTAGATCAATTACTGGTGTTATTTTCTCATTTATTTTAATTACTAGGGTTATTTAAATACTTTAATGAACATTTACTGTCTCAGGAGATAAACCAGAGCACAGGCAAGGAAGAGGTCACCATCAGATTGCAGCCTTACATAGCGTTTAAATACAAAAATACTTGCTCTCTAACTGGAAATTTGAAAACATTCTATGCATTTTAATCTACACTCTTGGAGTGGATTTTCATTTGTGTAGACATAGTCAAAGGCTATAGCAAAGACCAAAATCTCCAAAGACAATAACTATTTTAAGCTCTAATTACAATGCAAGATCAAGCATAGTTTCATACATACTGAGTGCTTTAATACTAGGTCATCTTACAGAATTTGAAAATGATAATGATATTTATTTTTTATATTTACTGAAATTAATTTTACACTTAGTAAAAGTTTATTAAGCTATTTTTCAGTTCATTCAAAGCAACTATTAATGAGAAGTTGGTGTTCAGTATTACTATCCTACTGTAGGTGTCTGAGAGATCCTCTATAATACCTTCAGAGACTGAACTTTCAAATAGCACCTTCTGTGGCAGGAGGCAAGAGGGGAACAGGCATAAGGAGTCACAGAACATCCTGTTCTATGAAATAAGCAAATCCCAAATATTTGATGTATTTTTAACATAATATGTTTACATCCTACCTGTGAGCAGGTATCTTGCGATTCCCAGCAATCAGGATAACATCACAGAGCTGCTGTTGCTTCAGGTAGCTCTCCATTTTTCTGAAGGTTTGTTCAGCATGGTGAACAGCTTGGTAGAATTCCTCAGAGCTACTTGAATCTATGTCGCAGTGAGGTGATAAGGGATGGCTGGCTACTGAGAGCCTGTAAAACACAAAAGAAGTACCATGTTGGCAAGGTGTGACCAGTTGTCTAGACACCATCTCAAACTTTTGGAAGCTGATAAGCGCAATTATTGCATCCTTCAAAATTCTCATCTCCAGAAGTACAAGAAGGGACAAATTATAAGGCTTTTAACACTGAAATGTGAGTTGTTTTTATTTTTATTTTTTATCATGGGCACAGGAACAGTGTATTTCTTTCCTCTTTGATGAAGTTATTGAAACATAAAGACAATAAAAAGAAGTTCAATGTATTATTGTTAAGGATAGCAGTGTAACTATGTCTTCATTATCAAAATATGATTGTTTTCCTATTTGTAGCACTTTAGAACAAAATTATTCTACAGAATTTAATGAACTTCACAAAACAAAAGAATTAATGTAAAAAGCAACTCTATCTTTCCATTCTCACTAAGAGTGTCTGCTCTACTTCACTTCTTCAAATTCACATTCATTTTACACCAACTTGGGAAGAAAATTAAAACTCCAATTGTCTTATTTCATGGTTTTCCAATTGACCATGACACTTTATAATAAATTGAGAATATTTACACATTGATAAATTACAGACATACTTTTCAATCATAAGGCTCACTAATACAAAATGAATTCAGTCTACAAAGATGATGTCTACTATCTGTAAACTGAAAAATAAAATGGAAATATGAGAAAAAAATGCAATTTTTTTCCCCAAGGTATAGTCCTATTTTCTTTATTTTATTTCATTTTGTTTAGCACTTCTGATTCGGACCTTTACTGAAAATAAGAAAATCTGTCACCAAGCACTAGCCTTTGAAGAAATATGCATTACAAAACAATTCATGAAACAGACATTTTTTGACAAAAATATAATAAGCTGAAAATGAAGGACTTCTCAAATGATGCTGATTACATTATTTTCTTCAACTAGATATATATAAAACAAGTTAAGTAACCAGTAGAAGGCCATCAGAGTATCACAGGACATACTTCAGTCCATCAAATTAAATTATACTACTAATTTTAATTCAAACCAATCTCATTATCTACTTATTCCACTGAAAGGAAAATGTCATGGTTTTTATGTTTTTTGTTATCAGTATTCCGCATCATAACATACTGTAGTGCACTGGGAGTTAAAGAGTTAATGCTCCAGTTCTGTGGATTGTTGATATTTCTGGGTACCTGGTTCTCAGAAGAGAACTACATACTCCAGAGGGCTTTGTGTTTCTGTTTTCTGTTCAGAAGGAAAGATAAAACTGTCCACATGTCACAATACGTCCCCTTTTTCCCTTTTCTGCTCATCTTGGCCACATGTGTGCTCCCTAGACATCTTGCCTTCAGCTTCAGAGTAAGGCCTTCGGTTTTTGGATGCCATCATTTTATTTAATTAATTAGCTTCATTTCTATTTACATTGTATTATACTGTGCTATCTTGCAACCCGATATCTTATTTAATAATATAGCTTTCCTCCTCAGATCATTGCTGCTGTTTTGTTTTTAGGCTCATCTCCCTACCCTTCCCCTTTTTCCCATTTCCCCTTTTCCCCTTTCCTTTTCCCACAGCATGGGTCTGTGGGTCCCTCTGCCCCATTAGTCATGGAACTGGGCTGAATTGGCCTATAAACCATTGACATACTTCAGTCCATCAAATTAAATTAAATTACCAATTTTAATTCAAACCAATCTCATTACCTACATATTCCGTTGAGAGGAAAATATTCACGAGAGAGTAAGTGATTTTGATAATTTACACTAATAACATAGCAGTTTCATTATATAAAATTTCCATTAATTGGGTACCATATTCTAAGGAATAATATTAATAGTCCTTAATATAATGCAACCCACACATCTGGTGCTGGAAACATTTGAAAAGTGCATAATAATAATAAAAAAAACAGTTGTTAACATTATGCAGTTATTTTAAAAAAAAAACCTCACAACATTTTTATCGGCTTCTTATAGACTATAATATAACGTACAAATAGAGTATTTCTTTTTGACATATACCAGTGATTTATTTCTGCATCTCTTTCTGTCCAAAGGTGTTTTGTGAACTCTCCTATACGTGCGACCACAAAGAAGATGAGGAAAGACTGACCCATCCTTCTGTCACAGGAAATTGCTATGCTCCACAGCATTCCTTTAAGGTAGTTAGAAGCCTGCGTAATTCAAAGTGGCCTGTGTATGATCTGACACAGACCCAACTCACCCCCCTGATTTCTATCTCACCTTCTGATCTGTGTCATATACATGTACTAGAATGTTACCTTTAGAGATTATTACCCACATTAATGTCACCTCTGTAGAATTAAACTGGACTCTGAGAAACCATCAACTGTTTTTAATTAATTGATATTGTAATTTGTATTTTGTTAAGATTACCATATATGTGATGATCATGTGGTTTATACTGGATATAAACTGAGAATATGTAAGAAATTAAACTGGAAAAACCTTTATTAACCATACTTAAAGTTACAAAACTGGTGATTCAGGAAAGGATATTTCCTTAAATCTGATGTATTCATCTTGTTATATGTTCAAATAGTCCATGTAATACAGCTCTTAGAAGCTCCCTCTAAAGTTTAAAATAAATGTAACATTTCCACAAATGCCATAATCTTATGTTCTATCTGGACTGCCAATCACATTGAACAGTTTACTTTAATATCATGGATGATCAGCAAGTACTTTCACATAAAACTGTAATGATGGAGCTATGCTCATTAGTATGGGTAACAGGAAGAGATTTCAACATTTCGTTTCAATTATTTTCCCTGAGGTTTACTGTGGCCCTGTGCATACTTCTTCAGTTTTATTGCTGAGTAATTAGAATGACAAGTCATTCACAATAAAGAAATCAGTGTCTAATTAATGAGGTTGGTAGGGTTAAATAGACATGTTTCTACTCTTCTTCCAGGAAACATGGAAGTTACAACAACATCAATTCTGAGAAATGAAAGCAACAGAAATGAGAAGGCCTGAATTGTTTCATATTGTTTATTAAATCAGAACTTGGTGTAAGTCAGCTTACATTTGAACAGATAAGATACTAATCCTGCCTCTTCCAGGCTTTTCAAAACACACAGCACGTTTAAGATCAGAAAAACAGATGTACCCTTGTTTTTTATGCTAGATATATAAGGTTAGATTGGGCTTAACTGAACTTTGTCTTTTTTTTTTCTTCTTCTAATAGCTACAATGAGTTTGCCAAAAATTTTGCCCTCCTTTCTGCTTGCCAATTATAAACAACATTTTTCACCCTCAAACACATCAGTCTGTCTGCCAGTTAATAAGTCATTAAATGGCTACTCAAAAACAAGCTCCAAAGGCATAGCAAATTTTAAATTACTATCTTGACAACTAATAAACTTAGTAGATGGCAGCAAGTTAATTTTTATTTCTTTTCTAGGAAAGGCCAGATAAAAAATCTGCTACTGATTCTCTTCAAGAAGCTACCTCTTATTCATTATAAATGCTCTGTCTGCATAATCAATACTTTAAATTCAGTCAGGAGTTTGTCAATATAATAATTATTAAAGAGCTCCAGAGAGCAAAGAACACTTGTTTTGTATCAGTTCATGAAAAGTGAACTCATTGGTCATGAACTTATGACCAATTAGTGATACAAAAGCAGCATTTTCAGTTTGTCTATGCTGTATTTGTTCAGGCAATCTGAACAATTCAGTGAGAAGTTTGATGACTGCATTCTGCAGGAACACCAGCATAAATTCATCTGAAGAGCCCTGATTTATTTCAAAACACTTTTTAGCACTTTTGTACCTAAGTATGGATGGGAGGGCCTATAAAATGAGAACATGAAAGACTCCAGATGGCCTTTACCCATAATTTTTCTTAGTACAGAAGCACAAAACTTGAACTTACTGTGGGAATCTCAAACTTTCATTTCTAAGTTTCAAAAACAATACGTGCTTAGTCTAAAACACTTTTTATCTTTAAACAATTTAGTGAACCATACAGAGATACCAAAATCAACCCTTCCATGTGCTTATGACTATGCCACAGGATGAAAAAATGAAAAGGGACAAAAAAAAAATCAATGCTGTACGTGATTGATAATCTCAAGTGATTCTTTAGAAAATGGTAAACCAGAATGATTACCAAAGAAGAAGGAAGGAAAAAAAAAAGAAAGAAAAAAGAAGAAAAAAAAACTTCAAAAATTTACTCTGAAAATCTACTGCATCCGACTACACAGTGCTTTTCTTTTCTTTTTTCTTTTTTTTCAGAAAGAGTTTTGATTTGAATGAGAGTATTTTTTAATCAACTTTTACTTCTTCCTTACACAGAAAGAAGAGGCAAAAGAGCAGTAAAATCCCAGAAAAATTATTTGCACTGTTTCATTCCTCAATTTAACATACTGTGTGGCTGAAGCCCACAGTAAATAAGAATTAAAATGCACCCTGGCCAAAGTCCCCAAAAGACTGATCAAATTGAAAAAGTTAACCTTTAAGAACTAAGGCCTCTTTGTCAAAGATTAGATTTATTCAAGTAGGACAAGTGTTCATCTTCAAAGGTATGTTGGGCAGATACTACTTAGTGCCCTACTGTAACATAGATATCTAGTCTGTTCACTCCTATAATAGGAAGAACTACTACTTCCTGCAGGCTTCATTATTGATCAAAGACTGATGGAAAGAATAGGAAAAAGAAAAAAGTTTACACTAATGTTGACAGGGAGTTAAAGTGAAAAAGATAGGGTTAAAAAAAAGGGATTCACGTGTACCTTTAACTGTGTATCTTCTATCTACCATATATCTTCTCGGTAAACTGGAGTTACTTAACTAGCAAAATTGTCACACCAGTTGCAAAGATCTGAATAAAGCTAGAGTAAATGTTAGTAGTAAAATATGTATCCTGAATAAGTTTCAAAAGGGAAATAAAAAAGCAAAACACAACCAAACAAAAAATAGCTTTGAAGTAGGAGGGGAGAAAACTCATACAACTTGAAATGGCGTAAGTAGAGGCTTAGATTTAGAAATGGTTTTAATTCTGGAGATGCAGAAGGGAGTAAAAGCTCATCACCACGTGGATTACTTTACAGAATATTTAGATATTTTGCATACTTAATTGGAATATATTTCTTATGCCTTCTATTGAAGCCCTGGCCTCAATTAAAGATGTCTTTACTTGAAAATTGTCACATAATTTAATTGTCATTGGAATATGAAATTCTGCTCTATTTAACTTTTTTTTTCATTTTTCACTTAGACTGGATTATCAATAACATTTATCTAAAAACAGTTAAATGGATCATAGTGTACATTATTGATACAGACCTAAATACATAGACCAGGAAAAAAAAAATCCAGTATGATTTTGCTATTAATAACTTGAAAAAATATTACAGATACATTTCAGAAATATAAATGCAAAAAATGTCTTCACACAAACTGTTTTCTAAAAATTACTGACAGAATGCCTAGGAATATTTGTAGGTTGCCCCAGAAGCAATGCCTATTTATGGAAACTACAGCAAAGAGTACAAAAACACTATCTGATAGAGCAAATTATCAGCTACAAAACCCTAGTTTTCAACATAGTCACTACCGTTATCTATGCATTTTTAGTAGTGATGAAAAAGAGCCTGCATGGCACGTTGTAAATGTCTGCACGTCTGTTCAGAACGTGGCTTGTCTTGCACGTCACTGCCACCACTGCTCAAGTGCATCACTAACTGCCTCAGAGTGTTCACATTCAATCTTTGTTCTCTAGAAATATTCAGCAAGCACTGATGAATGTCAATGGGTGCCACTTTTGTCTGAGTGGAGGAATTCAGTGACCCCCCTCTTCTTCATCCATACTTCCATGTCAGATGCCATTTTGTAGGAATGGCCCTCTGCTGCTGTCTGTCCCACAGCAATAAAATGTAATGGAATATGGATGGGAAGGTTCAATCTGTACTGCCTTACCACCACCATCTGCCTCTGGCATAGTGAACAAATATAATAAAATAGAAAATATTACTTTTGGAGCAGCCCCTGCATAAACTGTGGAATTCTACTTACAAACTGAGATGGACTGTCAAAAGACATGACTTCCTTTAGCGACTACTGGCAAAAATACAGAAGATAAAGTTTTGTATTTTTTAAGTCTTTTAAACCATTTTCTTACAGCAATAGAAAGTTTGAAAGTCTTTTTTTTTTTTTTTTTAAATGAAAAGACGTGCTTTTTACTCCACTGACAGGAATTATATCTGCAACAGGGTTCTACCTGGAGTTTCAGGAGATTAGTAAAAATACATTTTATAAAAGACAATACTGGGTAGAAGTGTCAGATAAAAAAATAATGAGAACATCAAATAGGACTGTGTGTACCATTTCAGTTCAGAGATGCATTACTGATGTCTCAGAGTTTCCCTATCAATGGAAAAAAATATTTTTAGAAAGTCATTGCAGATGACAGATTTGTCATTCTGGAGATAACACTGTTTCCTTGTAAATGTAATTTGGAGTTCAAACTACTTGTAATGCATTTTTTTCTTCAGACACCGTAAGAAAAAATTTAGACAACAGGGCATCTGTGTGACTAGCAAAAATATGTATTAACCCACTGTTGTTCTACATATTTTTGCATCTTTATAGTATTACAAGCCTCAGTAAACAAAATATTAGTTACTAGTTTATAATTATGACCTTAAACAAGTTCTCTGAGCAGCACTTCTTACGAAAAAAGGGATCACTATGCTACACTGAAACCATTTCTACAGAGAAAAAGAGTAAACATTTTTGTTCAGTAGATGACAGAAAAAAAAAATCAGAAGTAGGCTTAGAAAAGGAAGAGTTTATTCAGACTATAATTTTACCAGGTTACTAACTGTGGTAGTTTCACACCGGTAGGTAGCTCACCACTTCACTTCTCTGTCTCACTCCCCTTCAGAAGAACAGGGAGAGAAAATATGATGGAAAACGGCTCATGAGTTGAGGTAAGGACAGAGAGATTACTCACCTATTACCTTTATGAGCAAAACAGACTCAGAATAGTGAGATTTATGTAACCTATTGTCAATTACTAGACTAGAAGCAAACTAAACACCTTTCCTCCATCCACCTTCCACTTTCTTCCCCCTAGTGGTGCAGCAAAACAAGGAATGTGAACTCTCATGGACCCATTGCGCTTTGTCTCTGTCGCATGATCACTCTCTCCCTCTGCTCCACATGACATTCCTACTATGGGATGCCATCCTTCCCAGACTGATCCTTCATGGCTTTCCCACAGGCCGCAGTTCTCCAAGCACTGCTCCAACACAGCTCCGTACCACCAAGCCCAACCTTCGGAAGCAGATTGCTCCAGCACAGGTCCCCAAGGGCAACAGCTCCTTCAGACCTCCCCCCCAGGGGCTCCTCTCCTCTCTCTTCTCCTCCCTTCTCTCTCCTTTTAATGTAAAAGAAGTAGACAGAATTCCTACTGCAAGGAATCAGCTTAGCCTCAGAATAAGAGTAAGGGTACTGTCACTTCATACATAATTTTCCCATTTTCACCAAAAATCATTGCAATCTTTCACCACTGTTTTTCACTTAATGACATCTTTGACTCAAAGTAAGAATGATAAACAAATCTGTATTGCTGCACAAATGAAATTCCTATTTGCCAGACTCATTGTTTCCCACTGAGTCAAATAAATAAGTTAATAAATAAATAAGAACAAAAGATTAGGTATTTGTTGATTTATGGTCTTCTAATCTTTTTATGACAGATACATAAAACAAGAAATCCTAATACGTGAATCAAGCATTCATAATGCATTCTCAGTGCATTCATACTTTAATTACCCAACTGGTAATGCAATAGAGAGAGACAATTTTCATTGTCATTACAGAACTGTCATCATAAAACTTTTTAATGCATTAGTAAAGTATTTTCTAGCACGTTTGATTCCATGTTTCTATGAAGGAAATGTTGAATTAAAAAGATTATTAGGACCCAGAAATTCAAAAATGCAATTTTAACTTAAACTTTACTTAAAAACTTAAGTTCTTCCATTTCTAACATTATGCACCATTGTTCTTAACACACATGCAATTTTCTGTTTTGTTTGTTTGTTTATTTGTTTGTTTCATTATTATAAATTACTTGGAGTCTTTTAAAATAAATTATCTATTTTCTCTGATCCAAACCATTAATGGATATAGTAAATAACAGAAGTTCATGAGGTTCCTGCTCATGGCAGATGAAGCCATCAGATCAGTTTAAATTTGTAGAAATGACTAACTGGGAAATCTAGGATAAATGGTAGAGAATGTTGGAAAGGAGTCCAATACTGCTGTCCTAAACAGTTAAACATAACAGGATGGAGATGGATTGTCTTATCTTCCTGCGGATGTAATATACTCACTCCTCTGGTTTAAAAGTACCAATAAGTGGACAAGTGCATGAAGAAAACCCAAAAGCAGATGCAATATTGGAAACGAGAGACAGGTGATTTCTTTTCCTAACAGCTTAACACATTTATGACATTGTATTTTGTATCACTGTGCGTCAGCTGAGCAGCACTAACAAAGACACAAACTCAGGAAGACACAAAGCACAGACTGTCACACTTTCCTTGGAGTGTGTGTATTTATGATGCAGATGATCTGCGCTGAATCTTTTTTATTTCCTTACATACCCAAACAGTTCTTCTATTAAATTATGTCTCTTATTTTCCTATTCTACCTCTTATGGTAGTTACTGCCAAATGTGTTAGCATTTTATAATTCATCTTTAGAAAAAATGGTCAGAGGCTAAACCTGAAGACGAATGCACAGTCTTAGTACCCCTTGTAGAGGGGAAAAATGTGAGCAAGATTGTCCCTACAAATGTGCAAGAAGATTCAGATCATGTGCCTTGTGCTGGATCTGCCTCTCGCAGTAGAAGATAAACTTCCAGTGAGGTTTTTGCAATTGAAAGTATGTTTTGTTGTTTGTTTGTTTTTTTTTAAAAAAAACCTGATAATTGGATGGATGGAAAGTTGGTTTACAGATAAAACAGAGCTATAATAAAATTATTGTTCATCTAATAAATAAGAAATTCTGCTACTCATTTCAGAACCGTTCTTAAAAAATAATCATTATGCACTAATTCTACTTTTGTATTTTTTTGTCATTATTCAGAATCACTTAGTCATGAGTAACATTCAGAGTTCCATTAAGTGTGATTTTTAGTCAAGAAAGTGAATAGAGAAAATATAACCAATGTGAAAGGCTACTAATTGAAAGTGATATATAATAATTGAACAGAGTCTTACCATCTTTTACAAAACAAGATTCACTGACATTTCCATTATTTCAAATAAAAAAAATATTATCATACATGCAACTGTATTGCATTGACATGAATTTATGATTTTTTTCATTGAAATAATGAATATTAAACATTAACATTAAATTAATATAATGTATTATTTATTATATTAATACTATGCAGCTACATGAAATACAAGTATAAAACAGTAGAATTTTGTACTGACTTTGATTTTATGTGCTGTCAAAGCCACAACAACAACAAAAAAAAAGATGGTTTCTGTCGAGTATTACAATGAAATGATATCAGGTAATATTTTAATTCACAATATATGTACATAAAATAACCCATGGTTTTATTACCACCTATCATTTATGCACATATTTTGCCACAAAATTAGAATCCTACAAATAAAGGCACTGTAGGTTGTACATTCTTAATCTGCTGAAGCAAAAAATACCCATGAGACTCCTCTAATCTATGCAGAGGAAGCTCCCCTATCTTTCAGGCAGTTCTGCCTGTAAATCTATTAGCGGTGCATAGTTCTCCAACAGTTGCAACTTAATAAAAGTGACACAAGTACCACCAATAGGGTATCACTCTTCTATGTCAGCCCTATAATTGCTCTAGGAATAATTAAGCTTCAGATTCTAAAAAGTCAGCCCCAGATTTCCTGGTGAAACGGTCTAGAGTGGGGAGGCGAAAAAAAAAAAATAAGAGAAGTGCAAAGCACACTCCAGCTGATTGCTTTAAAGTTGCTTTTGTTTCCTTCCTTACAAGAGTGCTATGTTTTCTGAATGGATCATTCACGTTATGTGACTTTTAATAGAATTATGACATTACGTTAGTGTCATATATTAACTACTTTGTTATGACAAATGATTATATTTGTATGGATAAACTAAATAAATTAGCCCAAATAGTTACCCGTAGTTATATATTTACAGTGTGTGCACAAGGATGTAAAAATACAAGGATGCAGATTTTTTTTTTCCTGAGACATCTTCTAGTATTTAATTTATGGTATAGGCACTTAATACAAATAGAAATTGTATATGTGAATGATGGAAGTGGCATAAAAAAGAATAAGCAAGAATTCCATTAATATTGTATTTAGCATATATTTCAATAAAATTTCAAAGTGCAACTGTATTATGTGCAGTGAGTTGGCAAACTTAATAACCCTATGACTGCTACGGGCATCGTGTCATTGACCACAGGAAGCTTAATCCTTAAAAAAAAACAGTTTGAAATTCTAGTTAAGTACAGCACTTTGTCAAAATGGGAAATACACTCAAATGGACACATACACACACGACCAGCTCATCATTATTGAGTAAGTTGAATGAATGATGCTTCAAAACAAGCAGTTTGCACCACATTCAGTAGCAAGAAGCAGGCAGTCTCTTCCTGCTATCCATTAGGGATCTATACAGTGTCACATCTTTCACTGATGCTTACAAATGTCATGGTTCCAACATGCATGCCTGCATCTGCAAAGCAGTGGGGAAGATATATCTGAAATAAAGGCATAAATTGTATGCCATTTTGCCACCCTATTCTGAAGTGTCAATACATTTCTTCGATAATCTTATAAACAGTGACTGACAATTTGGTGGAGTCTCTCTAAAATGAATTTGACTAATTCAGCTTCTACACTACAAGATCACTTCAACCTTGGGAACTGACCTGGCAAGCAGTTTAGGACTGCATATTCTGTAACAACAGGTTATTAACCCTGTACATGCTCAAGCTATGTTCTTCATAATGTGTTGAATTTAAAAAGGTGTAACATATTTTTCATACAGGCATGCCGGCATAAAAACACTGCCATTAATATTGTTTTAGTCTAACACAGTAATTGCAAAAGCAACTATTAGAGTCTGAAAACAGGCAGTAAGAGTGATAGGTTAGGCCTCTGAATTCAAAAGGTAGATACACACATGCTAAGTACTGCCCTTAAGCTGCACACTTGTAGATATGGAATTTCCAACCAAACCCACAATAGTAGGTTACACAAAGCTACGGGGCAGCAAGTGGCATAATTAGTACTCACTTAGAGAATAAAGAATTTTTTTTTACTGTGAGGGTGGTGACACTGGAACAGTTGCCCAGAGAGACTGTCTTATAAACTTTATCTTATAAACTAAAAATTAATGCAAACATATTATCTGACCTAAATGAAAAATGACATTTTAAGGTCTATTAAAAAAAAATTAATATTACTTACCTAAATGAAGTTTTAGGAATGTATTACTGCTATATGAGTCAGAAATGGGAAATTCACAACTGTTTTCAAGGTTTATACTAACAAAAAATCAGAACTAATGTAAAAAGCAGGTACTGTAGTCTTTTAGCAGTGCGTTTGGATTTATTCATTTTAATTTGACTACATTAATTTAAATGGAAGTTATGCATATATACTGCCTTAAAGTGTGTTTTCTACTCCCAACTTCAAATTTGAAACTCGAAAGTTCTGATGATAAAACAGTGTTCTACATATACAAGACAGACATAACTACATTTATATTCCTTTCTGAACAAATCAAACACTGGTAATCCATGTTTGAAGAAGAGATTTATTGAAGTTTGACTAAGATTTTTCTCCAATCCCTTTAAATCTACTCAAGTCACAGACATAATGGTACTATAAAACTACACTCAACACCATGTGTATGTAGGAGAAACAAATCCATAATTTCACTCCCGGCTTCACCATGTTTCAAGTAGAACCCAAAGAGTTACATTATGGTAGGCTATCTGTAAATAATTTAAGACTGCTCATTTTTTGATTTTTGCCAGCAGATAACTCCTCCATATATGGAAATTATCAGTGAGTTGGAAAGTGAAGAGGAAGAAGGAAATTACAACTATCTGGAGTTCTTGCCATTAGTCTTAAAAAAAAAAAAAAGAGAGAGAGAGAGAGGGAAGGAGGGAAGGAAAAGAGAAAGGGAAAGGGAAAGGGAAAGGGAAAGGGAAAGGGAAAGGGAAAGGGAAAGGGAAAGAGAAAATTATCTCTCCTGTCCAGTCATGACAGACCCTGCCAAAGAGTCTGCCCCTTTCTATCTTATAGCCCTCTTTAGGTATTGAAGGCCACCTTTAGGTACTGAAGGTCACCTTAAGGCTTCTCTTCTCCAAACTGAAGAGCCCTAGCACCCTCAGCCTTGCCTCTTAGGAGAGGTGTTCTATCCCTTGGATGATTTTTGTGGCCTTTTTCTGGATATGCTCTAACAGGTTCACTTCTCTCCTGTACTGAGGACTCCACATGTGGACACGCTACTCCAGGTTAGGTCTCACCAGCATAGAGTAGAGAGGCAGGATCACCTCTCTCCACCTGCTGGCCACACTTCTTTTGATACAGCCCCAAAAATGTTTGGCTTTCTGGGCTTTACTTGCCATTCACCAGTACCCCTAAGTCCTTTTTGGCAAGTCACCTCTATCCTTACATCCCCTAGCTTGTCCTGACAGTAGGGGTCACCACAACCCAGGTGCAAGACCTTGCACTTGGGTTTGCTGAACCTCATGAGATTCACCTAGACCCACTGCTCAAGCCTCTCTAGGTGTCTCTGGATGACAGCCTGTCTCTCAGTCATGTCAACCATATCCCACAGCTTGCTGTCATCTACAAATTTGCTGAGGGTTCACTCAACCCCACTGACTACGTCACTGATGAAGATGTTAAGGATCCCTGGTCCCAGCACTGACCCTTCAGGGACAACACATCACTGATCTCCATCTGGACAGGAGCTACTGACCACCAGTCTCTCAGTACATACTCATAAACAGTTCCTCATTCATCAAACAGTACCCATGACAAATCCACATCTTTACTCTTTGGAGAAAAGGATATTTTTAGGGACTGTGTCAAAGGCCTTACTGATGATAGATGCCATCAGTGGCTCTGCCCTTGTCCACTAATGCAGTTATTTCCTCATAAAAAGTCACAGGGCTGGTCAGGCAGGGCGGTGATTTTCAAATATCATTTAAGAGTGGCTTGGCAACTATGTCAGACAATTCCCTCAGGACTTTGGGATGCTTCTCACTGGGATCCATAGACTTATGGATGTTCGAGTTCCTCACATAGTCATGAACCTGAACTTCACTTACAGCAGGAGAGCAAATGCTCCCCTAGTTACCACCTTCCAAACCATCCACTTGAGGACTATGTGTACAGCAGTCATTAGTGAAGACTGAGGCAAAAAACTGCTTGAATATCTCAGCCTGCTCCTTGTCTGCTGTTTCTCCCTGCCTCTGTTTTTCACTGGGGAGGCTACACCCTCATGGACTTTTCTTTTCTAGTTGATATACTTATAGAAGCTTTTCTTATTTTCTTTGCAATCATTGTGAAGTCCATTCCCAGTTGGGCCTTGGCCTTCCTGTCCCCATCCCTACACAACCTAGCAGCAACTCACCAGCTGATGTTCTTTGATCTGGACACATCAGCTGCTGTCATATATCATTGTTTGTTTGAGATTATTTTGCTGATAAGACATTTCTAGTCATGATTGAATGCTTCATTTTTGGCAGTCCTAACACTAAAAAAGAAGGCATTAATGCCATAATTAATAGACTACCTTCCAGAGTGAAACAGATGGGATAATTTTTCAGTGTAATTGTTGCCCAAGAGTAGTAGTTTACACAGTGCATAGTTTCAGAGACCTTAGTTGTAGAGTTAATTTCATTTATTTGTCATTTAAATATCCAACTTCTATAAAAAGGTTTTAGAACGTGAATACTTCAAAGTATTGTACACACTCCTCACGGCGATGTGACAATTAAGCAATATTATAGATTTCTCTCTGATCCCTAGATGTTGGCAGGCTGAGAGAGGTTTAGCAGTTTTTTCCAGACCTGAACAACTTTTACATAAAATAGAAAAACTCATTCCTACAATCATGCCTTGAATTTCATTAAGTGTGCTGCAAAATGAACATAAACGTTTCCTTCAATTTTCTTATTCCAAAGTGCAGGTAGATTTTCTGTCACTTTTACACCAAATGACTTTTTTGGGGACCAAATTAGAGATAATTAAGCATTTACTTCATGGCTTCTTAATAAAAGATTGTCACGTTCAGTGAAAATTCAAGAATCTTCATTCCATATCCATAAAGTCTGATTGAGACTCGACTCTTTTTTATTTTCCTATATTGATGAAATATTAAGGCAGCACACCTTTATCTTTTGACATCCTAGAGTACAATTCACTTCCATATTAGTGCATTATGACAAACCTTGTATTAGTTCCCACAACATTTTCATACCTAGAAACCAAAGTAGGAGGTATTCGTAAAGAAATCAGCGAACCCAGTGAATCTGCATATCTTTCCAGTAGACTATCTGTGGCCATAATAAAATAGCTAATAAGAAGTGTGTGTTGGATGACGATACTTTTTTGTTTCAATATAACATGAAATTAAGTACAGTTACATATGCGACTGACTTTTATTAATGACTACATCTGCTTTCTGCCAGGTTTTGCTGTGATGGAGTATTCAATTAAAAATATTAACATGTGCATGTATGCTAATTTCTAGGATTTTCAGCTGTTTTATTTGGATGCTTGTCAAATATGTATTATAATATTGACAGGCCACACACAGATTTCCATGAAATAATATTTCATTGAGTCATCTCCATTCTGCTTGATGTGATAACACTCTCACTGTCAGAGAGATTCATGCATTTTTTAATGATATGAAATCTCTAAGTCATAACACTCAACTGCAATGTGTTGCAAAATCATACTTTGACCTCCTAGAAAAACACATTGCCTATTTAATATAGTACCAATGATAAGACATTGTCAGAGTTTATTTCAAAGAGATATGTTACGCTAGGAAAGGTAACTAAATAAATAGCTGTCCAGTTTGTAATCTCACTTGTTCCACCAAGCTTGTACTTATTCAACTAGCGTGCAAGAATGTCATCCCTAAAACACAATTAGGATGCCTGACGTAAAAAATACTAACTTCCAATGGTTATGCTTGCCCTTGGTATATTCTGTCCCTATGTCAAATTTCATTTTCTTGAGATAAGACTTCATATTATGTTTCTTAGTTTTCTAATACAATTGAGTTAACTTCCTTAAGGAAATACTACTATCTTTACCATTATGTCTTTAATGTATTTTTATTATTATAGCATATACATGTATCTGAAAATAGTTTCATTATAATACTCAATACAATTTAAAAATATGTTTAAAATTTTAGGCTGAAAGATAGTAATTATTACCACAAAGAAAGTAAATATGGAAAACCAGAGGAGCTTTTGTGGTTGAAAGGAAGGCAAAGAGATATTACTTTGTTACTACAAGATTCATGTGTGTATTGCACACATGACTAATGCATTATTTCATGATTTTATCTGCAAACCTTTATTAAATAATTGCAAGTAAACGAACAAGTACTGTTATGAGAAATCCCGATGTTTTAAAAAGACTTAAGTTAATAATGTAGCTTTCACAGAAAAAAAAAATCCTGACCAATTAAAATTAGTAAATGGTTGTTTGTTCACAAAAAGATAGCTAATTAAAGGTAAGATAATGTTAACTGAGTTGAAAACTCTTTGGAAAGTCAGATTGCAGACAATAAATTTGGGAAAATGTTTTGACTGTGTTGTAATGCAGCCCTAGTAAATGGATCAACATAAGATGAAAAGCTATCAATGTACATTTTTGGAAGTACACTACTGTTATTATTATATTTATTAAAAATTAGTGAAAAAAGTGTATTTTTAATATGGCTGCTAAATCTGTTAATTTTTNGGTATATTCTGTCCCTATGTCAAATTTCATTTTCTTGAGATAAGACTTCATATTATGTTTCTTAGTTTTCTAATACAATTGAGTTAACTTCCTTAAGGAAATACTACTATCTTTACCATTATGTCTTTAATGTATTTTTATTATTATAGCATATACATGTATCTGAAAATAGTTTCATTATAATACTCAATACAATTTAAAAATATGTTTAAAATTTTAGGCTGAAAGATAGTAATTATTACCACAAAGAAAGTAAATATGGAAAACCAGAGGAGCTTTTGTGGTTGAAAGGAAGGCAAAGAGATATTACTTTGTTACTACAAGATTCATGTGTGTATTGCACACATGACTAATGCATTATTTCATGATTTTATCTGCAAACCTTTATTAAATAATTGCAAGTAAACGAACAAGTACTGTTATGAGAAATCCCAATGTTTTAAAAGGACTTAAATTAATAATGTAGCTTTCACAGAAAAAAAAAAATCCTGACCAATTAAAATTAGTAAATGGTTGTTTGTTCACAAAAAGATAGCTAATTAAAGGTAAGATAATGTTAACTGAGTTGAAAACTCTTTGGAAAGTCAGATTGCAGACAATAAATTTGGGAAAATGTTTTGACTGTGTTGTAATGCAGCCCTAGTAAATGGATCAACATAAGATGAAAAGCTATCAATGTACATTTTTGGAAGTACACTACTGTTATTATTATATTTATTAAAAATTAGTGAAAAAAGTGTATTTTTAATATGGCTGCTAAATCTGTTAATTTTTGATATAACACAGAATTATTTGTATAACATGTAAAACAAACCATAACCAAGTCAGTCACATTTGGAATGAAGAAAACTTAGGAAAAATCATTTTAATTCAGGATTCAATCACTGCTTTTAAATATATTTTCACTCTGTAGGTAATTTTCAGATTATCTATAGATAATTTTTATATACGAATTTTCTATATTAGTAAAACAAAAAAAATATTATTTTCCTATGATTTATATACTGATGAAAAAAATGAACAGAAGTCAAAATAAAAAGTACTGTGTGAAAATTCCATAGTTATTTATGCTCACATCAATTACCTCAAAGACTCCTCAAAATTTAGAATTGGAGAAGTATTAAACAAGAAGATATCCTAACTCTGAACAGTTGACTGTATCTTAACAGTGTGAGGATTGTGCAGATGGGATTTTGATGTGAAACTGCTCTTGTGATGAGCTAGGGAACTGTTAGTGTAGAGTATCATTTGGCTTTTGCCTGCTTCACTGTTGCCTGTCTGTGTTCTTTTGTAGCTGGGTTGATGAGTTTTTGTCATATAACCTAACACTTAGTAACTCAATGGTGAAAAAGAATCAACCAGTAAAATAGGTAAACATATGATTAACAGTGTCACCATATGTTGAGATAAGGATCTCATTATACATATCAGAGAGAGGTTTTAATTGTCAGGTTATGGACTATACTGTAGAATAAAATATGTTAATAAAGTTGTTTGCCTATGGTGAAAGGTGGGGAGAGAAATAAAAGGAAAAAAAAAAACAGGGAGAGTGAATGATCAAGCTTGATTTCTATTCTCAGTCCATAGACAACTAATGTAGTATCAAAAAATTATTGCAAAAATGTATCAGCAGCTATTAGCGGAAAAAGGACCGAATTAAAATGCTTCTCCCTCAAGAGCAAATGCATTAATCACTAGCATGAGCCTGATTTCTTCATAATGAAGTTTCTTTTTAATGAAAATAAAAAGTTTCACCAATTTATCATTGGCATCATATGTGTGCATGTATCACATATCATATATTTGATGTGCTTCTTGTCATATTTATAGTACATATGTGCACGTATGCATATATACGCACACACAAACATATAAATACACTCAGATGTAAGCCCATTTATACCGTTCACTTGCCTGAAGCTTTTATGTATGAAACATTTATATGATTTACTTAACCAAAGTCTTTATGTATCAGATTTTTGTGTTTTTTTTTCCACTGTCATTCATGTTGAACATAATCTGGTTAAATGGAAATTTAAGACAAAAGACTAGCAGAAGGAAGGACAGTGAAAAAGAAGGCAAGGAAGTAAAACTTTGTCTAGAGTTGTTAATAGATCTATTGTTGACTTGTGCTGCATGAGGAATTCTGCAAAGCTGATGATACTCTGTGAAGTTTCAAATGATTCACTGCTGAGTTCACCTATTTCGTATGCATTTTACAAAATAATTATGACTGTATGATAAGATAATGGCTTTGTGATCTCTAGATTGAATAGCTTTATTTGTTCTTAAAGATGCTTTGAAATGAAAGCAAAAACTTTCAAGGATGCACAGTACATTCAGCGAACTGCAATAGCTGCCTATCCTGGTACAGTCCAAAATGCTGTTAATCAATCTCAAGGATTGTATGTTTAGTTCTCAGAAGACACACATACTACATTGTGCATCATTTCTGCTAAGATCAGCTGAGAAACTAATAATAGAAATATCTAGATCACGTTTAATGTCTAGCTATTTTCAATCAGACACTTTTGCTCACCTCAAAGTGGAAAAAAATAATTAAAAAAAAAACATATAATTTCAAATAATGCATTTTAATATATGAATCATTTAGGAAGATCATAAATGTGTTCACATTTCTTAAACTCAAAATCAAAAAAGTGAAACATATACCAGTGTAGCACAAAGTATCCTAATTTGCTCTTCCATTTCATATATTCTTACTTTTTCAGAATTTCAAAAGGAGTTTATCAATCTAATTTTCCCATTAAACTCAAAATGCTGTCTCAGTCTATTTTATGCATTCAGCATTACTACTGTTAAAAGGATGCTGCCATTATTAACTAAGCTTGAAGTGAAGAAACTGAGGCACCGGCATATAAAGCAGTACATCCAAAAATGAACCGGTCAATGAAAGATGAAGTCCAGAAACAACCAGCTGGTAGTGCAATCTTCCCTGTAAGCAATCTCATTTATGTAATCACATATAACAAGCTACAATAGCTTAGTGTGTAACAGTAAATAAGGTATATCACAACCACTTTGGCATAGCTAAGAATGGCAAAGAATTCTCCTTGTACTGATCTTGATACTGCACTCATTGTGCTAGAACGGTCTTGCCCCAAAGCATGGTGCTTTCCCCTCTTATCAAGTGTCCCTGCACTATGCTGTTTCTGCTGTTACGCTCAGACCTTGGCACAAATCTATGTCACAAAATATTCTAGTAACAAAACAACACATTTAAGAAGAGGCTGCTTGAGGTTGCTTTCTAAAAGACCTAACCAGATTGCTATTACTCCCCACTGAATCCTAATTACATAATAGATTATACAAAAAGAAAAAAGGCATCTATTAAACTGGCCTTTAGATTTTAAATAATTTTCATAAAACATATTGAATGAAAGAGCCCTGAATAAATTAATTTTGCATGTGACGTATTTGAAAACAGAAAACAATTGAGAAGTATTTCTCTTAACAGGATCATCTTACTGTTTTCTTACCATAATTTTGATGAACAAATTTAATAATCACAGTATGAAACTTTTATATGCCTTGATTACATTGGGAACAATATATTTGTTCTGACTTGAAGTGCTTTGCAATAATAAAAACATGGACTTCTGCTTCATATTTCAGCATGGCTTGACATGAGATGCAGTAGAACTCATTGTTTTTTGACAGCAAGATGGGTTGTATTTTGAAATTTCTTCAAAAGTGTTTTACTGAAAAAAATGGATTTGTCTGAACTGTCATGTTGAGTATTCTTGGAAGCCCATGTGTTCAAGCATACTGGCAGATTATTCTGAGTTACAAACTAGTTTCAGAGGCTACAAGCAAGCTTTTAAAAGTGTAAGTACATTAAGCTGATGATAAAATTTAAAGATGAGAAATAGCAACAACTTACAGAAAACAACATTTTAAAAAATCTACACATTTCATTGACATTAAAAGACTTAGATTATTCTGTTCTAGTAAAAATCACTTAATATCTCAGTGTTCACACCTCTCTAGAATATATTTTTGCATAATAATAACAGGAGGACACAAATACAATTCAAATGTGTCAGAGTTATAAAACCAGAAGGGTAAGTTGTAGGGCATGTACAATTTTGTATTATTGTGAAGTATTTACTTTAAAAAGCAACTTACCATGTATCCTTACAAAAAGATTTGACTTCATTTTTAAAGAATGATAGAGTTACTTAACCCATATGAAGGTCCTGACACAAAAAAAGCAAACACACAAAACATGTCCACTTATTTACCAAAAAGATGTGCATTCAATTGCTTATGGTTTTTATAATTAAAAAAAAAATACATTTTGAAGTATAATCTGTCATTTTTCAGTTACAAAAATAAAATAAAATAAAATAAAATAAAATAAAATAAAATAAAATAAAATAAAATAAAATAAAATAAAATAAAATAAAAAATGAAAGGAGAGAAAGCACCTCAGCCAAATCCGTGCTAGTTTCAATTAAAACAAAGAACAATAGCAACAACAAGAACACGTTAACAATAAAAATTTGCCTATTTTGGAAAGGTGCTTATTATCCTAACAATAGTTTGAATAAATACATAGCTATTTTTACTTTAACCTTTGTACATTAAGAGAGGAGTACCTTTCTGCTATATTTTCAGATTAGCTATGCATCTTAATTCAATTATAGTTTACCTTGATAACTGTAACCCTGAGTTATAACACTCATTAACTTAGAGCTTTTAACCCTTTAAACCTGTGAAACATGGAAAGAGAGTGCCAATATAGCCTTCTCATCAAGCTCTATTATGCTGTCCAAATGGATAGTAATTCACAGATGAAATGTGGTATATGAAATGAGTCTTGATGATTTTAACAGCTGTTTGTTGCCATTCCCTGGCAACAGTGAACACAAACATAAATACATCCTTCCTCCTTTCTCCTGGAAATACTATTTCAGCAATGTCTTAATTAAATTTGCAAATTTACAAGAGGCAGACTGATTCACCTGTGACACTACAGAGCTAGTAGGATTTGACAACTAAGATAGAGGATATTGTAACATTTTAATAGCAGTTCAACTTTGACTGGTTGAAGAGGGCTACAACAGGGAAGAAAATAATGTCAGGTAAAATCTGTCTGTGTTATCAAAACATAAGGATATAAGGATCACAGAAACATAGAATGGCTTAGGTTGGATGGAACCTTAAAGGTCATCTATTTCCAGCCCCCCTGGTATGGGTAGTTGCAAACACTAGATCAGTCTGCCTACTGCCTCATCCGACATGGCTTGAAAGCACCCAGGGATGGGGAATCCACAATTTCTCTGAGCCACCTGTTCCCGAGCCTCACCACAATTTGAGTAAAGAATTTCTTCCTGACATCTAACTTAAATTTCTCCTCTTTTAGTTTAAAGACATTCCCCTTTGTCCTATCACTATCAGACTGTATAAAAGGTTGTTCTCTTCTGCCTGAAAGTTCCCTTCAAGTACTGGAAGGCCCAGAGCCTTATTTTCTACAAGCTACATAATCCCAGCTCTCTCAACCTTTCTTCATAAAAGAGGTGCTTCAGCCCTTTGATCATCTTTCTGTCCCTCCTCTGGACCCACTCCAACAGCTCTGCATCTTTCTTGTGCTAGAGTTAAGTACAATCACAGATATTGCTAGATGCCTACCTTCAGAAATGAAAATAATACAGTGGATCTAATTTTCCTATAGGCAGAGTAGAAAAAGACAAAATAGTTTGGTTCATAACAGCCAAGGTACTAAAGGCTAGGAGACCTCATCAAACCAGCAGTGAACAGTAATAAAAGTAATGAAACTGAATTTATTTATGCTGTATAATTGAAAAAGGCTCTCATAGCTGTAGACTAGTACAAACATAGAACAGAGATGACGAGATACAAACCTGGGGTCATTATCTAACTGCCTTTAGAAGGACTGCCAGGATCAGAGGAATCTGCTCAAACTCTGGAGATCTTGATTCTGTATCTAGAACTCCAGGTTCTGCATCTACATCTGTACAGTCTGAGGAAATTGATGCACTTGATTATACATTATTCTGTGTAAGAAGTTCTTGCTAAACATCCCTGATTATGCCTTATCACACAACTGAAATGTGTCACGTGGGTCTAAAAAGACCAGGTAGAATCAAGATGGATGGGTTGATACAGTTTGACATGTTGCCTATCTGAATGGAAACACCTCAGCTTCTGAAGAATAATCTTACATTAATGGCCATTCATAATTCTCCTACGTTATAAATGGACACAATATAAAGAATCTTTCAGTGTACTTCAAACCTCATTAACCCACTACACATTTCCAAACAATAATCACTTAAAAAGTCTGTCTTTCATCAAAATATTTCTCCCTCTTAATCACACAGTTGAGGTTTTCTAAATGAAAATACTATTCCAGTAGATTTTCACCAACTTTACCTTTGCATTCCGTAGATTTTTGTGTGATTGGAATTATTTCAGACTTTTTGTCTAGCACACAATACCAAGCTTATTGTTGGAAAAAAATATATATAATAACAACTACATCCTTTTGGGACATCTAATTTCAAGATCAAAGATCTTAAATAGTTTGCCATTCTCCCATGTTCCCTGCACCCACACACAGTTTTTAAGCTTCATAAAAGTAAATCCTTAACCATCTATTGACGAGGTTGATTTTGCCCAAGGTTTAATTTGTTTTTAACAGATGTTTGTTTTGGATATGAATTTTATGTATATTGATGAGCTGCACATTCTAACGGATTCAGGTTTGTATTAACAAATAATCTCTTAAAGCTCTTTAAGCTGTTCAGAACCATCTTGTCAACAGCAAAAAGATCTCTCACTAAAACAATCCAACTTCTTGTACAAATGTTGGAAAGACAATTCTATCATGAATTGTACTGCACGTACACAGTATTATAATTCCTTTAACCATGGACACTTTTTTGAATTATTTCTCTTCAAAGATATCTGCCCAGCAGAACTTACAGCATTTGTATTTATTTTTCAGAGTAGCTGACACAGTACATATGCTTCACTCCCCTTCCCTCCTTTTCTTTTTTTTTTACAATTTCCTCACAATAGTCACTCACTAATGTATAAATAAATAAGCAGAAAATTCTGAAATACTTTGGCAGAATCCAAATACTTCATAGTTCTGGTTTGTTTGTTTTATTTTTTTTTTAATGGTTTTTTTTTTTTTAACAATAGATAATCTAGAAAAACAATATACACTATTATGTTTTGGCACAAACTCTGAACAGCATGGCTTAGTATCAAGATGTTGTCAAAGGCATCTTTGATGATATAGAGAAGTCACTGGAAAGTAACAGTTGAATAGCTGCATTTCTTTCTTTACACTTTTTTTGATCCATGCCTCATGGTGTCTGACTTCATGCTTTTATGATGCAATTTTGTTCAAAAATAAGAGGACGAGCTGAACACTGCTCTTTGAAGGTGGTGAAGTTTGAGTAGTATTCCACATCAACTGAAATCCTTTGGCCTTTTTAAACACCACAAGGAATTTTGTGAAACAGAACAATAAAATCAAATCACCAAACCTATTTTACAACTAAAACAAAAACAAACAAACAAAACTCCACAATATTTTAACAAAAGAAAAAAAAAAAAGGCTATATAAATACTTGCAAGCATCTTTGTCTTTCCAAGAAGACTGCTTTATTCCTCTCAAATCTTTCACTATTATTTTTATTATTATTTTAAATATCATTTTACAGTCTCTTGATGTCCTTTAAAGTTTTTGATGGGTCTTGAATTGCTCTGGCTTGTTTCTTAAACATGAGCAAAGAAGCAGTTTGTATTGCACAAGCCTCTCCCCTTCTCACTTTTATTTTAGGTAAATATTGATTAAATAAATTCATACAATATAAAGTGAAAAAGCAGGTCAACATACAGCACTTAAAAAAGTATGGCAGAAAAATATGACAAAATATATACAGTTTCAGTGGTGGCAGAATTTCATACTGTTTCATATTTGAAAATTACTCCATTTTGCTGATTTATCTGTTATAAAGAGCAATAACACATTCAAGCAAGTAGGGGATGACAGAATGCAATTTAAACTGATAACTTCAAGGTGAGAAATTGCTTTTGATGGCACAATGACCTAATCTTTCTCAATGGTAGCTCCTTTATCAGAATAATTAACATTGTCACTGGTACTTCAAAAAAAAATCATGATGTCACCATTTTATACAATACAGTTTTCTCTCTTTGAAGTTTTAACAGATTAGCAGGAGAACAAATAAGAATGCCTACATCAGTATTCATAGCAACATCCTAAGGAAATCCTCTGATATGAAAAAAACAGCATCTGTTCACTCCTGCTTCTTAAAAAACTACTAATTATTTCTTCTCTCTTTTTTTTTAACAGTGCAATTTATCAAAATGATAAGACTAGAAGAACACAGAATTACATTTTTACTATTTCCAACCATTCTCGAAGAACCAAATATCGCTTACTTTTAGAATAATACCTTCTTTGAAACATAATACAAAGAAAATGGTAGTACATTCCAGACAATTTGAAAGCTTTCAGATTAAGTGACTTGCCCACCAAATTACACTGAAAGCTGGAGGTAAAGCAAAAAGTCTGAACTTAAATCTGCAGTGAATTAATGTTGTGCTTTAATACAGAACCATAATTTCTTTTCATCTAGATCCACTATTTGTCAAATATAACTAAAGACAAATAAAAATAAAAAAGTCTACCTAAATATTTCTCAGCAGTCACAGGAGTAAAACACAAAACACAAAAACTAGTTGCTACATTATGAAAATAAAACAATAAATTAAAATACTATTATCTCCAAAATATTTATTAATCGCACTTTCTGTAGTTAAGAATGATGTGGACTAGATTTAAAAGTGGACCTGCAGTAACCTGATGAGGTTCAAGGTCAGACGTACATTGTCACTGGAATCATAGCAATCTCACATATGTTTACAGACTGGGAGAACTTGAGAGCACCTCAGTGGAGGACCTGGGTGTTTATGGGGACAAAAAGCTTGTCATGAGCTAACAGTGTGTGCATGAAGACTGGCAGGAAAACGGCATCCTGGGCTTGAAGGGAGAGCAGCAGAGTGAGGAAGGTGTCTGTCTTCCTCTACTCTGTCCTCATGAGGCTCTATCTGGAGTAATGTGTCCAGGTTCAAGGCCCCCAGCACAAGATGCAGAGCTGTTAGAGTGGGTTCTGAGGAGGATCATGAAGATGATGAGAGGTCTGGAGCACCTCTCCTTTTAAAAAAGGTTGAGGGAAAAGAGAAAGCTCCGGGAAGATCTCATTGTAGCCTTACAGGACTTAAAGGAAGCTTAAAAACAAGAAGGAAATCAAATTTTAACACAGACACATAGTGATGAGGCAAGAGGGAATGATTTTACAATAAAAAAGAGTAGATTTAGATATATTTTTCTCTGGATAGAAACAGAGGACATTGCGGCAATTCCATAAATGCCATTACTCTGTGTCTATTTCCTTACTTTGCAGATGACTCCAAACTGGGAGAAGTATCAATGTGCCTGGGGGTAGGAAGGCCCTACAGAGAGACCCGGACAGAGTGAATAGCTTACCTTGATACTGCACAGATATTTGGCATTTGTTCTTGGTAGTAGATTTTATGTAAGTGTCTGCTACAATAACTATTTTAAATTATTAAGTGGCAATGCAAATCTTTTCAAAGTAATGAGAGTAGAAGTGTCATTTTTATATCTTTTACTCTTGTTTTATATTAGTAATGAATTAAAACATTATTTCATACTTTTACCGAAGCAAAACATAAAATAAAATAATACTGAAAGTGATTACTTGGAAACAGAAGTACATTTTTACACATACCTGGTGAGAAAAAAAAAAGCATTCAGTTCTAACATCTCAGTTATCTCATTTACTGAGCGTTTAATAGTTAGAAGAATTTATTTCAGTAGGAAAATCTTAATGAATCCCAAAATATAGTTCAAGTAGGTCAGCAGGTAATGGAACAATTTTCTTATTTGAAGTCAGCAAGCGTATTTTAGAAATCTTCCAAAGTTTCCATTATTTAATTAAACCAACCAGTAAAAAAAAATAAATAAATTTACCACAAATAAAATTACATGCTTCTGAATGAGTGAGCTTAGCCATTCAGAATGAAGGCATTGTTAAATAACACAAACTAAGAGACTTCCAAACTGCTTTAGGACAAGAAATACAAGGACTGATCCGCAGGTTAATGTCAGTTATTTTAATATGTTGACCTATGATATCAGATGTGGATGTTGGTGGTATGGCAGTATAGACCAAACCTTCCCGCAAGTATTCTATTACATTCTGCTACCATGTGACAGTTGGCAGCAGAGGGGCAGTCTGACAAAGTTATTTCTGACATGGAAGTGTGTATGAAGAAAATGTGTGTCACTGAATTCCTCCCTGCAGAAAAAAAATTACACCCTTTGACATCACTGACACTTTCTGATCATTTATGGGACCAAACAGTGGAGCCAGCAATGTGTGCTTGCAGCCCAGAAGGCCAACTGTATCCTGGGCTGCATCAAGAGAATTGTGAGGTCGAGGTAGGTGATTCTGCCCCTCTTCTCTGCTCTCCCCACCTGGACTACTGCGTCCAGTTCTGGAGCCCCCAACACAAGCAGGATAAGGAGCAGGTGCAGAGGAATGACACAAAGATGATCAGAGGGCTGTAGCACCTCCAATATGAGGACAGACTGAGACAGCTTGGGCTCTTCAGGCTAGAGAAGCGAAGGCTCCAAGGAGACCTTAAAGCAGCCTTCCAATACCTGAAGGGGACCTACAGGAAAGCTGGAGATGGACTTATTATAAGGACAGGTAGCGACAGGACAAGGGGAAATTGTTTTAAATTGGAAGTGGGTAGATTTAGACCAGATATTAGGAAGAAATTCCTACTGTGAGGGTGGCGAGACACTGGAAGACGTTGCCCAGACAGGTGGTGGATGCCTCCTCCCTGGAAGCAATCAAGTCCAGGCTGGATGGGGCTTTGAGGAATCTGATCTAGACAGAGGTCCCTGCCTATAGCAGGGTGGTTGGAACTAGATGATTTTTAAGGTCCCTTCCAACCCAAACCATTCTATGATGCTATATTAGCACAGTGAGGTAGTGCATTTCAGCAGTGGTGACAGTGACATAAAGTGACACATTCCAAACAGCCATGCACAGCTGTCACACCATGAAATGAAGATTGGATTGATCAGTTCATCCACACGAATCAGCTACCGGTGGTGACTATATTGAAAAGTAGTGTTTTCTAGCTGAGAGTTTGCTATATCAAAGAGTGTTGTAGTTCTCTTTGCATCTCTTGTAGTTTCCATGGAAATAAGTGGGAAGCATTACTTTTGGAGTAATCTACAAACGGTGAAGACTGGTGCTTAAATAGCTTTGTCTTGAGGATAAATAAGCTTGAATTTCCTGAATTTATTTGGATTTTACAGGAATGAGAGAGAATAGTTCACATTTTAAAATAACTAGGGAAGAAATGCAGCTGTTTTAAATGGCAAACTGCACCGCTTTTTTGAAAAATCAAAAATAGTTTTGCATCAGTTTTTTCTGATATGAAATTTTCATGATGAGAAATTATTCATATTTCTAAACATTTTCAAGGAGTTTGTTGTGTCCTGGAGTGCACATACTAACTGTGGGAGGAATATCTGTTTCATACTGTCTTCACTAGACAATGCATTCAAATCTCTGGCTTTCACATGGCTTTCAAAGCCTCCCCAAGCCTCCCACAAGGCCCGGGGTCTCAATTAAGCTCAGGTTGAACAACCACCACTCCTCTGTGCTACACTAGCAGTGACTGTGCTCAGCCCAGTCTCTGGCCATGACTCCTGGATTGACCTTGGCCCTGCAGTCCAGGTAACTTGTCTCCTGGATGAGCCCCTCAGACCAATTTAGGAGCTTTACTTGTATGGATTTTGCACTCATATTGCAGGTTTGTCTCCACTCCTGCCATTGGCTATACCTCATTTTGCTCCTACACAGCTGGAAGGACAGAGGCCTTATCTCATGGCTTGCCATGTTGAGGATATCAAACAGCTCTAGTTATCAGCCTTTGGCTCTGCATACTGTGTTCTAACCCTGTAGGACCATTTCCCATCACTGGAGGTGATGTGCTGTAATCATTCTTGGTTCCTGGCTTACATTCCCATGGGTGAAATCCATTATCTCCCTTCTCTAGAAATGTTAAGATCTTCTTTCACAGGAAGATGCTTTGTGAATATCTATATCTGAAGTTTAGTAAGGTGAGAATTTTCATATAATCCATTGGTTATTTTCTGTTTAAGCTGAAAGATATTTCTAGAAAAGATGTAAGAGGTGAAGGCTAATTTTATTTTCTTCCCCTTTCTTTGGTGCTATGGGGAACTTCATATACTTAAATGCTGTTATGACAGTGAGGAAGTCATTACTCCAGAGGAAATGGATACTCAGGCTTGGAGCTATAATGTGAGCTTATTCGTTACTCTTTTTATGAGAAAATTTCAATGGTGGGGGTTATGAAGGGAGCAGATGAAAGGATGGTCTTTAGGGAGAATTTTTCATATTTCTAGTCAGGGAGAAGGATGAAAGACTGCAAGTAATGAGTTTGATGAGGACAAGTAGTAGCATAAATTACTTATGACTACAGTTGTTAATATGATCTGGTTATAAAATGATTACCTATTTTGAAACAAAACTGCATTTCTGCTAATCTGAAATTGCAGCTGAGATCTGCCTCAGATTCTCAACCAGTGACCAACATTTAGCATATATCTAACAGCAACAACTATAAAAGTATAGATTTATTCCATTCTAACTGAATTTTTTCAGAAAAAAATAAAGTTTCTAGAAAGTTCATTGCAAGCCACATACATCTGTTAAGGCGCTTTAATGTTTAAGTCTGATAGATTTGGCCACAGTTAAGTCTAAGTTGAGAAGGTCTAATCAGCAGTGGTCAAAATGATAAATAAAAGATATCTGAAGTACTGATTCATTAACTGCAGTTATGGCAGGAACCACGCTGATTCCTAAGAGAACATGCTGATCTGAGAGAACAGTTGATCCAGAGATTGATTGTTTACTTAACTATCTAACTGTGTCTCATACAGGAGAAACCTATACCCTCATTAAAGGATTGCTTCTTGCTAGAGTTTCAGAGATGAGAATTAAAGAACAAAACTTAATCTTATGTTATTAAATCTGAAAACATCAATAAATAAGAAAAAAAATAAACAACCAGGAAAGTTGTTCAGTGCACTCCCAACAGATACGTTCCAGCAAATGCTTTTTTCACTTTATGAAAAATAGTTTGATTTTATTCAAAGTAGTCTGAACTCCTGAAGAAAATAAAATTCTTGGTTATGTTTCTTGTTTTTGTGTTTGTTTTCCTTTTTATAAACAAATATATAAGGGCACCAACTCTCTGCACAAGCATGTAATGCTAGCTGGGATGCAGAGATGAGGAAAGACATGAAGTGAAGGGAAGCTGATATTCTGATCTCAAAACTAGATACAGTAAAATTCTAACAACTCATTTTGCTCATTCTGTTCCCTCATTTTCTCATACATACTGCTGCTGCAGTCTATTTCTTTGTGTAAATAACGACACTATCAGTAAACAGAACAGCTCAAATTAGACTTCAGGTTGCTGAAGACATATAGATATGCATCTGCTGTGCACCAGAAGGTACCACTATGGAAGTATATGACAATCTCCTTGGAGTAAAGTACATGAAACTTTGTAGATTGCTTAGATTTGACATTGACTAGTTGAGAAGGGTAGGAGTTTATCTTCTTCAAACAAGAACAGGGCATTTTTACACTGGCATTACTTACGAACACACAGCAGATTAGTGTAACCACACATGAAATAGTCTAAAAAATTTAAAACAAGATATCAGAGGTAATACTGTTCCGGGTGCACTCAATGACTATAAGCCACATGAGAGTGACAGGAAGCACTTCTCAGGAGTGACCAAAAAGATGTTGTGCTGGTGAATAAGCTAAAAGAAAATCATTGGGCATTTGGACAAACAAAGGATATGAGATATGCTCATTATCTCAACTGTAGTGGCAAAAAAAATACAGAGAATTTCTACACTAACAGATGAGAGGGATAGGCTGTTTAGTTACATCTGCTTCTAATTGTGACTCAGATGCGAGAATGCTTACTATGCTTATTAAAGTATTGCTTGAATATTTCTTCCCATTAGTAAAGCTGAAAAGCTTTTTGAGACAGAAAAGCCAACTACAACTATTTGGTGCCATTTTACTAATAATGGAACTGAATATTAACAAAATGCTGTTCTAATGTCTCCTGCCATCTCCATACAAACTGACCCTTAATATGCTCAGTACTCAAAATGGTTCAAAAGTAAAAACACAGAAAGAAGTGCAATTGCAACTTTCTGACCACTGTACTGCTTTGGGGCTTCCTACACACCCGAGATAGCCAAAATGACAGGAAAAAAAAAAAAAAAAAAGAACACACGGAAGTTACCACCAATAGTTACCAAGTATACCACCAATAGTTATCCAAGTATAAGTCTGGTGCAACTTTGTGGATCCTCTACAAGCACCTTTAGCAATGTTCCAATGTTTTCTAACTATAAACTAGAGGGCTAGATTATGGAGGATTTAACAGTTCCAACAGGAGATTCAAAGGGGAAAATTTTACCTGATCAGATTCCATTTCATGTTAAAGGCATATGAAATTATAGACAAGAATTTAAAACTAGAGGATGCTACAAATACTTACATGTTTAATCTGAGACCATAGTGAACATGGTACAATTTTTTCGTAAACAGAGTTCAATTTCTGGCTGCCAAACAATGGACAAGTGATAGGAACAGGACAGAACAATTACATATTGTCTCAAACATAACTCTGAGGATAGAAAACTTAACAAATAACTGCTAAAAATAACTTAAAATTAAGTCCAGGAATAGAAATATCATTATGTGATACATGGAACATAAAAGATAAGATAAATGTAATAGTAGGTGTGCATTTATCTGAGTGGTATCAATGAGAACAATGAACCTTTAAGTACACATTAAGGTTTACAGGATAAACACTGATAAATAATTGTTTCCACAGTGTAAATTGAGATGTTTGCTCCAGAAGGAGCCAGCCAACCTCAGCACAGGTGAGCTAGTCTGTGGTGAAAAGCTTAAGAAGACCTGTGAAGGTAAAGCTGTAGGACTTGTCACAAAGGCAAATACTGAGACTGCAGCTCCCTGTGTTCAAGGGATATTCAAGAGAACTGGATGACCAACTAACAAGAGATTGATGCAAGTATTAAACTGGAATGAATCTTGAAAAACTATTTAACCATCTACCTAGTTATTATTAAGTGAACCTAGACAATTACCAGTAATGCCTACCTAACTCTAAGAACTTGAAATTTTTCAGTAAATGAGATTTACAGGTATATAAGGTAATATTTAGCTAATCTTGCTCCTAAAAAGGTACTGCACAACTAGTTCAATTTCTGTTCTCAGCCATTGAAATTATAAATCCAGAATAGCTTACACTTCGTTGAAACAGGAAGAAGTTAATTCAAATTGCCTTGCATTTGCTGTGAGATTTATTCATCTGTGGTTTTTAAAAAATATATCCATGGATAATTTTGTGCCTAAGCATAAAAGGACTGATTTCTGATGCTTTTTGGTTTTTTTTTTTTCCTCCTCGAATGTTCTAAGGTTATTGTGAGACCATGTTTTCAAACATTTCTAGAAGATGTTCCTCATGGTTTCACCTGCAATTTGTGTGCATGTGTTTTTTTATTATATTATTCATGGAATAAAAGTAGGGAATGAAACTGGCTTCAGGACATAACTGTGTTAAATGTCATTCCAGTTTGACAACAAGCCTTTAACAACTATTAAATGTGTGATTTTTAGCAGCTGAGCACTCACTAGAGGCTGATTATACCTCCATTATATGACATTAGTTCACTTACAAGTGTGCTTAAGAATCAAGGATTTAATTCATCAGGACTGTAAAATCTAAAAAATAGATTGATTAGACATCTATTCTTCACTTACCAATGACAAGTTTTTATTTCTTTATTCCAATCTTAGAAAACTGGTTTTTATTTTTTCACTACAGTGAAATTTTGCATATGTGTTCTAACCTGACTTGAATAGATGTAATAATCCCTTCTGGATTTAGTTGCTAAATCACTTCTTTACTGTTTTCAAACACCTACAGTAAGAGACAGTAGTGGTTTCAAGCAACAAATTCAATGAAAGTTCCATTAAATAAACACTTCAGTAGTCTCCTTACTCTTGAACATTAAAGGATTCAACCAAAATTTTGTTTCTAAAGTTCACAATCTCAAGGCATCTAAAGTGAATATATTGTATAAATAATATGCAATATACTTTGTCAAACTATTTAAAGTAGAAACTTGCATTCAGGTTTTGCAACAGTCAAAACATAGTATCAGTGTCAGTGTATTTTATGATTTATAGGCTACCTAAAACATCACTTTGGTTCTTATTATTTACTTACTATTCCAAAGAGAAATATGGTTATTTTAATGTCACTGTTAGCCCTGCAAAATAAATAAAGCTACAGTGACTATAAATATTAATGCAGTCTTAATCATTATGGAAATTAAACTTACTATAGAGCAAAATCACACAAGTAGTCCATTATAAAATGTGTATATATTTTAAGGCAATCTCATTTCATGGCCAGAGAAAACATTAGAAAATTAGTTCAAAACAAAATAGCAGATTTAGCTGAATAGATTCTCAATTACTCAGAAAACAAGTTCCCTTTTTATAATTTGGATACTGTAATGTCTCATTTTAGGGTTTTTTTTTTTAAGGTTAAAAAGTTGTTTTTCCTCTGTCCTTCCGTCCCTCGGTGCCCATTCTCCAGTTCTTACTGCCCTTGTCTGTTAACAAAATCTGAAACACTGACTAACTCAAAATGTTACCAGACAATTTTAAGAACTTTAAACTCATTTATTTTTAACAGCTTTTCTCTCTCATCACAAAACATCTGAAAAGATACTGATTCAGGTAGAATTGTGAGAAAATATGTTAAAAGAAAGATTTTAAGCTTTTTATGTTTATGTTTCTTGTCACCATCAACAACTTATCTTTCTCTTCTGAATCATACCTAATCCATTGATTTTATTGCTACAAAAATTAGAATATAATGTGATTCATATTTTTTTCAAAAATAAATTAGAGTAGCAACAAACAAACAAACAAACAAAAAAACCTGCCATACATTCCAGCCTCTTTTTGATACTTTTTTTTTTTTAAATTTGAGTTTTGTTTTAGTAATAGAAGCTGCTGCATGTGTTTATTAACAAAGTTAGGAATTTGTTTTATTTTGATTTTATCACGCACAATTATATTACTCCATTATTTCAAAATACAGAAATAAGTAAAACATGGTATTGCCATCAGGATTACTAAATGAACTTTTTCACAGTGCATTTGTGAACTTTCTGTTCACTGTACAAACATTATTTCCAAAATTGGTTCTCACTGACATCTCTTATACCTTGCACATAGACATGCCACATAGAGGCATCTGAAGCAAATTAATTTGTTCTCACATATCTGATTTGGTCTTCAGATGGTAACACAGAAATTATGATCACCAGTAAGTCCAGTGTACTATCTGTCAACACTGTGACACATCTTAGCCATCCCAGGGCTTCTCAAATGACACTAGGTGTCTGTGCATGATGAAGTGAATTAAGTTATTCCTGGAGTCTGGAGAACTACTTATCTGGACATTTACAGGAATTTCCGCAATGAGATTTCTAGCTCTCTGGGTACCCTTAACTTAGATGTTTCTCTTCTTACAGCAGTATGTGCTTCAATTGCCAGACTACCTTAGAATATCTGCATTACAGATACAGAAGTCAGGAATAATGAATCCTAAAAGATCGCAGAAATACTTCAAGATAAATAAAGAAGGTGTAGTAGGTACTATTTTGACTACAAAATGCAAAATAAAGAGTAGAGCAGAATTTGATTGTTTATATATTCTTTGAATTTACTAGTTAAAACTAGTTGCAGCTTAATCTTAATCATATATTTGATAAAATTAACAAACAAAAACAGAATTGAGGAGGACTGGAACATGTATCCAGCTGCGCAATATGAATTATATATAATGCAACAGAAGCTGTCAGCTTTGAATTTGGGTGTCGCCTGCAAAAACAAATTCCACATTTATCCTTTCAGCTACGAAAACTGCTGAGCATAGGGTTTACAACAACTGCTCACAGTGCAATCAGTGGAAGAATATTCTCTAAATTACTCACATCTCATGAATATTCTTTAAGCTAAACCACTGCTGAAGCCAGAAGGATTCCACCAAAACTGCTAAGTGGGAGTAATACTACTGTGATCTTCTATAGTTATTTCCATATTTTTGGTAAACGGTGGCCCACAAACCATAAGCTGTCTCATGTAACTGGCAGTGACAATATTATGACTTCCCAGGCATCAATCTGTGGGAGTGATAAATAAATCCATATTTTATAACTTTAACCTCTATCTCAGAATCACAAAACTGTTTATCTTGCTTAAAAACAACACAAAATACGAAAATAAACTTTCAAATATTTTATTCTGATGAAAGAAGTATTAGTAAAAGGATTTTAAAGCCTTCTAGTAGAGATGTCTGAAGTGATTTAGATGTATCAATGCCTGCCTGCCAAAGCATGTTGCGATGAAGCATATAGCTAACTACATACAACAGCGCACCACTCTCAATGCTCGAGGATTTGTCAGCTTAGTGACAAACTTTATTGTAAGAAGATATCTGCAGTACTTATCAATCAAGAGCACCTAAGGCAAACACGGTAGTACTAGCAAATGTGGAGTTAATTTGCCTCAGTCCATAATCAGGAAATATTAAGAAATTAATGGATGACTCCTGCTCAAGGATTTCTAACATGTGGCAATTTAGATTTACTTGGTTTATGTTCTCAAATCAATAAAATCAATAAAATAACCCTGTATTTCACTACATCTCCAGGAAGTGCCTTTTTAGAGTGTTGCTCTTTGAAATACTTTACATACACTCATGTAAGGCTGCTGTTTTGCTTTCATGTATCTTTCCTTTGGCATTAGGCACATAGGCTGTTTTTTTTTTCCTAGTATTAAGCTAAGAAAAAATGTTATATAGCTTTACGTTACTGAAACTACGTGCATGCAGAATACTATTAGTTGAATGTGGTTGACACACGAACTTTGTTCAGTCAAATCAATTGTTAAAAACACTTTTTTTCTGAGTATCTAAAGCCTTGCAGACTTTTAAAAAAAGTGTTTGAAATCCTATGAATTGCAGTCTCATTTAAAGTGAACGTATTTACACTTCCGCACGATAAAGTAAAATCCATATCTATTTGTATTTTGTTCTGTAATAAAAATTGAGCTGTTTCTAAATGTCATTTATAGTTAATCTGTCTAATATTGAATTCTACTTACACCTTCCTTTAAAGTTCTTGTCAGTCTGGAGGCAGAACAGAGGGATGGCAAAGGGAGGCTGAGGACAGACCTCATCACTCTCTACGACTGCCTGAAAGGAGATTGTAGTGCGGTGGCTGGCAGTCTCTTTTCTTGGGTGACAAGTGATAAAACACAAGAAAAGGTACATAAATTACACCAGAGATGTTAGAAGAAATGTCTGCAGGAAGTGATGGGAATCATTTCTCAGCCTTTCTAGATCTCCACAAATGAATGGCGACAGTACACTTTTTTTACAGTACTCCTACACATTTCCTTATCCTTGTCTTTATTCATCTCCTATTGAAGGACACAGTCTGCTAAAGGAATTAGAGGAAAGGCTTGATTCATCACACTGAATTACTGTTTTGTAATACATTTTAAACAAGCAAGATGATCTAGAAATACTCATATTTTCTCACTGCTACTACAGAAAGTTCCTGTGTTCCTCATCTTCATGCCTCAGCTTGGTGTGACTAGACATCAGTAAAGCCATAGGCTCTGCTGTAAATAAACAGGAATGAAGCAGATAGGAAAGGTGCCTGTACTCTCACTTCCTTGTTTAGGAGAATGGGGAAGCCCTGCTTTGAGCCTCTGTACTGCTTTTGGGTTAAGATGGAGATTTTTTCTTCAGTGTCACCTGTTGACATCTGTACAATGAAATTTGGTTTTGCAACCAAAACAGAGTTGACAGTATACCATTATTTTGGTTGTTACTATGCACTGGTTTCACACAGTTGAGGTCTTCTCTGTTTCTCATGCTGCCATGACAACAAGGAGTCTTGGGATGCACAGGAAGCTGCGAGGGCACACAGCCAGGGCAGCTGAGCCCAAATGAACAAGGAGATATATTCTACACCATATGACGTCATGTTCAGCAGTAAAAGCAATAAAAAGAGGAAGGATGAGGGGCTGGAGAGGTGAGAGATGTTCAGAGTGATGGTGTTTGTCTTTCTAAGAAACTATTACATAATAATGTCAGAGCTGTGCCTTCCTGGAAATGGCTAAATATCTGCTTGCTGATGGGAAGTGGTGAATTCATTCCTTGTTCTATTTTTGAAAATGTGTGCAGTTTTTGTTTTACCTATTAAACTGTTCTTATCTCAACCCATGAGTTTTCTCTTTTACCCTTCACTCTCCCACCAAACTGAAGGACAGTGAGCAAGTGGCTGTGTGGTGCTGAGCCACCTATCAGAGATAACCCACAACAGTAGACTGGTCATAACTGTATGGATTGGTCACAAGAGCCTTTAATTAAAATGTCATTACTGTAAGCTCTTAGTTATGAAAAAAAATAAAAACTTATGTAAATTAATGGAACATTAAGTTTGCATCAAGATACTTCCTGAATGAAGCTTCAGATTCACTGAGGGAATGGAGTACATTTCTATTTTCTGCTTTTTTCTCGCGATGGCTTTGAAAGGTATATGTAATTAATACTAATACCTAGAAAACAATCTTTGGGAGAAAAAAGTGGTTTTAGTTACTCAAATTCACAGCTTTTAAGTTTGCCTGAAATACAATAACATCTAGGTGCTACAGAAATTTAAAATTGTGTGGATAATTTATTGTAAATAATCTGAAGAAAAAAATAAATAAGATTAGATCCATTTCAGCAAATCAAAATATGCTTGTTTGTGCAGAACGAAGTGGTGCAGATTTCTCCAAGTTAATACCATTCAAGTTGCCATCAAGTGGCCACATGTTTTTAAACTAAGGAACAGTAGGTAGGATGAGACATCAGTGAACAACAGGGTAAGAATGAATCTGTCCTTGAAACTAGAGATTTACACCTGCCAAACCACTGTCTCCAGTAGATCTGCAGCTGCTGTTTTCCTGACCACACCTGCAAAGTCTAATAACTTTAATCCCAACTCATAACCATGAATCATCAAAGCAACTCAAAAGTGTGAATGTACAGATCTTCAGACACCTCTCTGCATTGATGGAAATGTTAACATTAAACAGAAAATCTGCATCTTAAGAAACTGGGTTTTCTTCAGATTTGAATTGCATGTCTGAATGAGTTGCACAATTACACACTAAATACTTTCTACCTGACAGACAGAGAATAGTTCAGTAAATTGCTGTATTTCAAATTATGTATAGAATATCAATGAGTATTCCACAATAGAAGACTATAAAATTATTTTTTCATACAATTCTGTCAATGGAATAACTATGGTGAAATTAAAATGAATAAATTGATCTCTTTCCATGGATGAACAAATACCAAACGCTAAAGTAGTAAAAGTAAGTTATGTCAGTGAGTTCTAAAAATCCTTACAATACGTGCTGTGCACTCTGGCAGAGCAGTCCACAAATGCTATAGAACTTCCCTCCAAATCCATCATATTCACAGAATCACAGACGCATACAAGGGCTGGTCCAAAAGTAATGCCTCCTATTTTATTACACTGGCCCACGATGACAGAGGTGGATGCTGAGGGTATAGGAGTAGATGATGAATTTTCCTGTCAATATTCCATTACATTTTGATGCTGTGTGGCAGATATCAGCAGAGGACAGACTGACAAAATGACATGGAAGTGTGTACAGAGCAAAGGAGCGTCACTGAATTCCTCCATGCAAAAAAATGGCACCCACTGACATTCCTCAATGTTTGCTGAGTATTATGGAAACAAAAGAGTGGATGTGAGGAGAGTAGGCAGTGGGTGGTGTATTTCAGCAGTGTTGACAGCAAGTGGGTCACGTTTGCTGGTACAGATATTTATGAGTGCTGCATGCAGGCTTGCTCATCATTGGCTAAAATGCATGCATGATAGCCGTGACAATGTTGAAAAATAGTGTTTTGTAGCTGAGTTTTTGCTCTATCAAATAGCATTACTATGCTTTTAGTACCCATTGTAGTTTCCATGAAAATAAATCAGAGGCATCACCTTTGGAGTGATCTATGTAGAATATAACAAGCTGGAAAGGAGTCACAGGGATCATCGAGTTCAACTCCTGGCTATATAGGATCACCCAAAATTCAAACCACGTGCCTGAGAATATTTCCCAAACACTTCCAGAACTTGTCATTACCACTTCCCTGGGGAGCCTGTTCCAGTGCCTGACCACCTTCTCAGTGATGAACTTCTCCCTAATCCACCACCTGACAGTCCCCTGACAGCTCCATGCCGTCCTTTTGGTCCTGTCGCTGTCACCAGTGCACAGACATCAGTGCTGTCCATCTGCTCCCTGTGAGAAGCTGCAAGCTGTCATGAAGCATCTCCTCAGCCTTCTCTTCTCTGGGCTGAACAATCCTAGACCTCAGCCATATCCTCATCTCCGTAGACCCTTCACCATCTTCATACACCTCCTTTGAATGCTCTCTCTAGTTTTACATTCTCCTTCTATCAAGTTCTCCAAACCTGCAGCCAGTGCTGGAGGTGAAGCCGCACAGCACAGAGCAGAGCAGGACAATCCCTTTCCTTGCCCAGCTACAGTGCTGGGCCTGGTGCACCCCAGGGTACAGTTGGCCTTTTTGGCTGTCAAGGGACAAAGTGAAATAATATTATAGAATCAGGAAATCAAAGAATGGGTGAGGTTGGAAGGGACCTTTAAGATCATCTAGTTCCAAGCCCCTTGCAATAGGCAGGAATACCTCCCTCTAGACCAGGCTGCTCAAAGTCCCATCCAGCCTGGCCTTGAATGCTTCCAGGAATGGGATTACAGGTCACAATGGAATAACATAAGACTATGGTACACATTCACACAGTTTAGCTTATTTAAGAATTACTAAATTACTAAAAAAAGCTTTTATTTATTATTTAGTATTTATTTATTAAATAAATAAAAATTAAATAAATCTTTCCATAAGTGAGAGCTGAATAAAAAATGTGGAGGCTTTTTATTTAAGCTTTTACACAAGTGATTTTAACACAGCAACATCTCGATCACAGAATTAATTAGTCTCAACTCACTATCACATCACAAGTTAATGAAATTCTGTCACTGTTTATCAGTTACTGCATGCTGTGTCCAAACACACGTGAACATATTAATAATAAAACTAGTTGAAATGTGATCTCTTCAATATGTAGCATCTGTTTCTCATCTTATTTTCCTAGATTAGAAAAAGAAATTAGAAACTTCCAAAAGACTGAAGAGCCAATGCCGTTAAGCAGTAACATCAATCAGAACTCTGACAGTAAAGCTAACTTATTTCTGTTGAAAAAATTAGATGGGAGACAAAAGAATAATAACAAAAATAAGGAAATAAAATCAGCCAACCAAATTAAAACAAAAAAAAAAACAAACAAACAAAAAAAAACAACACAGAGTTTGGACATCCAACATATCAGCAATACGCAGACTTCTGATTCCATATCCTGGGCAGAGAATATTGCCCAAACACTTCCAGAACTTTCTTCAAAACTTTGACATATAGGAGATGCACTGTTCACAAAAACAACAGTCAGTAATAAAGTGCTGAAGACATTCAAATGGCGTTTAAATAACTCCTGCTTTCTCCACTTCCACTTTTCCTTTACAAAAGGTACTGTGTTATGTACGAATAAGGTAAAATCATGAAAAAGACGGCACAAATAAAATTTACTGAGCATAAAATTATTTATCTGTGTGATATCACTCATATCTCCTAGTACTACAGATGTATATGTATATATTGTATATTAAGGGCATTTGCTGAGACTTCAGCAATTATTACTAAACATCTAAAGAGACTAAATGCAATTGGTTCCATAATCACATATTTCTAACATAACATAATAATAAAAACAAAATACTTAAATCCTTGATTTACTTAGAAGAACTCAATTTTTTATTTCTGTCAAGTCTCTCAACCTGCCTTATACACTGACTGCTAAACAGAAAAAGTCATCTTTCTTCCCATTCTTTTCCTTCTTATGATGGTATTTTTGATGCATTTAAGAAAGCTTAACAGAATGAGTGTAAGAACTGAACAAATTTCCATTTTTGTGGACTTGTAGAGAGCTATAGCCAAAACATAAATAAATTAAAATCATTAAAAATAACAAGAAATTGATAACAGAAATACTGCATTAACAGGTACTCAATGGATGAGTCATGCTCGAAAAGAAACTACACAGAAAAGTGCACATGTCAAGGTTTTATAAATATGGAAAATCTAATTATTTACCCAGCTTTTTTCCGTGTTCTTTCTCATTTTCCACTTGCAACAAATTTCAGTCACAGAGGAACACATGCATGTTCCCAGACCAGATGTCTTCTTTTTACTGGAAACAAATTCTGACAAGCAGTCACAAAATGAAATTGTTATAAAAATAAAGAGGGTTGAAGCAACTCTATGCACTGGAAAATAATAAACTGTCTGGACAACTTAAACCTCTAATTTTCTGTGAAATACATAAGAAACTACTGTTTAGTAAAATGTTAGTTCTATAGTATAAACTATTAAATCAGTTGTGATATTAGAATAATAGACCAAAGATACTGATGTGAATGTAAGTTTAAAAGCAACTTCATCCACTGTATGTATTCTATTTCAAGGAAACTGATAGAGAAATAAAATAAGGATCATTAACATATACATGAATACATAAGGTATCTTTGGAAGTATCACACTAGCTTCTGTAAAAGCAATAATGCCTTTACATGTTTTATCCGAAGGTATCAGTGTCTGAATATGATATGAGCACCAGTTAGTCTGTTTTCTGATAAATCTTTTAACTTCTTCCACTGAAGTATCTGAAAGAACGTATTGTTATAAAGGAAAAAGAAGACTTCTAATGAATTGATAACTAGTGAAAAGATAGAAAAAGTACTGGAATGGCTGGTCATTTTTCATAACAAAGATACATTTACTGAGAGAGGCATCCCTAAAGAACCTGTACTGCACAGTTTGTTAAGTATTTACCTATTAAGAAACTCATTTAAATTTCTAGGGATAATAGGTGTTATCTGATCATGCAGATTTAAGAAAGACATCTTTTAGTGACTGAAAAATATATTTAAATGTTAAAAAAGTAGATGAAATTGAGCATTGACAGTTTTACAGTGAAAGAGATAGGAAAAAAATCCAAACACATAAAAAGCAACCAATTCTGCACTGTCTGTTACCACTTAGAGAAATGTCTCAATTAATTGTGGCTAATTTTCCAAAAGTCAATAAAATATCAAAGTAAAAAATAAATAAAGGAGGAGAATTCAGTTTTAGGTATTATTATGAAAGGAACCAGTAACCAAACATAAAATTTTGGTAAGATGCTATGCATGCCAAAAATCTATCAGCATGGTCAGAATGTATTCAATTTCTCAAAAGAAGTGCTGTGATAATGATTTAATTTAATCCTCTTCTTTGTTTTAACATTCTCATTTTACTCTCATAGTAAAGGTTATCGTTTCTTTGTTGCTCTTTTTTTTGGTACTTAATCACAAGATACAGGCTCAAGGTTTCGGAAGGCAGTGCTCTTGTTTGCTTGTTTGTTTGTTTGTTTCCAACAGCTTTTCAGCATCTTTTTTCTGCAAGAATGGAAAATTAACCTCTTTGTGTAAATGTGCACTATAATACACAACATGCCATGACACTGATTGGATTCAAAAGAAATATTTCTTACAACCATCTCGTGAATTACATGCTACAGATTTAAGATGACTCCTTGGCTTGCATTTTATTCCTAATTTTGCTGTTCATTAATTGCTGATTCCTTTCTGAAGTCAGTTACTGGAAATATCTTTTAACTACACTCCTTCCAAATGAAGAGTCAAATTTTTATGCTTTTCTTTAATCAAATCTTCTGAATGTGAAACTGTGAAAATCTGTATGCAATCAAATTACAACCTAACTGCTATAAAAGAAAGCTCTGCAGATTTTCAGCAATCTAGGCAACTTTTACCTCCACAGAAAACTAGAAGTAGAGACTTTACCCATAACCGAAAAACAGTTCATGGTTGTGTGACATACTTGAGGAAAAATTAGTGGTATAATTTTCTGCAGAGGCTATGCTCTATTCTACATTACAGAGCAGTATGCACTGCAATCATTAATTGGACTTAATAGGAAAGACAGACTTGTGTCATTTGTCATGACTGGAGATTTTACTATGTTTTAGATTTATAAAGTAGTTTTCATGAGGCAACAAGAACAGTAAAGCACAGTTCTGTGGAATGGGAAGGGAAGGGAAAAGGGAAGGGAAGGGAAAAGGGAAGGGAAGGGAAAAGGGAAGGGAAAAGGGAAGGGGTTTATTTGTTCTGAAGAAATTCTTTCTCACATTAACGCTCTCCCTGGCTTGCACAGTCAGTGAATAGGTGACCTGTATTTCACACTGCTGCAAACTACTGAGCAATTAAAGCATGAAGAGGAAGTAAAGACAGATCAAAATAAGATGTCTCTCATTTCAGTCTCTGAAGCTATTTCTTAGTTGAAAATTGGAAACAAAACCATTGAATACTGTCAATTATAATAGTTAAGAAAGCTTTTTATTAATATAGGACCCTAAGACATAGTTTTAGGCACCTTACTTGTAGCTAGAACTTGGCTTGACTGAAGTATCCCAGACCAGCTGCGCCTAAAAGACTCCCTGTTACAGGGATAGGCCTTCACCTTAGCTTTCCTAGAAGTTTTGTTGTTGTTCTTTAATTCTAGTGGGATCACTGCAGCCAAGCAGCATTGTATATACAGTTGCAGTTAAGTGAGAACTAATCCAAATGACGCTATTTAAATGCACATTAAAAAGGGGCTCACAAAGACTTCAATCTGAAATACATAGTAACCATTTTCCTCTCACTCATTTTCTTTTCAAATACTTTCTGGAAGATAAAGCTTTTAGCATTGCTTATTTCAAAATGCATTTATCTCTGAGTGATTATACTCTTAATTGATGTTAGAAACATTCATACTGAAAATATAAAGGTTCTGCAAATATTTCCATGTTTCTGTGTTTTATATGACTAATGTAACCTTTTCCAAAGGTTATAACTAACCTTTTGATGGTCCTTTTGTCAAAAAACTGAGCGGTGACATTGAAGCTGGTTCTTGAAACATGAAAAATTCACAAATGACTTCAGTGCTTTCTCCTTCGTGCTAAAGAACCCCTGTCAAAACATTCTTATTCAGCATCTTGCTTCTGCTGATGTATTAAACTTTTATATCAGAGTTAAACTTTTATAAGGTTTAAGGTTATAAAATATTAAGACGAGTTCAGCTTGTGAGAGATTCTGCTTAAAGGAGGGAAAGTATACCTACCAAAAAAGAAGAGAAATTCACATTTCTTATTGCTTGATAGAGATGCTTTTTTGTTTGGTGTTTCTAGAGATTTTTTTTGTTCTTTTTTTTTTTTTTTTCATTGTTTGCTTGTTTCTTTGTTTTCTTATTTACCTTTTGAGATTTTAATTTTTTTTATAGTAAATTTACAGGTATAAGAATTTTTATTATAAAGCTCTGCAATGTATAATTCTTGTCCTCATTCATCTTTTAATTAGACCTTTCTGCAAACTAAGTTGCATTTTCATCCTAATATCTCTGCAGTAGTAGCTGTAATTTCAAGTAACTCTGTGAAAGATTATTTTTGCAGTTGTGTATTCTCTTTTAATTCTTCCTATCTTTTTTCTTAAGCTGAAGTTCATTCTGCCTTCCTAGTCATGAAACACATCACAAAGGTACAATTCAGATTCACTTTTGTCCTAGTCTACTCAACAATACATATCCATGTATAGAATAAATGTATACATATGTATGTATATATTCCATAAATCGCTTTTTTTTGGAAGAAGTGTGCGTTTCTGAAGCATGATCCATTTCATTGTAGACATTTGATCACGTGATATATGTCAGCTTAACAGTGGCCGACGTATAAGAGTGCATTGCTCTCAACTGGATATAAAGAGTGTAGGAAGACACAACAAAATAAGTCGCCTAAAGTGAACTGACGTATACTATAGTGAATGGTGATCCTGTTTCCCTCGTAATATAAAAACCTAAAAATGCCTTTATAAAATACAACTGAACTTTCAGTTCATCACCAAAATTAATATTCCACTTCAGAGTTCACATTCTTCAAAGCAACAAAACAATAAATATAAAACCCATATACCGTTCTGGGTTCTTCCAGTACAACTAATGTGGAGCCCTTCACAACAAATTTTGGAGCAAACTGAATCATCCATACCCTCCAAGACCAGCTCCTTTCAGGTTCATGGATGCTAAGCTAGTTGTAAATCAAAAATATTGGATAATACAAGACAACTAACATCTTTCATTTTTCTTTTTTATTGAATAAAGTGAAACTCAACATTTAAAGTTTCCAGTATTAGGATGTGGACAGATGGTAGCAAGTGAACAAGCTGACCTATCTTAAGATATCACTGTCTCTCCACTGACATACAATAACTGCAAATGCTCCTCGATTGATGTAGCTTTGAAGCAAAATGAATTAAAATGCCATGGAGACAGCAGTAGTTCAGTTACCTTACATCTATTTTTTAATGTTGTATTATTCTATACTTTCTCAGCTCTATAATTCCTCATCTAAAACATAAATCCACTGATTTATGGTCAACTTCATATTACAGAGTTCCAACAATCTCCAGTGTTATAAGGCAGGCTAGTTTTTAACCAAGACTTTGTTGTTAATATTTACTTAGAACAACAGAAGCAGTAGGGCTTGATTCCTAATACATTTTAGTTCTCTTAGTTGAAGCATAACAAGATTTTCTGTTATTTGTTCACAGTTATATACCACCCTTTCACAGAGAAATTTGGTGGTGGCATGCCAGCTACTGTGTTCAAATGCAGTGTTTTCCAAAACTTACAGGAAAATAATTACTTTGGGTAATTGTCTCAATAATGCAATATTCAGTGAAGGTTGAGATTCAGGAGGTACAACACAAACTTTTACTGACATGGTTCTCTGAAACACAAACAAATGAATAAATGTTCTGTGGTTAAAGTACCATACTCCAATTTTTTAATTTCATAAAGATATCTTGTCAACCTTAATTCTGTAGTGTATCTAAAGCAGGTTAACAGTAGTACTACTTGAGTAAAAGTAACCTAAATTCAGCCAAATACTTGAATGCTGGATCCTGTTACTTGCATTTGAAGCTCTGTTTGGACAATATATTAACAAATATATTAACAAATTTCTGCTTTTCCTTATTCAACTAATGCACATAATTTCATCATACAGATATAACACTCCTTTAGTGCAGCATATCACACATTCTTTTTACCCAGATAAACCATATACAATTGTTAGATCTATTAGTAAATCAGTAAGTCCATTAGCTAGATGACCACTGGACTCAAAGCCTTATTTTTAAATTAGCAAAAGTAAATTGGGCAAAATCCTATTAGTAAATGAATACATCACTGTAAAAACAAGCCTAAAATAGCTCCATTGACATTAACTGCCTGCAGTTTTATCCAAGAAAATTTGGCAAAGTTGACAAATTGTTTTGGATCTGACAATCCAAAAGACAATAATAATACTATGAAAAATCCTTGTAGATCAAGACAGGATAACTAACAATTTAGTAGTTTTTCTAGCATGAATCTCATTTACTCAAAATTATAATGTAATACCTACAGATTGTTATTTTATTCCCAGAAACTTTTCTTATAATGTTTAGTTAAATTAATTTGTAATGAAATGTAGAGATTTAAGAAGAAATGCCATTTTAAAAGGTCATACAGCAGGGACAACAGACAGCTTGAAACTAAAGTCTTAGCAGAAGAACAATACAGCTCTTCTACCTCTTTTAACTAAAATGGCATTTTCTGATATAAGATAATATTCCTAATTCCCCTTTGACACTACTTCTTACTGAGCATTCTGTAGCAGTAAGGGAGAACAAGCTTGAAACAGTATGTTGATAGTAATCTGAAAGCTTTGATTTAAGAATAATATATTTGTAAAAAGGACAAGAAATATGGTAAAGTTGTAAAGCAGATTAAATTCTAGGTCGTTGTCAATACCAAGTATGTGTAAACATGGAACTCTTAAAAAAAAAACAGAAAACTACTTCTACAGTTGACAAGAATACAATTACCAGAAGTTATCAAGAATAGTCATAAAGAATATTTCTGAAGCCTTGTTTCAGAGTTATGATATGTTGTATTGATGTTTTCCAGTACCTAGAAGAAAAATGTACTTTCTCTAAGCACCACCAGAGTTTCCTCCAATTTTTAAGAAAAAGGAAAAAGGTAATATCATTATTTGTACTTTTTTTCAGGAAAAAATGGAATAAGTAATATCCAAACAACAAAAAATAAAAAGAAACACAAACCACTTTATAAAGCATTAGCTAAAAAACTATCTATTTGATATTTCATTATGGTCAAAAGGGAAGAGACACTGAAAATAAAAAAATATCATGTAGTGAATTGAAGGATTCTATTCTACTAAATAACTAGATCCAAAAAGACTTAGAAATGTGTAGAACAGAACAATGTTGTGGCTTCTGAAATTAGGCTGGGAAACAAGAAACAGTACTATCTGTATTTACATAGACAGAAACAACAAAGTGCAGATATTGAAATATGTAGATTCTTCACCTTTTCCCATGTAAAAACAGACATACTGATATTTTTACGCATAATTTGGGCTGCTTTCATACTTTCCTTCAAAACTTTTAGCAAACAATATTATCTTCACAATACTAGTCAAAGCACTTATCATCTGCTTGTAACAGAATGCTTAAACCATCTGTTGGCTATTTTTTTTTTTCAGCTGATGTTTTCACATGCTAACATGAAAACCAAAACAAACCAAAGTAAAAATCCTGAAGTGTATTTGAGCTTCTCCTACAGCACAGCAATCATAGGAAGCTCTATGTAAAATACTGGGACAGGCTAGGAAAAAAACCAAGACCCTGAAGAGTGAAGATATTCGACTTCACGTATGTCTGGTCATCCTCTCTTGTAATATAACAATTACTTTGCAAACAATACTACTACAGTACTAAACAAAAAATAAAAAACATTTATTCCCCGAATTCATACTTGTGATTAAATAATCTTGTTATTTTTCAGTTTTCTGTAGCTTAAAATTTTCCTTTAATATTTTCAAAATGTTCCTCTTAATGCACACGGGAATTAAATTCAGTGGCAGAGTAAGAAGCACCTATATCAGTACTTAATCACTGAGATTTGGAAGGAAACCCTCTGATGAATTCCTCTTTCAGGAGGAAGACTTTTAGAAGGCTACACAAACTCCTTCCTTCCCCTTCCCTACCTTTTTTTCCTACACAATTCCCAAACACCTCTACAAACAAAACAGCAGTGTCTTTGATTAGATGTTTAGTTCTGCAAGTTACTGTCTCCATGCTCTGTACTCTTATTAAAAGAGCATTAAGAGCCTTGCACATAGAAAGATGATAATACATTTTTAATCCCCATACAAAATGTTTGCATTTTTAAGAACTATCAGCATTTGAAGCAAACCTTTTCATAGAAAGATACAGGCTGATTTTTCATGAAAGATTATTTGATACACTTCCTGCTTCAAAGTCATGGTTAGACATATCATATTTGGCAGATGTTTGTCTAGTCTATTCTTCTAATCACTTATATTTAACAGTTTACAGGGCTCCCAGGAAATCTGTTCCAGTGCTTCACTATCTATAGATTGTTACCTGCTGATTGTCGGATTGTAAGTCTTTTCCTATACTCCCTTCACACGAGGAGTAGATCAATGCTGTTATTAAATTAAAAAGGAAAATATGCTTCCTATAGCAATTTTTTGGTTTACCATGTTTTTTAAAACTTTAGTCTTTTTCCTGGAGTTTCTCCAAAGACTATCCTTGACTATATAAAGGGGTTAAAACTCTTCCAAATGAACTTGTTTCACAGGCTATGTATCTGTCTGTATACTGCTATGATTATTCTTTTTAAGCTGCAGCATGGCGTTGTTTACTCATATTTTACTTGTTCTTCACTAACTGCAAATCTTTCGCAGAACTGCTGTCTACTCATTTGACCCCACTGCATATTTTTCCTGATTATTCTTTTGGCAGAATACTAAGTTGAACTGTTCTATATTCATTTTTTAGAAGCTGTCTCTTTTTTTCAGGATTATTCTATATTCTAATTATGCACTGTAACATACTGACAAATCTTCTAAGAATTTTTCCATTTTTCATTATTTAGTCATTAGTGACTGTAATTAAAGTACTTGGCCCAGAGAAAAATCTGAAGAATTCCAACTGATATATCCTACTATTTTGACACAAAAGCAACTATTGTTTCTATTTCTGCATGTGAAAAAGGCTTTCCACTTCCATCCCTTTCATAGCAGTTTTGATAAATTCCATTTCCACCGTAAATGAAGCATTCACTTTCATCTATGTGTCAATCATCCCAAATAATATATTATTCAACGAAATCCATTAATCTTTTAAAATAAAATAACAAGTTAAGATATGCAAAGCTCAAATGGAGAGGCTTAACTGTAAACAAATACGCTGATTAACAATTGTTTACTGAAACTTTTTTAGTTAAAAAATCTTCAGAAATGGTGCAGTAGTTTTACATCCTATGTCTGTCAGTAGAATACTAAAAATGTATTTCAATCAAAATATTAAAGACTGTTCATTCCATTTTCTTTCCTTCTCTCTTTCTTGTTATAAATCCTATTTTGAGTTTGTACAAGCCATTAGTAATTTTTTATTATTATTTCTTTTGAGGTATTTCTGTTCTGCATTTCAGATCATTGGTTTAAAAACCAGGCTATCACTGGAAGTTTATTAATAATAAAGATTAAGACAAAAGAATGGATTAATAATTATTAAACAAAAATTCAAATAAGTAAATAGAGTGGGCACGGAAGATATACTTGACGCATATTACTATAATATTACGTGATAGATCTTTTTTGTAAAAGGAACCTTTGGGTCATTCACAAATTATCATAATTCAGCTGCACGCATAGAAACTTAACAGTATATGTGAAGATGAATAATGAATGAATGTACACTAAATTCCCTACTGTTTCCAGTTTAAAAGCAGAGAAATACGCCATTTGAGAAAAATTGGTGAACCAGATCAATATGAAAACATAGAATAGCGATACAGCTAACCTGTCTACAAGATAAAAATAACTTCCACTTCCACTGGCAGACAGAAATTTATGAACAGAAAGCTGCAAATCTGATGTTATTTTTGCATATTCAGATGCACTTCTGCATATTTTCTCCACATTTACGACACTTGCCACAGAAACTTAGTAGAACTTGTATGCCCTGAAAGAACTTCTTTATCACTAAACTGTAAGATATTCTAGGAGACAGCTTCAACAAAAACAAACACAATAAACATATCTATTATGTATGTGTCCTGCATTTCTTCTCCTTACATATTTCTACACCCTATTTACAAAGCTGAAGAGTACCGACTACGGTCCTAAGAACAACTCAGCCCTAAGACTTCATTCAGAAAAGATCACCTGTTTGGTTATACCTGTTCAGAATGAAGGTTACCCTCTATTTGTGTTTTGGCCTCTTTGAGCATTGCACAAAGCTTCACTACAGTAGCAGCAAAAAAAAAAAAAGATACCATGGGCAGAAAACAAAGCTGCATTTCCCATGTGGTTAGAGTGGGAAGGAGGATAAAAATAGATTATAAATCCAAGCATTACAATAGGTAGATCATTTCAGTCTTGGTAATACATAGTAAAACAGAAAGCTTCACTGATGTAGTGGAGAAAAAAATAAAATAAAGAACGTCGAATCATGCATTCCATGTAGTGAAGCCAGTCACTATTGGGCAGTAAGAAAGTGCCACAATTGACAGCCAGTTCAATGTGATAAAGATTACTGTTTTAGATGAAGGAAACGACTCTGAAAGGGACTTTTGAAAAAGACATTTCTGTCTTTCAAACTCATTTTTAGATAATAGCAAGTACTGAAACAATGCCAAAGAATGAAAGAGAAAATGCCTTATTTCCAATGACATCTAACAGCAAATGTTTCATTTCTAATATTCATTTTAATGTATTAAGCTGGAACAAATGATTCCATAGTGAATTCCAATACATTCAGTATTGTACTGTCTTAATTCTTCCCCCTAAAATGTATTTTCATTTTTTTCTGATATTTAAATACTCATATTCATGCTTTATTTTCTATTTCATTTCAACAGTTCAAGTTAAGAAATTCTGCTTCAAGTAAAACATGTATTAAACCCATGAACTGATGTTTTCTGATTTATCTAAGAGCTGAACATGAGCAGATCATAATTTACCCCTATGGCTTAACTTTTACCTTAAAGCCCACAGACACATCAGTCCAGTTGGGGCAAGTAGAATGAATAAAATTCCACATGAAGTAGCAAAAATGGAAGTGTAAAGATGAGATATGCCTAGGTAAGTGAAAGGACTGTGGACTCTAATTGCTAAAGAAGGCATACAAGACAGCCAATATATAACTAAGAGTGGAGAAATTAACCTGCTAGGAAATTCTGTGAAAAGATTATAGTAAAACTTAGAAAAAAGTTTCCACCTGAGAAATGCAAATTTAAAAGAGAAGAGCTATCTCCTAAGCCATTTGCAACAATGCATAATAAAACATGTGAAAGGGATAAAAAGTAGGTTTTAGAAAGATCAGGTGCTAAGAGTATATAACCTACATGCAGCAGCACCATCCCTAGGAATTTAACAGATTTCAGTGATTTTTTCCATGTATGTTATTTAACTGAATTTAACTGCTCACAAAAATAGCATTGAAAAAAAACCCTATAACTCATTTACTAATAACCATAAAGGAATGCAAAAAGAATGTGTATATGCATATATATGCATATATGTATACATATACATTTTTAGTTATATATTGTGACTTAAATAGAAAAATGTAGATAATGCAGATTTAGATGTCTACGTGCACACATGCACGTCACATTTTAGTAATAAAAACACGGTTTTTATCAGCCACCAGAGTTATGAATGCTTAACTATAAGAATTCAAGATCAATTACCTTTTCCAGAGATAGCTACTCTTCTCCATACTTACTTTCTCATTTAACAGAGAGAGCACACAGCATTTTGTTTTCTTAATGATGTATGAGGAGTACCTTAGGTCCTTTGGTTTGTTCAGTTCAGAGAAGAGGAGACTGAGGGAAGACCTCATGGTGGCCTACAGTTTCCTCAGAGATGTGGAGGCACTTATCTCTGCTCTCTGACCCATTAGATATAGCAAAAGATACCATCAACATGGCAGCAGTTCAAGAAAGAAGTCAGAAGAACAGGGCAAAAGTGGGTGCTGGAAAAAGAACACAGGAGTGTTAGACAAGATATTAGGAAGAAATTGTTTACTGTGGAGGTGGTGAAGACACCAGAACAGGTTGCCCAGTAAGACTGTGAATGCTCCCTCCCTGGAAGCATTCGAGGACAGGATGGATGGGGCTTTGAGCAACCTGTAATAGAGGTATCTCTGCCTATAGCAGAGGGGCTGGAACTAGATGATCTTAAAGGTCCCTTTCCAGTCGAAGTGGAAATTCTGTAAGAACTCCATTAGAACTGATGAAGGAGCTGGAGGAAACTCTGAAGTATTCTGAAATTCAAAGAGCAGGAAAGAGTGACAGAAAATGAGAGGCCAGAACAGTTTTTAAGGACTTGATTTGTGTAAGCATCCAGGACAAAATATAAGAAAGATGGACAGTTCCGTGGCAGAGTAAATCATAAAGAGAAGTCAGGAAAACCAAGTGAGACTGTCTGCATGAAGAGCCCAGGATTTAAATCAGACATGAAAGGTTTAGACTGTGCAAAGGAGAGCATGCTAGGATAAGATCCAGAAGAACAAATACTTAGGACAAAAAGAGTGTAGAGAGGATGAAATCAACGGAACTAAGTTTGGGAACAACAAGAAAAGAGTGTAAGTGTGTGCTCGCCACGAGCACAAATACAGAAGATTCCAAAAACAACTATCCCTACAGCTGTTGTAACCCCAAATCTTTTGCATAGACCATACAAAACCACCAGTGTAATTATCCACACAGCTAAGAACTTCCTTCTGTTACTAGTTATTCCACCAAACCAAGTGACAGTGAATCCTTAAGTTTCAGTCCTGCACCCTAGGGAGGACAAAATAAAAACACGACTTCTCTTCCATTTCCAGTTCTTTCTAAAACCAAACCAACAAATAAACCTGCTAGGAAAAAAAAATAAAACTAAAAAATTAGAAATGCAATTCTCTAGGTAAGGAAAGCTAAAGACTGCAAATTATGAAATTTCATAACTGGAACGATACTGAGGGCTCATGAGTAGTTGTGTTATCAAAGTAAAGGTTTGTATAGTTTAAAGCAAGTAAAGCATTCTACCATTCAATGAGCAAGGAAAGAGTAAAACAGTGACTGCTTATTAAGTGAGCACTATTCATCTTGCGGGTTGCTTAATAGGTCACATGAAGAAAGCTAACATGATCATGCAAAAACTCCATTATGAACACACAGGAACTGATGGCTATGTAGGAAATCTCAGCACTGGTATTTTTCAAGCTTCTTTGAATTGATTTTAAATCTTAATTGCAAATCCATTGTATAGATTATTTTTCTTGACAGTTTTTTCTTATATAATTACGATCAAAATAGAATCTATGCTGAGATGTCTTATGCAGTCATTTTAAAATTTGACATGCAAGCTGTAAAACAATTTGATATGTAAACTTTTGAGCAGTTTCAAACAACCAGTGTCTTATAACTGCTCAGTGTAAAACTTTTTTTTTTAACAAATACAATATGGAATGTAGAGACATTTTATATCATGGATAATTATATAAAATCTTCCTAAGGCCAGTGGGACTATACATATAACCTTATTCACACATGTAAAATATCTGCACGATTAATCCAATAGGATGTTCTTCAGAAGTGTACCAAGCCAAATTAATAAAATAGAATTCAACCTTGCTGTCCTTTGACAAAAATTCTGTAATATTCCCTAGAATATTAAAAGTAAGATAACTATTCAACTTAGATGTGAAAACGGTGTAGCTACAAATCCCCAGCAGAGGAGTTCTGTATATACATCTCATTGGAAGAAAGAATATCAGAACAGAATTTGGGTAACAAGCAGAAAGAAACATCCAGAAAAAAAGTTTGGGGATAAAAGGAAGAGGCAGAAGAGAAAATGGGGAAGAAGAAAAAAAAAAACAAAAAAACCCAAGCAGCAACAAATACATTAATACCAAGCATAAAAACAAAACTTCCTTGTTCACCTGTTTCTCACATTACATACTGCCAATGCTGAACTCCTGAAGATCTCCTACTCATTACAATTGAAATATTGTGGGTACGTTCCATGTTGAATTCTCACTGTTTTCACAAAACAAAAATGTTGTTTTCCCAAAACAAAAATGTTGTTTTCCCAATAGTTCTAATGTTTTTAAATAGTTGTAAAATACGTAGTGATAGGACCGGAGGGAACTGTCTGAAACTAAAAGGGGAAATTTAGATTAGATATTAGGAGGAAATTTTTTACTGGTATGGTGATAAGGCACTGGAACAGGTTGCTCAGCGAAGCTGTCGGTATCCCATCCCTGTAGGGATTCAAAGCCAGGTTGAATGAAGCCCTGGGTGGCCTGATCTGGTGAGTGGCAGCCTTGCCCATGTGAGTGAGGTAAGGCTAGATGATCTTTAATGTCCCTTCCAACCCAAGCCATTCTATGATTCCTTAATTCTGTGATTCTACAGTTTATGATTCAGTGTTCAGGAAAAAATGCCAAGGGGAGCCATGAGCTAACAGTTTTATACTCACTGTACCAAAAAAAATGCAGATGTTAGCCTGAAGGCTTGCTGAGAGTTAAGACTGTATGCCTATTTACACATCTAGTAGCATCTATCATCCAGGACTGAAGTGCAATTAAATATAAATATATACAACTATATATTTCTTTATTAAAGTAGAAAAATTGGCATCATTTACAGAAAGATAATTTCTACAAAGAGCAGATATTGAGGCATACGAGGATTTTTGGACCATGGAATCAGGCACTGGGCAGTCAAGAACACTACCGACATATCTACAGTATTTGATCTCTTTTCAGATCATTCAAAATTGACATGGATAAACTAAAAGATATTGGACAGAAAAACAAAAATGAATTCTCGGACCATAAAATACCTTAAACATTTTCATATTTCAAAGTGACATTTTCATTAATAATATGATATCTTCATTATTTTGAATTTCAGCAAACTTTAGCATATAACTTCAGAAAGTTTATCATCTATTGATGACTAGATGTGCTGTTTCACTAGCCTTAAATGAAAACCATGGAAGAAATTGGCTATAAAAACCCAAAAGGAGTAAATCAAGTAAGTAGTACAGAGCACTTATATGGTGTGATGATTTCTTGGTGACAGGTGGATGGTTAGACTGGATAATCTTGGGATTCTTCTCCAACCTTGATGATTCTATGAGGAAATTCATTCTAGGTTAATCCTTATGGACAAATTAAGTGGTGCCATCAAACTGTAAGCATCTGCCAGTATGTAGGTCTCTGGAGAAACTCAGTAATGCACAAAATACACAACCTATACAATGGCATTGTATTTGTGGCAGTTCTTAACCTATACTGTTCAGAAATCTTGGAAAGTGAACCTTTTATCTTACCTCTCTTTACAGTTTATCTTAACAATATTTTCTATCAAATCTTACAAGCATCTAACAATTTTTGAGTTCCCTTCCAACCTAAGCCATTCCACAATTCTGTGATTCTTTCAGTGCTTACAAAAATCAGAGCATCAGTGATCTTTTACCTAATAACATATACCGTCATTCAACAGCTGTTCCACATTTGTTCAAACGATAGTTACTATGAAAAGAACTCCACAGATAACATAATTCAGTCTAAAGCTTTAGAATATATTCCCCATTTCTCTAATTTGCTCTGTGAGAAAAAAAGCTGAAATCTGATGTACACGTACAAACATGTCAATCAATAAAATGCACAGTTGTCTATCTAATAAAGTATTTGATGTTTTACTTTCAATAAAAACATAAGTTATGGTATAAGAATGCTTGATGTCTCTTTTCTATTTAGAAGCAGGGCTGTATGTTTATTTTCCACAGAAAAAAAAGTAGTAAATGACAAGGGAGCTAGCAATAAAATTGTCTTAACCATCATGAGGTTGAGCAGTCAGAATTAAGCCAACAAAGAGCTTCTCATCCTCGTGAATTATTATGACAGTACTTCTGGAAGCTTTGTCTGAGTTACATTACCCTCTCCAAATAACTTCAATTTCTGTTTGTGCTGGGGAGTGGGACTGCGGAGAGAAAGGGTTCAACACTGAAAGACATTCCACTTGAAACTATTAGAACCTGCCTACGACTTTCTGGTTCTTACATCTTCCCCGGTTATCACTCAGTTCATGACTCTGGAATTCTTACTTTTCTCTAACACCATTTAGAAGCAGAGTTCCCAGAGTGGAGACGTCGCTTCTTCAGCGTTCACCTGACACCTCAGCGCGCAGAACATCACCGCCTCACACCCACATTTTCCATGAACTTCTCCGAAAGTTGCGTGGCGAGAGACGGCGACGCAGCAAGGGCTCACCCGGGACCCCGGGGCCGCGGCGTCTGAAACAGACCAGCCCCGCTCCCCGGTCCCCAGCAAACTTTCCTCCGCGCTCCCCTCTCCCGTAAGCTCCTCCCATCCGCGCGGCGGGGCACGGCCTCCCGCTGCCCCCGCAGGGCGAGCCGACGTGCTGCCCTACCTGTGTTCGCCTCCGTCACCTGTTGCGTGGCCCCCGCCATCCGCGCAGCCCCTGGCCGCGTCCTTAGGCTCCGGCGGCGCCAGGGGCTTCTCGGGCTCCCGGGCGACCTCCATCCCGCCGGGCGCCGCCTCCTCCTCTTCTTCCTCCAGGGACTCCACGTAGAAGACGGTGCGGGGCGGCGGGGGCCCCGGGCCGTGCCCCCCGCGGGGCCGGCCGCCGGCTGGCAGCAGCGTCCCGTTGGGCGGGCTGGCGGTTGTGGCCGCCGAGGGGGAGGCGGAGGAGGAGGATTTCTTCCAGAAGGCGCCGTTACCTCTCTCCTGGCTCTTCAGCAGGCGGCTCTGGCTGGGCCCCCAGTGCTCGAAGCCGCTGTCGGAAGGCAGGCAGCCCATCCCCGCCGGGCCGCCCGCCGGCGTGGGGTGGCTGAACAGTTTCCAGCGGAGGCGAAGGATGTGCTTCACGTCGAAGTCTTTCCTGCCGGAGCCGGACATGGTGCGGCGGCGAGCGGAGCTGAGGACTCGCGGCGGCCGGGCAGGGCGGGCAGCGCTGCAGGGCGAGGGCTGGCAGCCGCCGGCGGGAGGGAGATGCGCGCACACAGCAGTGCGGAGAGAGAGAGAGGGAGGATGGTGGGATGGATGAATGGATGGAGCGATGCACGGAACCGAGAAACACCCAGCACGGGGAAGGGAGAGGAAGAGATGCCCAGAGCTGACGAGAATTGCACGGTGATCAGTGGAAAGGGGAGGAGAGAGAGAGAGGCAGAAATGAGAGACACCTCTCAGGGGAGACGGGCACTTGGCGAGAGACGAGCGGGAGAGAGAGGATGCGAAGAAGCAGTAATTTGATGTACGGGAGAGAGCTGAGCCGGTGCCCGGAGAGGACCGGCAGCCACAGCCACAGAGCTCCGTGCCCCAGCGTTGCTGGAGGAGGACAAGTCACCTGGAAGCCTCTCTTCTCCACCTCCCGCCTTCCCATGCCATTTCTCAGGGGAGTCCCATGCCTGCAGTTATCTGGGATAGCAAAACCGGAGAGCTGGCCCAGGGTTAAACCAGGGTTCCTTTATATATGCTGTATGTAGGAGGAT
>VXAB01005543.1:103198-196835 GCA_013399175.1 Odontophorus gujanensis
GGGGGGGAGGGAGGAAATCACGGAACAAATGCAGCAGTACCAGTAAACACAAGAGCATGAATCACAGGAGTACAAACTTAATAGACTGCATGCTGACTGGATGAGGTTACAGGTTAACGATTTATTCTGCAGGTTCCATTCATTAGCCTCTTAGCTCAGTAGAAAACATAGACAAACAGTGTGTCAAACCGAGGTAGTACTACACATCTGTTTCTTACCTTTTATATATGCTCTTAATGCAGTCTGTCAGTGCTAAACCCAAGGGAAATTCCTTCACAACAGAGAAATCTGTTTGGGAACATCCACCCACATGGGACGGATGTCACAAAGTATTCTGTGCATCTGGGACATGATTCTGGAATTAAAAGCTTCAGGGTGAAATGTGGGAGAGGGATACTATCCTGCAAAACTACACTACATATAATCACCTGCAAGCTTACAAATCACAATGCATGAAAAGTTGCCAGAAATAAGACAATGTACAGAATGTCTGAGATCCATCTGTGCCTTACAAAGTAGGATTTTAGAAAAATACATGTTTATAGGGTAGTGTTGAAAAAATGTTGTTTCCTTAAGGTACTCTGTGCTTTGGTCTGCTTCATCCAAGCACTTGTGAGCTACAATAGTTTGTTATACTAACTCATTGTGATTTCAGGAATAAAAGTTGAAGGAACTCTTTCCCTCAAGTTGTAATGTTCTGACTCCTTGTTCATAAAACACTGTGGCTTTAAAAATCCTCCAGAGATACAGAATTCAAACATTAATTAACAAGTTCATTAGTGTTTTATTTAGTTGGTCGCTGCAGCTGTACTTCTAGTTGCAAGCATTAGACTTTCTGTTTTAACTTTGATTAAGTTCTTTAATGAACAGAACAAGAAATTCAGGAGATAAACTAAATTTTCCACTATGGATTTTAAATATTGATTTATGCCACAGCTGGACTGCAGGCTCTCTTGTGTCTCAGTTTTGATCTCAGTATTCGGTGCTAAAGAAAAAAAAAAAAGACAAAAAACCCTTTAAAGAAAGAAGAGATGGTTTGTTTTTATCTAAGAACTGATATGAATGAATATGTACTGCTTTGGAGAACAATGAGAAGAAGGGTGCAGAAATCTTCATCTAGAATAGGACTTTCATCATTTCAAAAACTTTATAAATGCACCTCTTATGAAAAGATATGTGAAATCATCCATAATGAACACATAGTTAATGCCTGGTTACAAGCTAGAAGAGATGGGACTATGTACTTATCAAATGGTATTTAGTACCTCTTAATTCATTGGGAATGGTTTGAGGAAAATTGCCTGTTATCCTACTGTAATTCTTATGTAAGATTAATGTTTGATTAACCTTGTATTAACACATCAGTTAATCATTTGATGTGAGTAGTTGATAGATTTTTATTTAGTTTCAACTAAGCTATGTGTCATAGATTTTTTTTCTGTTACTTAGTAAAATATAAACGGTAATATATTGTAACTTTTATTTCTAAATGTACTTCAGCACTCAGTGAATATATTACAGATGACCCAACTAAGTGATTCAGTCCTTTATCAGCTTTCCACTACAGAATATCAAGCAATTATGAAGAAAAAAATAAAAATTATTTTGGGTTGTTATTTCAATTAACATCAGTAACTAAAAGAGTCTTGCGTTATTTTTGTTTAATGATTGTAGTCTCAGCTTTTCAGTGTATTCTATGTTGGGTTTTATATGCATTGCAACACTACTTGATTCCTTCACATTTTAGTACGAGTGTTTTTTGCAACTAAGCGATACATGGATTTAGTTTATAGACCTGTGTTTTCACCAGCATCTTATAGTTGATTTCAGGTATGAAAATGTATGAACCCTTCTCTATCATAAGAATTCTAGAAAGCTCTCTTAATCTTATTCAGAGCACATTCACAAGTATAAATAAAGTATTTTGTCAATGTACAGTGAACAAGAGCTGCACCAAAAAAAGCTACACTGGAGAAGTATCTGTTGTCACTACATATACTTCATAAATAAATCGTTTTTTCTAGAAAAAAGATGAAACTGTTTTTCTTAGTTTTTCAGAGTTTCTTATCTTCATGTTTCCCTGCAAACACTTTTGACATATGCCAGTGAGGCAAAGGACATATTCTAGACTACACATGACAAGGTGAACACAAATGTCTTTAAATTTCAGCTGAAATTTCTTGTTACATGGTGTGATTGTAGGTTATCTAGACTTAGTGTGCTAACGTGAACTGTCTCTTCTACCCAGGAAAAATGATTCTCTATTGTATGTCTATGGATTTTGCTCAAATACAATACACAGTACAAGCAATTACAGTAAGAAGATTAGTTTATTTGTAAATGATGCCTTAGACTGCATATAGGGGGTTGACATAAACATGTGAATAAATTTGTAAGAATAAACATCTCTAAGCTACTGAAGGGAAACGTTTTGATATCTTGTAAGTTTCCATCCTTACCCATGAAGTGTAACCAGGATAATAATAAATGTGGATAAACTGTTAAGTCTGTTACACACTAGAACATACTGTTTTTACGTTGTGTTTTTTGTTTATTAAATGACATATTTCTGAACTCTTCTCCTCTTTCGGCTTCCCCAGATGAACAACTACACAGAGCTTGACCAACTTTAGCAACTTTGTTTGAAAGTGCTCATGGCATTTTCTTCATCTTTTTAGTTAGGTTAAGAAATAAAAGAAGAAAATCTTTAGGTGTCTGTTGTGTCAGATTTCAGAAAGTTTCGTTTTGTGTCTCTAATGCTTTGCAGACTAATTAAATTCACAGTTATGTCCTGAAGAAAATAAAAATTAAAAATAAAAAAGATTTCTGCTCATTCTTTTTAGGAAAAGGGATCTAAAGATATATATTCTTTTAATAAATCTTTGAAGAAAAGTGAAAAGGATTTTGTAGTAGTTACTCCAATTGGTCAAATTTGATTAACCCCCTTTTTTCCTTCTTCCCATTGCAAACCTTGTTGACATGGGCTTAATTCTTTTCTTTGGTTGGTTTTCACATTTTACCTTAAGCAATGTTGTACCCTGTACCCCAACAAGAATTGGTGGATAAATTGTAGTTGCATTTATTTGATAGCTCAAAGAAACAACAGACGAGGTTTCATACAATGTAATCTGCTAATGTTAACGTTTTATATACTTGTATCTGTGTCTCCACAATCATTTACATGAAGTCCAAATGCAAGTAATGAGTATTACTGTGGACGAACTGTATTATGAGGGCTGCTCTGAAAGCAACATTTCTTATTTGGATTAGGTTGGACCACAACATCAGAGATCAGAGATGATAAGGTAGTAGAAGCTGAACTTCCTACCAGTGTTTTGGTACATTTTGTTGTGCTGTGACAGATGGCAGCAGAGAGGCAGTCTGACAAAATGGTACAGAACTGCATATGAACCAAAAATATGTTAGTGAATTCTTCCATGTGCAAAATACTGCACCCGTTGATGTTTGTTGACACTTGTTGAATGCTTCTGGAGACCAAACAGTAGATGTTGGCACAGTGAAGCCATGGGCGTGTTTTTCTACAGTGGCAACAGCAACAATGGGTCAACTCCGTTGGTGCAGACTTTTTAAGCATGACATTCAGGCTCTCTTGTTTGGTAAAAATGCATAGCTAATAGTGGTGACTGGGTTGAAAAGCAGTGTTTTGTAGCTGAGAATTTGCTCTATCATATGGTGTTATTGTATCTGTTGTAGTTTCCATGAAAATAAATTATTTATGGAGTGGCATACATAATAAGAGAAAGCATTATTAATAAAAGATATACCTGACAGCAAACTAAAAGCATTAAGAGTCGTTTTAGTATTTGATTTTAACCTGTCATATATTTATAATCCAGAAGACAGTAAATCTTGCTGAAAAAAAGCAGAAGTGCTTAGAATAATGATAATAGAATGAGCGGTTTTAAAACAGTTCTCACTTGAATGAGAGAATTTTAACATGAATGAATGAGCATGTTCTTCAGTTATAAAGGTGCTGATTTTGTCGGTGGTTAATCATGTATTCAGAAGCAAGAGTCTGAAGGTGTTAAAAAGATGCCGTGAAACATTCTATTAGAATACTCAGGCTAAAGAAATTGATGGGACTGCATGTCCACTGAGAGGTACAGACTTAGAGAAGACAGTGGCAGCATCATGCATGATAAAAACATAATGTGTTAGACTTATTTTTTAAACTTCTGTCATACATAAAGCTTTATGAAATGCAGATATATGCTGAGTCAGTATAGATAGTAAAAATGTAGAACTGGAAAAAGATGACAATAATAAGTAACTAAGCAATTGTGCATAATGTACGCATATAATGTGTTGATGTCAGTAAGAGGAGTTTCCAGTTATTGATCTGATTTTCCTCCCAAAATACTGTGAGTATTTCAACAGAAATGACTGAAGCAACTTAAGATAGCCACACATAGAAGCTATGATTGTTTTCTAATGTCAAGAAAGAAAGACAAAACTACAAAAAGAGTAAGCCAGAATTTATTTCTATATCAGTACTTGCATGGGTTTTATCAATACTGAGTTTTCAACTGAGTTTGTTTTTAGATAAGTTAAAAGGTCAAGTCATGTTATTTCACAAAATTAACAATGTTTGGATAGTACAGGATAGATATCTGTAGCTGTTGTCCCCTTTAGAGAGTAGCAAGAATTTTCAAGGATGTGTTGAGTGGGGCCTTGGGCAGTCTGATATAGTGGTTGACTACTCTTCTCATGGCAGGGGAGAAGAGTAAAGATGATTTAGTTCCAACCCCCCTATCATGGGCAGAGCTGACAGACATTAGGTCAGACTGCCCATGATTCTATGATTCTGAGCCGTTCTGTGATTCTAAGAATTACTTCTCTGAAGTTGTTACTTACTGCCCCTTTAGTAATGCTGGGTAAAAAGAATGATTGATTAATTGTCCCCAGTGCTGATTTGAACAAACACATTTTATTCTTTACCTCAGGAGCCTAGAAGAACACAGCTCCTACGCNTCATACAATGTAATCTGCTAATGTTAACGTTTTATATACTTGTATCTGTGTCTCCACAATCATTTACATGAAGTCCAAATGCAAGTAATGAGTATTACTGAGGACGAACTGTATTATGAGGGCTGCCCTGAAAGCAACATCTCTTATTTGGATTAGGTTGGACCACAACATCAGAGATCAGAGATGATAAGGTAGTAGAAGCTGAACTTCCTACCAGTGTTCTGGTACATTTTGTTGTGCTGTGACAGATGGCAGCAGAGAGGCAGTCTGACAAAATGGTACAGAACTGCATATGAACCAAAAATATGTTAGTGAATTCTTCCATGTGCAAAATACTGCACCCGTTGATGTTTGTGGACACTTGTTGAATGCTTCTGGAGACCAAACAGTAGATGTTGGCACAGTGAAGCCATGGGCGTGTTTTTCTACAGTGGCAACAGCAACAATGGGTCAACTCCGTTGGTGCAGACTTTTTAAGCATGACATTCAGGCTCTCTTGTTTGGTAAAAATGCATAGCTAATAGTGGTGACTGGGTTGAAAAGCAGTGTTTTGTAGCTGAGAATTTGCTCTATCATATGGTGTTATTGTATCTGTTGTAGTTTCCATGAAAATAAATTATTTATGGAGTGGCATACATAATAAGAGAAAGCATTATTAATAAAAGATATACCTGACAGCAAACTAAAAGCATTAAGAGTCGTTTTAGTATTTGATTTTAACCTGTCATATATTTATAATCCAGAAGACAGTAAATCTTGCTGAAAAAAAGCAGAAGTGCTTAGAATAATGATAATAGAATGAGCGGTTTTAAAACAGTTCTCACTTGAATGAGAGAATTTTGACATGAATGAATGAGCATGTTCTTCAGTTATAAAGGTGCTGATTTTGTCGGTGGTTAATCATGTATTCAGAAGCAAGAGTCTGAAGGTGTTAAAAAGATGCCGTGAAACATTCTATTAGAATACTCAGGCTAAAGAAATTGATGGGACTGCATGTCCACTGAGAGGTACAGACTTAGAGAAGACAGTGGCAGCATCATGCATGATAAAAACATAATGTGTTAGACTTATTTTTTAAACTTCTGTCATACATAAAGCTTTATGAAATGCAGATATATGCTGAGTCAGTATAGATAGTAAAAATGTAGAACTGGAAAAAGATGACAATAATAAGTAACTAAGCAATTGTGCATAATGTACGCATATAATGTGTTGATGTCAGTAAGAGGAGTTTCCAGTTATTGATCTGATTTTCCTCCCAAAATACTGTGAGTATTTCAACAGAAATGACTGAAGCAACTTAAGATAGCCACACATAGAAGCTATGATTGTTTTCTAATGTCAAGAAAGAAAGACAAAACTACAAAAAGAGTAAGCCAGAATTTATTTCTATATCAGTACTTGCATGGGTTTTATCAATACTGAGTTTTCAACTGAGTTTGTTTTTAGATAAGTTAAAAGGTCAAGTCATGTTATTTCACAAAATTAACAATGTTTGGATAGTACAGGATAGATATCTGTAGCTGTTGTCCCCTTTAGAGAGTAGCAAGAATTTTCAAGGATGTGTTGAGTGGGGCCTTGGGCAGTCTGATATAGTGGTTGACTACTCTTCTCATGGCAGGGGAGAAGAGTAAAGATGATTTAGTTCCAACCCCCCTATCATGGGCAGAGCTGACAGACATTAGGTCAGACTGCCCATGATTCTATGATTCTGAGCCGTTCTGTGATTCTAAGAATTACTTCTCTGAAGTTGTTACTTACTGCCCCTTTAGTAATGCTGGGTAAAAAGAATGATTGATTAATTGTCCCCAGTGCTGATTTGAACAAACACATTTTATTCTTTACCTCAGGAGCCTAGAAGAACACAGCTCCTACGCTGAGGAACAGTTGCTTCTTAAAGTTGTATATCCACAAAAAAAGCAGTTTTTAAATGGGCAGAGAAATTCACTTAGGAAGAGTAAATGCTACATTATTTGCCAAGGATAAAAATTCACAAGTAAACTATGTCTTGAGCACATAGCAGTATAAAATCACAGAAATAATGATTGCTTTTTTGTTCTTAATTATTTTTACTTTTCTCATGTTACTCATTATGGCTTTAAGACATTGTCTTTAAGTGAATTAAAAAGTACTGAGGTTCTTCAATTCCAAAATCATTTCCCATAGTTTCTCTGCAATAATTATCACTTCAGTGAGAGATACTGTGTTCATGCATTCATACCAACAGTTTTCAAGATGGCTGTAAATTACCTTTGTTTGAAAAAAATTGTCAGAGCCTTCTTTCCAAAATTACATTCAAGAGAAATGGCTAACCTAAACTTAGTGCAGGTTCAGAAGAGCACACACCTTTGTGCTTCTGTGCCAAATTTCACCATTTGGAAGTCATTCATCTGTACCATTTGCTAATGCTCATGGAAGCTGTTACTGTCAGTTATAGGTGATAGCATTTCAGTATCACAGATGCAGTTCACAGTGCATCTGTGAATTATCCATGGAAATTCTGGTGATGCAAAGAAAACAAGATGCTTGTTCTTAGCTAGATTCAGGAAATGGCTGCATTTTGTTCTTTGACTCTGAACTCTTAAGAAGTGCTTGCTTTCATGTTCTGTTCAAAATATGTACAGTTCCTGGTGATCTTTTTTTTAACATTTATTTACAATCTGAAGTAAAAACTTCTGAAAATTATATATTAGAAAATAACAACAATGAAGTTTGAATATAGAATATAAAATGAAAAAAAGTAATAACAGTCTGAGTTTACCACTACATATATATTAGTAAATTAAGTTAGAATTAATTAGATTAAACATAGCCAATGGAGCTGGCATGAGATAGACACTACTGTTAAGGCATTATCACAGGCACTGAAATGGTTTTGGTTTGTACAAACTATCATTCTCGGAAAATAGTGCAGGAATTAGCATAGGAAACACACTCAATAGGCACTTTGGATATAGTCAGTGTTTTAGAGGATAAGAGCAGTGAGCCATATGGAGGTAAATTGTGCCATGGACTTTTGGCCTGAGTCCTAGAGCCTGAGCAGAGCAGAAAACAGGCACTGGGAGATTTTATTTACTGTTTTAGACATGACATTATGATACTTATATTTCTGCTTAAAGGTTCCTTTGAAGAAAAGAAGGAAAAAATGTTTTCAGGGGTTTCCACCCTTGAAAACCTTTCAGAAAATGAATGATTTTTAGAGTTCTTTTAAGAAAGAAAATCAGTAATAATAAAAGCAGATTTGTAAAGCTGTCTCATCAGAGAAGTTATCTTTTGAGCAACTTTCCAGGTTGATATGGCTTTCAAGTTGCTGGCATCTGAATAAGCAGCAATCTTAATGTCAGAAGACACTGTGATGTAATGTGAATACACCAGTCACTGAATACAAAGGAAAAAGTTGATCGGCTGAGTTGAATAACAAGCATGATTTTTGATATTTACTTACAACTGATACTAGATATTTTATAATGTTCCTCTGTGCTTATATAATTTAAAGATAAATGTTTATTTGTTTGTTTTAAATAAATGTGACTCATACATTTATTTCCTGCTTTCTTTGATAGAAATATATACTATCCTTGTAGATTATAATATTAAAAATCAAAATTATTGATCTAAGAAACAACATTATTCTAGTTTTAAGAATTTTGTGGGATAATACTATTTGCCTTCTAAATGACTTTAAACCAGAGTATAATATTAGGTATGTAGAAAGTAGAAAATACAAATATTGAAAGAAGAAAATACGAGTAAGACAGTTGGAACAGATGACCACCAGAAGTCCCTTCCAATAAAAATCCATTATGTGATTCTCTGTGTGTACATTTTTCCTCTTTTAATTATTTTGTAATACAAACAAGGTTATTGTAATTTCTTGAACAATTAGAAAGGACATTCTTCTGTACAGATTCCATTATACCTATAAGAATTAAAAAAATAATTTAGGATCACAGATTGCTTCATATTTTCCCCTTTCAACAATTTAGTACAAAAACAGTAGTTGTATGGACACTATGAGCTCATTGTTGTTTGTTTATTAAATGCTTTAAAATACATTACCTTATCGTATAGTATAGTTTCACATACTTAATTATTCTTGTATGCAGAATGGCTTTCCTACTATGATTTCTCTGATTTTACCTTATTAACTACACTACATTTGTAACCCTTCGGCTGCAATCATTTATCATGGGATAATGTCATAGATTTCACTGTCATGAGACCACAATTTCTGTCACAGTGGATATGTTTAACTTCATATTTTGATATAGTTACTTGTCACTTATAGTCTATATATAAATGACACTGTAGAATTAGCGAATAGAAATGAACCACTAACATTTCTTTAATCTAGTATTTTCTCCTGACAACTGAATCAACTATAACTGTTTTTGACAAATGCTTTTTTGCTTTTTAAAAAAATGCTTACGATAGAAAGTCTACAATTTCCCTAAATAGTTTATTCTAGTATTTTATAAAAGTTACAGCAGCTATTGCAGCCATGTGTAACTAATAAGTAGGTCTGTAGATCTAGCTGGAAGGCTGGTGTGTCCCAACTGTCCAATAGGAGTGCAGTATCTTTAGACATGCTTGAACTTTAGTATAAAGAAACCTATAAAATACTGGAATTTGATGATTTAAAGGAGAGGCCTTTGAGTGCGCTGAGCTCTAATTGATGGAATCATTTTGATAAACTTTTGAATAACTGTCTTCTTTGCGATAAAACCTTATGTATTCAATTTGAAAGTCAGGCTGTAGTTTTTAAATAGAGGCAACAGCAGTCTTTCATATTCATTTCAGCTACCAGGTTGTTACAGTCAGCTGTTTTGTGTTGTTTTGGTTTTGAATGATTCAAATTTTCATGTAGTTTCCAAAGCTTATGCCAGTTTGAAGTGCTCTGCCAACTGAATAATGTATTCTATTTTCTGTGCAATTGGACTTGATGATCTCTGAAGATGCATTCCAATTGTTCTGTCCTATCCTGTCATACATGAGAAAGTTGAAAATGTTAAGGGAGTTACAGTGCAGACTTTGCCTATGCTCTGGATATGTATTTTTTTCAACTATTTGGAAGTCAATATATAACTGACCCCCATTAAAGTAAAAATGAAAAATGTCAAAAAAAAAAAAGAACAACAACAGAAAACTAACTACATCTAACTACATTCAGATATCCCTATTTTAGCAGGTTTTTGACTGACATCAAATATATTGTAGATGTTCTGAGCAATTTAAAGAAAGAATTAAATAAATAAATAAAACTACATCTTTTCACCTTCATATGTATGAAAGCTACTGCAAGTTTCATGGTATTTTTTTGAAAACTGATATTTAGGTAACTAACTACATATCTAGATAGCTGCAGATAGTTATAACCAATGGACTATTATGCTAAGCATCCATACGCTTGCCATTTCTAGTGACTGATCCCTGATGAGTCTCAGTTAGTTGGGTAGATAGTAGTCAGACAGAAAAAATGCCTCTGTGTTCTTTGGAACAATTCCGAGCTACCATCTTCTGATGTTCCGACTTTTTCCTCAGGATTTCTTACTATTTTTTTCATAAGGAAACTCTGATCTGGTGATTATCACAATCTCAAACACTTCTTTCTTGTCCCCTTGACATTGATATTGTTTCTAGTTTTTGGATAGAAATAACTTGTTTCCCAAAATAAAAGACAAAAAAAGAAAAGTTATTCAGTAGTCAGTAGAAATTCTTGATTCATGAGTGCCTTTGAAGATACCTACCTATTCACATTCACTAGAGACTACAGAAAATCTGGGAATTATAGGTGCCCTCATTCACAGAGCACCTAACCTTTAATCATAAATTTAAACACTTTGTTGAACAGGCTGTATGGCAGTCTTGAATGAACTGGCTCAGATACTTTTTAATACTTAGTAAAATGTACATCAAAATCAACTATGTTTTTCAAATATAATTTAAATTTCATTGAACAGAACTTCTATCTTGGCAACAGAAAAAAAAAATGTACCCTAATTAATAGGAATTAATGTGAGATACTCTGCTGATTAAGTGTGCATTACTATTCATTAACATTTGGTAATAAACATTTATTGGAAAACACTCCAGTATGACATTCTTTTATATTCACATAAATTGCATAGGAAGTAATATGTTGGATTGTTTCATGTTTTCAATTTTAAAAATTGGTAAGCAAAGAAGTGAAGATTTTGCAAGCTTCAGTGCTGCAGTATTTATTTTCGTTACCCAATTTCAATATTTTTATTATCTTACTTTCACCTATAGAAAAAATAAATGTATCATAATTGAAAATAAATACTTTCACCCACAGTAGTGAGAATATTAATGGCTGGAAAACCTAAATAAAGTAAAAATACTAAATAAGAACTCAGAAGAATCAAACTAAATAGTCACTCATATGAGCTCACATTACTCAAGACAGACATGAGTTAGGTTTCTTTACAAAAGAGAGCTTCTGAGCTGAAAGCCCATTTAAAAGTGATTTGATCAAATTTTAAATGTGAAGTTTATGGGTTTTTTTTTATTTTTATTTTTTAACATTATATATTCTTTAGGATATTTCTGTTGATAAGAGCAAAAAACGCAGGCCTATTAATGTAATATGTTCAAAAACATACAAAGCAATTTACAGATAAGTCTAAGTTATTTCACTTCTCTGTTAGGCTTTCCTAGACAATGCCCTTTGTATTGTTGTTTCTTTGAGAAAATGTAATGTATGCTTCAGAGTTCTGGAGTTGTGGTGCCTCTTCCATGTCTCAGTGTACCAGTGAGGTACCATTGAAACCATATACCTCCTGACATTGCTCAAAGAGGTAACATTGATGAAAAAAAAGCCTTTGAAAATGATCACTCAGTGTCAGAATTGATGAAATGTGACAACTTTAATGAGTGTGTGTCCTGGCCACTAGGAAAGAGAAGCTAGCAGTGGTTAGCAAGGTGAATGCTTTGTATATACATTAAAAACAGATATTTGTTATACTGGAGCTATACCATATAATATCATCCCTCTTATACTTGGAGAGAGAGTTTACGCATCCTGAGGATGTTTTTTTCTTTTTAGTCTGTCTCCGTATTTTCCTTTTTGTCATATTACAGGAATTATTATGCGGTAATTTGTGTCTGTTTTTATCTTCTGTACTGTATATGGAGTTTGAAATATTCTATATTCCGTATTTTGTTTTCTTTGTTGTATTTTTTTTCTTTCTTTATTGTATTCTTTATATGTTAAAGTGCTATGTGAAAATTCTTCATTGTACTTCTTACAAGAGATGTTCTGAAAGTAATGCCTCCAATTTTATGATATTTGCCCACAATATCAGAGAATATCTGAGAGAATTATGTCTGACATGGAAGCACATGTGAAACAAAGGTGTGTCACTGAATTCCTCCATGAGGAAGAAACTGCATCCATTGACATTCACTGATGTTTTCTGCACATTTATGGAGACTAAACAAAGGATGTTGGCACAGTGAGGCCACGGGTGGAGTGTTTCTGCAGTCGCAACAGCAACAGTGGGTCACCTCTGCTCTTGCTGAATTCTATGAACACAGCATGCAGGCTCCTGTTTATTAGTGGGGAAAATGCATAGCTAATAGTGGTGGCTGTGTTGAAAAATAGTGTTTTCTAACTGAGAATTTTCTCTGGACAGTATTATTATTGTGCTCTTTTTATCTGTTGTAGTTTTCATGGAAAATAAATAGGAGACATTACATTCAAAGTGACCGATATAATACTGGAAGCGTGGGATAAACTTGTAGAATCTGGGAAAGATGGGAACTTTCATTTTATTAAATCCACTTTTAATTGTTTCTAGTTAAGAAAAGAAATTGTAATTAATTGAGCAGATTTCTGTTGCTTCTTTCTGAAAGTTTATGTTTTTTCCTTTTTTAAATTCATTATATATCATATTCTAAGATGAACTAGATGAATAGGTAGTTATGACACAAGCATTTTGTACAAAAACTGTATGATTTTGTGACAGAAGGAGAGAAGGTATGCCGAACATATCTAGGCACTTAAGTTTACATGATTACAAAGATGAAGGTAATTAATATTTAGCATTATTGAAGCAATGGATTCACCAACAGGTGTAGCTTTTGAGTCTCAACCCAATAAATTGCATTTTTTGTGGTCTATTTTATATTTTTTCCACTCCACCATCTCCCTGGGCAGCCATTCCAGTGCCTGACCACTCTCTTGGAAAAGTAGTATTTCCTAACATCCAGCCTGAATCTCCCTTGGTGAGACTTGAAGCCATTCCCTCTAGTCCTGTCACCAGTTACACGAGAGAAGAGGCCGACCCCCAGCTCACTACAACCTCCCTCCATGTAGTTATAGAGAGCAGTAAAGTCTCCCCTGAGCCTCCTCTTCTCCAGACTGAACAATCTCAGCTTCCTCAGCCATTCCTCATTAGGCCTGTGCTCCAGACCCCTCAGGTAGACCATAAAGATTCAGAGAAAAATATATATATATGAATAGCTTTGAACAGGACTTCCTTTTCTTATTGCAGTAAATTTCATGTATTTATATTTTATAGGCTTGTTGCTGATACCGTTTAAGGAGAATTTCAGTCCAGTGATGTTGCATACTTACAAGTACACATTATCAAATGTCACGGTAACTAAGTGCCATTTAATCACAATAAATTCAATATAATAGTTCTAGTTCTTCCTTAGATACCAGAAATGAAATATCTGAGATCTCAGGGAGATTTTTATAGTGCTTTAATCCATCTAGTATGCTTGCATCGTATTTTTGCTTTAATATTCTTTTGCCTTTTTCATATCTCCCATCTGTTTGGCAGTAAAGAAAGAAGTATCTTTGTATTAGAAGTATAAATTGTTAACTTGTGCTTGGAGGAACTCTGAACCATGAATGCTAGTACTTTTTTTTTTTTCCAAATAATTTAAGAGAAGTATTAATTTGAACTCTCCAAACCAATAAAGATTCATATCACTTTTCCAGTGTGTTCCTTTTTCTTATTTTGAATTACATCAAGAACTGAAAAGATAAAAGCTGAGTTGCATGAATTAACCTAGCAAGATCTGAGTTAAAATGTTACTCCTTTTAGCAATGATGGGGACAGAGGCACATGCTGTAAGGAGCAAGACCTATTGATTTGCCTGTCCAAGTATGTTCTTGTTAGCCAGAGAGAGCACTGCCCAACCCATCCTGCTTTTGTGTTATGCTTATTGTGACAGGCTTTGTCTATGAGAGGACTGTCCAGCTGATATCCTCAGGCAGCACTGATCTCAAGATTAGCATACTTCATTACTGCTTTTTTCTTTATCTTGACCTTCCTTTATACCACCCTTTACTTCCCTTTCTCTGCCTCAATTCCTCCAAGAAACTCTTAATTGCATTTTTTTTCCCCTGTTGGTCCCAGTTTTGCTTTGTCTTTATCCAAATTGGCTATTTCTGCTACCATTCCCTGTGTAACCTTGCAGGTTATTATTGATGTGGCTGTCTACTCACTGCTGGCCTATATACTACTATCCCAAAGGTCCCCAGTACTCCCTCTAATTACCTGTGAAGCTCAGCCACTTCTCAGATAACTCAGCCTTAACCACCTGTATACACTTGCCATGCCTCATAATGCTGTCTCTAATTTATGTCATCACACTGTTATCTGTCACATCCAACAATTTATCATGTCATGTCATGTCCTGCTGAGTTAACCTAATCTCAGGGAAGGGTCTAGCCAGCAGACTTGTCATTGTCTTGCAGTCCTAAGATTCTGAGTTTTACGTAACTCAAGAGCTACTTATAGCCAACCTTCATTCTACCAGCACTTAAGTGCAGACATTTTACTATATTTTTAACACAGGTAACTAGGAAGACTGAAATGTCAGTGATAAAAGAAATGTAAGAGAAGAGATGAAGTGCTCATCATTTTTGTACACCTCTTCCTGCTGTATCGGTAGTCAGCAAACTTTTCCAGTAACACCAGTGGTAATATTTCATATTGAGGTACTTAGATAACTATTATACCACTCTATTTTGTATTCTTTTTATCAAGTACAGTAAAAAAAATTACTTATATTATTTTGCTGTATCTGGTGCACTGGTTTAATGATCTGTCATGTTTTGCTTGTTACTTGTTTCTTTATGAAGTTTGACATTGTCTTCTCACTAAAACTTATCCATACTTTAGAAGCATACATTAATATCTCTCGTTACAAAACAAAACTAAACTAAAAAAAAAGGAAAGCCAAAGTTCTGTTTTCAGGTTTTGTTAGACATTTATTTTTAAAGTGATCTTATAAAGTTTACTAGCATAAGGAAAGAAAGTAAGTTACAAAGCTATATCTAACAATTTTGTAGTCCATTGTATTTATATTCTATGCGAAGATTTGCCATAAGTAGGAGAATGAGAGATTGTAACTAAATAAAAACTAAATAAAGAAAAAATAGAAAATAATAATAAATAAATAAATATGTATGTTTTTTAACTGATGGGCTTTAATTGCAGAGAAAGTTTTTGGGCTTGCTAATCATGTATGGAACATAGTCTGTGGCCTCTAGATCCTATGAAATCAGGAACTTCAATCAGGTCCTTCAGATCCCATTTTCAAATGGATTTTGGATGTGAAGAGAGATCTTTCACTATAGTGCTGAGGCCAGAAGAACCAGTTAAGTAAGAACATTAGACAAAGTAGGCATAGTGTTGCACAATGGGAGAATTACTTGGCACTTCCCTTTTTTATGTGGTTTTGAAAGATATATACTAAATTTTGTGTTCCAGTCAATAGCATTACTGGGCACCATTCAGTTCTATCAGCTTTGAGAGAGATCATGATACAGGGTCTGTGCCCTAGTCAAATGACAACAGATTGAGATACCTAAAGATATTTGTCTTCTGTAGCTCTCTATTAAAAAAATAATAATAATGAGGCATTTAATCAGATATTGCATATTTGTACTATTTTAGTTTATTCTAGATTAGTCTTGACATAGTATATTCAACTTCTGGAGATGGGTAAGAGTTAAGAAAAAAAGTACTTTAAAAACAAACAAAAAGACATGAATAAACTAGGATTGGTTTTGTTCCTATTGTCATTCTAAAGAGTTTTATTGGTCTTCATGAACTTTTTGAACTGATATTCTGGCAAGGCAATAGGAGAAAATAGAAGATCAAAAGATATCAGAAGACTTCAGAGAAGAAAAGGAACATTTTAATGAAATGTCTTTTACTAGAATTGATTGTGAGTTTACTGATGAAGATTTATGGAATGCTATTTTTAATTAAATTTTGAAAGTATGGGCAAACCTACAGTATTTTTTTTACCATATTCAGAATCATTAAAAATACAGTGACTGTAAAATGTAAAAAATCTACAATTATTATTACATTTTAATTCTTATTTAAACAGCTTGAAGAATTACTCTGCCTGTATAAAAATTAATAATGTAATATATAATAAAATTAATATTTTTTTGTCACACATTTCTCATTGTGACCACCAAAGATGATTAATCCAGAGTTATCCAAAGAAGATCTCCGAATTTGCAAAACACTTTTTTCATGAACTCATCTTTATATCCCCTCTACTCTGCCCTGGTGAGGCCTCACCTGGAGTATTGTGTCCAGTTCTGGGCTCCCCGGTACAAAAAGGATAGGAATATCCTGGGAGGAGTAAAGCAGAGGGCCACAGAGATGATAAAGAGCCTGGAACACCTCCCTTATGAGAAAAAGCTGAGAGACCTTGGTGTGTTCAGACTTGAAAAGAGAAGACACAGAGGGGATCTGATCCACATCTATAAATATCTAAGGAGTGGGAGGCAAAGGAGTGAGTCCAGACTCTTCTCAGCAATGTGTGGTGATATGGCAAAGGGAAATGGCCACAAACGGAGGCACAGGGAGTTCTGCACAGATGTGTGTGGGAACTTCTTCACAGTGCAGTGATGGAGCACTGGCACAGGCTGCACAGAGAGGTGGTGGAGTCTCCTTCTCTGGAGATATTCAAGACCCACCTGGATGCCTACCTGTGCAACCTGGGCTAGGGAGCTGCTTTGGCAGGGGGGTTGGACTCCGTGATCTCTAGAGGTCCCTTCCAACCCCTGCAATTCTGTGATTCCCTGATTCTGTGATTAGGTCTCTGTTTAGGGAAGTAAATGTAGATTAAGAATTCTAATTCTTTGATTGCTTGGTACAGAAGCAATTAAAGCTGTGAACTCAAAAAGATGTCAGTCTGATTTCATGAAATAAATTAGGGCAATTGTGTTAAAAGCAAAATCTCTTCTACTGTAGTTTCAGAATTTATTGTGTGACATAATTGCTTTAGGTTTATTTTTGCTTCTGAATAACTCAAATGATAAAGAGTTCTGTTACGAAGCATTGCAATAATGAACACTTAAAGTAAGATTTATTTACTAACAGATGTAAAAGCAAACAGAATAAGTGTTGTTGGAAATCGGTATGGGATTAGGTCTAAAAAGAAATTTAGACACCACATTACTGTAGTACCTAATTTTTAAATCTATTTTTCAGATATGTTTGTTGTAGGCTGAAATGCCAGACATTTTGTTAGACTTAGCTTCCTAAACAAGGTTATTTATTTGAGATTGACAGACTAGAATGTTGAGTGAGAAGTCAATTAAATAGGCAATAGTGAGAAATATCTATTCAGTGCAATTACACTTCAGACAAAACTGATCTCTAGGGAGGCTGTTTTCTCCATTCATGATTAATGGTCCTCATTCTTAATATGTAAAGCATAACGGGAAGCTTTACCTTCCATTTCACACAATAGTTTGTTAGAACATAACAGATGCAGATTCCTTCCTCTCTTTGCAGGATTAAACTGACATTTTTCTTTTTTTCTTTCTTTTTTTCTCATATGCCTCCAGGCCAGATTTTATTGTGGAATGAAGCTGCAATTGGAAGAGAAGGATTTAAAATATTTGTTTGTCTTCATGGAAAGAGAAAAGCATTCATAAGCTCCTGGATCAAAATCTACTTTCTCCATCTATGCATTACATCTCTCCTTTAGAGTTCCATAATTTGTTTGGTACAAACTGAATTGTTATGGAGATACAGTTCTCTGTATGCTCCCAAAAGCATCTTAAAAAATTAGTCATGTTTATTCATCTGCCGTACAAGTTTCCATGTAGTTTCAGAAAAATGTGCATGCTTTTGATGGGAATTCATCTGATACATTCCTGTGAGGTGGTTTGTTCTTGTGTATTTACATATACCATAGCTTCTCCTACCACTATCACTTCAGTTTCAGGCAGAGCCTCTGCAGAGCCCTTTCTCAAAAACATTGGGTTGTAAGAACTGTTTTCTTGTGTCAGTTGAACAGATATAAATATATAAAGTTAAGTACTTTGAAGAAATTTAACTTCTGTAAGAAAACTGGGAAATTTAACTTTGAATAGAGAACGTTATAAGATATAATTTTGGCCTGCACTGGTATAGCAGAGAGCAAGGAAAACATCTATAACTATCTTCTAAGCTCAGAACTGTGCTTGGCTCCCACTTGGATGTAGTATGTTTAGTACTTCATGACTGTTACTGCTTGTTTTCAACCTCCCAGAAATCACCAACAAGTTCTTAGAACTGTTACAACTTTTCTCGTGGAGGCTTTGAATTATGTCTCCAGATCGTATTTATGTAATAAAAAATAATTACAACTGTCTTTCAAAACTTTGTAATTTTTTGAAGTGGTATGTTAATTCTTATGAATTTATTTGTTTCTCAGTTACTGAAAAGTTGTGGGGCTTTATTATATGTTTGTTTAATTTGAGTGCTACTGACATCTGTTTCTAAGATGACTTCTATGTTAATTGCAACTTCCAAACAAAATAATATTGATTACCTGTGCTACATGGAAGTTACTAACTACTGAAATTATTAACCTCTGACATGAATGAGAAGTAAATGTGAATGTTTTATTTCTAAGGACACTGTAAGTTCACATGTTGAACTTAATAGCTCATTACCTAAGGAGCATTGGGCTATTTTTTCTTGCTAAGAACTATACATAAGTAGATACAATTTGAAACATGACAAAATTAATACCTATCATAAATCATTACTCTATTGCAGTATTACTTAAAAATTTCTGAACTCCCTGTGTACAATAATTAGCATTCAGTAAAACAGTGCCATATTCATAAATAATAAGCCTTCCAAGTTACAAAGGGCTCCAAAAAAAAAAAAAAAAAAAAAAAAAAAAAAAAAAAAAAAAAAAAAAAAGAAGGTCAGATAATGGAGCTGGCTGACTATCTTGATCACATAATTACAGCGTACAGGTAGTATATCATAAAATTAATAAAATTTGACAACTGCTTGCCATTAGATTTTATACTACATTGTGCTTAATAGTGTACTTGAAACTATAAACAGCATTTGTTTGTTATAATTAATTCTTAATAAATGAGTTTCCAGATCAGATTATAATTAGATCACTTTTATTAAGTAAATATCTTTTCTCTGCATTACAATGGCAGAGGTAAGACTCTTGTTATATTCTCACGCATTTACATTTTGTGACACTGAATGCAATTTAATTATACTTCTCTAAATCCTCTATGGCAGTTATCTACAATGTGTACTATTGGATGCATTGCTGACCTATATAGATCTAACTATTCCAAGCTGATACACAGGTCCATGGATTCCAGCTGGAAATAACTTCATAGATGCCTTTTCAAAACAATAAAATAGGATGAATAACTGAATTACCCAACCTGAAACAATCTCTACCACTGAAATGTGATTACATGCAAGATGCAATAGATATCTTTAGAGCCTAAATTTGGACTTGGTAAATTATATTTTGCTAACATCCAAAATTTGTGTTTGTCACATAATGACAATGCAAATCACAGAATCGTAGAACAGCTTAGGTTGGAGAAGACCTTAAAGATCATGTAGTTCCAAGTCCCTCTCTTGGTCATTTCCCATTGCCACTCAGTAGATCAGGCTGCCCAGGACCCCATCCAACCTGGCCTTGAACACCTCCAGGGATGGGGCATCCACAGCTTCTCTGGGCAACCTGTTTAAATGCCTCACCACCCTCTGAGTAAAAAAATTCTTCCTAGCATCTAACATTATCTCTCCTCTTTTAGTTTAAAACCATTCTCCCTTGTCCTATTTCTAACAAGTCTTTATCCACTGTATAGTCCAAGCTTCAAATCTACATCTCTACAATTTAGAGATAAGGATGTGGTGTGGGACCATGTCAAAGTCCTTGCACAAGTCCAGGTAGATGACATTGCCCTTCCCTTGTCCACCAGTGTCATCATTCCATTGTAGAAGGCCACCAGATGGGTCAGGCACAGTTTGCCCTTGGTGAAGCTGTGCTGACTGTCAGTTCACCTGCTCATCCTTTTTAAGCCTTAACATCTCTTCCAGGCAGGTCTGTTCCATGATCTTCTCAGGCGTAAACATGAATTTCACAGGCCTGTGGATAGGCCTGATGTTCCCTAAGTCTTCCTTTTATCCTTTTCTTAATATTGGGAGTAATGTTTCCCTTTTTCCAGTTACCAGAGAATTCACCTAGCAGTCACAGTTTTTCCAGTGTAATGGAGGGTGGCCTGGCAACCACATCAGCCAGTATCATATTTCTTGGGGAAATATATAAAGGCTATAAAGGCCTCTTTGACTTCAAAAATCACTAGTATCACTGTGTTTAGGTTATGTACATGCTTCTAGGAAGAGTCATTCTGATCTGTCTGCACAACCAGTGTCTTGAACCTAGATGCCACATTCTGAATACACTGCCTTTTCCTATGACTTCTGAGTGGATGTGTAGAAGTCTCAAATGACAATAAGCAAACTTTATCACCACGTAAGTCCCTTGTAAATAATTATCATTGTCATAAAAACATTATCAGTAAAACAGTAGTTAGTAACAGTAGTCCTCAGTAATAATGCAGTAGTTGAAATGCAGAGAGAAACTGAAAAAAAATCACACTTTTTTATTTTTTTCAGAGGGACAAAATCCATGTCTTCTAGCTTTCAGAAGGTACAGGAGTTGTGGGACATTCTGTGACACAGTTTTTCTGTTTTGTATAGCAGCGCTGCTTCTAAAGGAGGAAACAAAATTTAATCATCTACTCCAACCCAGCATCTCGCTGTGTAAAGTACTGTCCTGGGAAATCCAGAATGTTTTTTATAACCTGTTAGTGTAAGGTGCGCATTAAAGTCTTTGAAAGCCTGGGGAAGTCCTCTGACCATAAGGAAATAACATAAAATACAAGCAAGACACCAATTTGTCTTTCTGTGATTATTCTTTAAAATAATAAATAAATAAATAAAGCACTGGTCTTGCCAGTGCCTTTGAAATAACAGTGTAAGCATACCACCTTTTATAAGGTCTGAACGATGCATCTACCAATAGATTCTTAGGTGTTAAAATCTAAACACTCCTAGGGAAATTCAGAGCTAGTGAGGCACTTAGTGATTTTAGATGCTTTACGCAGCAGTATTTGTGAATTACAAGAGTTGTACCTACTTAAAAACAAGATCTGCTACATACTTCTTATCAGTTTGCAGCACAACCACATCAAGCATACTTGGAAGTTGACATTATTGAATGAAAACTGTTAACCCAGAAGAGAAAAGGAACCAGAGAGTAGCAAGGTGGCAAATATACTGTGACATATTCTACATCAATTTCAAGTGTTTAAAATAGCTTATGCTCAAGACTTTTCTGTGATTATACCTTGATATGAGTTACTGCTTCCTGGAAATTAAAAAAGATCTTGTATGGTAAATGTTTCCTTACATTAAGGTAATACTTCATTATTTGTACATTTCTAGGGACATATGATACAAGTTTTGAGTAGAAATAATAACAAAAGATAAATGCAAACATTGAAATTAAGGCAAAAAAAAGGAAAGATCATGACATTTAATCATTGCCCACATCTGTATAAGGCTGTATTGAGTGACCAATAAATCAAGCAGATTGACTATCAATATGTAACATATATAAGTTCTTTATGCTTTTTCCCATGGTATCATTTACAGAAGCTTAGTGATAAAGTGGTTGACAAAACAGTTTCTTTATTTAAACTCCAAATACGACAGAACCATAAAGACAAATCTGACAGAACCAGCAGAAGGCTCAGAGAAGTATATGGAAAATGTAGATTTCTCATAGGTCATGCAAATATTGCAAGACTGTGAGCCTTATTTGCAGATCACAATTCTCTTTAACACAATAAAGGAACTGTTTTCATACTCATTTTTCCAACAATAAAAAGAAACAAAAGATAGGAAGAATGAAAGCTAAAATTCGTGGATTTCAGTGACTTTATTCTTGAGTATGCATACATAATTTCTTTTAGAAATAGCATGTTATTAGAAATTATGATTTACATTCTTATTGTACAGCTGTACATGACTGAATGATCAAGATTGCAGTACAATTGGATTTCTTTCAGTATAATACACATATTTTTCCAGGCTTCATTTTAGTTACACTGATTTCTAAGCATTTTTCAAGTACTCTGCTTTTGTTTGAAAAAAAAAAAATCTTTCAACACTTAATGAATTTTCACATCCTTCCTGACTGTTCTTAAAAGGAAATTTCCATTTCTATATATAGTGTTTTTCATCTAACAAGTGTTGATTTTGATCACTAAGTGCAGATGCAATAATTTGAAAATAGTACAAACAAAAAATTACCGTGATAGAATAGCGCCATGTGTTTTTCTTCATTAATACTAATAGAATTAATAATTTTCTATTAATAGTAGATGAAAATTTAATGCAATGAAGATTTGGCAGTTTTCTGTAATTTTGTAAGACCATCTCCAGTTATGCTGGAAATTGTTCTAACTAAATCCGTTTTTTTGTTTTGTTTTGCTTTGCTTTACTGTGTCATTTTTGTAACCTTGTTGCTCTTATGCATTTATTTTAAATATCATTAATGACTAAGGAAGGAATATATATTTGACTCTGTAAAAAATATGTGAGTTTCTTCTAGGCAAAGTTTTCTATTCTATCTAGCTTTTTTATTCTTCTAATGACTGCAGACTGTCCTGAAGAACAGATGCATTTCTTCCATGTTCTTTTAATATAATAAAAAGAATAGAATGCTCTGAAAGTAATGCCTTCTATTTGTTTTCATGGAAACTACAACAGATACAAAGAAAATAATCACTGTTTGGTAGAACAAATTCTCAGCTACAGAATGTTTTTTTCTTTTTTTCTTTTTTTTTCTTTTTTTGTAGTCATCACTATTAGCTCTGCATTTTTTATAAGCATATGCCAGCAATGCACAACTGCCTGTAAGTCATGCTGTTAAAAATCTACATGACCATCTGGAATCATAGAATAATAGAATAATAAAATGGCTTGGGTTGGAAGTGACCTCGAGGATCACGAATTTTAAACACAGGCAGGGTTGCCAGCCACTAGATCACATACTAAATCACATTTCCCACAGCTCCATCTCTGCAGGGCTACTCCCAAGGAGTTATTCACCCAGTTTGTATGTATATCTGAGATTATCTTGACCCAAGTGCACAACCTTGCACTTAGCTATGTTGAACCTCATTAGGTTCACAAGGGCCCACCTTTTCAGTTTGTCAAAGTACAATGGTGTCCCTTCCTGCAGGGGATGACCCTGTCACTGGTCCTTGCTCCATCTCCATCATGTTGTGTCAGTTGTCCTTGTTGTGACCCTTCCCAGTCTCTTGTGCACTCGTATGAGAAGCTGAAAAGTCCTTAGTGTAAGCACTGCTCTGTAACAACTAAAACATTGTTGTGTTATCAACGTTATTCTCATCCTAGTCTCAGGACCAGGCTTTTTTTGGTGGTGCCCAGTGACAAGACAAGGGACAATGAACACAGACTAGAGCACAGGAAGTACTGTCTGGACGTATTCAAAACCCACCTGGATGCTTCTGTGTACAACCTACTGTAAAGGAACCTGCTTTAGCTGGGGTTTGGACCTCCAGAGATCCCTCCAGCCCCTACTAGTTCAGTGATTCTGTAAATACAAAACATGGCACCATACTAGCTGCTAGTAAAGAAGTTATCTCTATCCCATTTGAAACCAGCACAGGTAAGAAGGGCAGTTCTATCACAGAGGCCTTTTTTCAAGAACTTTTGTAGTTTAAGTATCTGGTAGCTGCCTGTATTGTTCCAGAGAGCATGCACAACTTGTAAAAGCATTATAAATCGAAAAGATCAAACGTGGTATAACACTATTCTCACAATTTTGCAATAAATAAGGTGCTCTACCTTATTTATAGTCAAATTGAATGCCTCAAATGGGTAACAGAAATATGGTTGAATTTCAGTAGCTAAATCGTACTTGAAAAATTCACTACACAATCTCAGAACATTCTTCTAAATAATTTCAATAAAGTAACTTACTATGTACACATGAGCGAAGAAGTTATAAAATAAAAATCCTGAGTAAAAAGTCTTAGATTCTTGTTTGTTCTCTCTTTTGAGAGAGAGACTCCTGCAGGTTGCTCATCTTGTTTGTCAGAAAGGACAATAGAATACGCCTAGAATGATTTAAAATTACTTATTGTAATTAGTAGAATTGGGAAGGAGACAGAAACTGTCTTGTACGTATAAGAAGAGATTAAACATGTCTAATTTCCATTAGTAGTAATCAAGAAAGGAATCAAAATAATTATTTTAATTTAATCATTTCCTCCAAATTTCAGAACTGCTCTCATTTAAAATCAGTAATAAAGTTTCCAGGTTAATGTTGTACTCATCTAAATATACTGGGGCCCTAGGGGTAAGGGACATTTACGTGTCAGTTCTTAAATGATTTCACTTGCTAATTCTGCCTGTAAAATCAAATGATCTCCCAAAAGGGGAGAACTAATTAAAAATTAGATGTTTTCCTCACTTTTTAACTTTGAATAAAACCTCAGAACTAGAATGTCACAATCATTCTATAGGGAGGATTTGTCAAATCTCTTTTCTTTAGAGTCAGTGAGCTTTTAGATGTGTAAATAGAGCATCTTCAATTCACAGCTCAAATCCTCATGATATAAATAAGTGCTACACAAAGATGAAGCAAAGTCCATGTTCTCTCTTCTGTTAGGCTTTCCTTTGCATCAGAAAAATAGGAAACAGAGACAACCATCGTAAAACCGCTTCACATAGAGCGATACAGTCTTTAAGAGATATACAGTATGCGTTTCATGTGATGCTGCATCTGTCAATAACACTGTTTCTTAAACTGACATTTGTAGAAAGCATGCTCTCTATTTAATTGCCTTGTGTGTAACCTCTGTAGAAAGAAGCTTCTAATGTTAAGAAATCATTTTATATTTTTCGTGATTTTAGAATGGGATAGAGTTAATTTTCTTCATAGGAACTCATACGATACCGTTCTCTCTAAACCATGTCCCTCAACATAACGTCTAAATGTTCCTTAAACACTTCCAGGGTTGGTGCTCCACCATCTCCCTGGGCAGTCCATTCCAGTGGCTGAACACTCTCTTGGAGAAGTAGTATTTGCTGACGTCCAGCTTGAATCTCCCCTGGTGAAACTTGAAGCCATTCCCTCTAGTCCTATCATCAGTTACACAGGAGTATAGGCTGACCCCCAGCTCACTACAACCTCCCTTCAGGCAGTTATAGAGAGCAATAAGGTCTCCCCTGAGCCTCCTCTTCTCCAGACTGAACAATCCCAGCTCCCTCAGCCACTCTCTCATAAGCCCTGTGTTCCAGACCCCTCATCAATTTAGCTGCCCTCCTCTGGACGCGCTCCAGGGCCTCAATTACCTTCTTGCATTGAACAGCCCAAAACTGAGCACAATACTCAAGGTACAGCCTCACCAGTGTTGAGTACAGAGGGATAATTACTTCCCTGCTCCTGCTAGCAACACTAATTCTGGTACTGTCTTGGATGCCATTGGCCTTCTTGGCTATCTGGGCACACTGCTGGCTCATGTTCAGCCAAGCAGTGACCAATGCCCCCAGGTCCGTTTCCTCTACACAGTCTTCCAGCCACTGTACCTCAAGCCTGTAGTGTTGCCTGGGGTTGTTGTGGCCAAAGTGCAGGACCCAGCACTTGGTCGTGTTAAACCTCATCCCATGATGTTTTTTGCTGAGCAATGCATAGGCAGAGTCAAGGACTTTTCTGCTTCTCCAGCTTCTCAAGGCCCATCAAGACCAAGAAAAGACTTTTTGAGAAACTCACATACTATTCTACTAGGTTTATTTTTATTTTCTTTTATTCGTTCATAAAATGATAAGCAAGAAATGCGTAAACACAGTGGTTAAGATAGAGCCTTTTGACTAAAAATGTATACAGTAATTATAGCATGTTGAAATCAAACCCTAGCAGAACCATATTATGTATATATATGTAACCATTTTATATACTTAGAAAAATAAAAAATGTTATTTAGCACTGCTTGTGTCCAGGTCATTTCTAGCTCTGAAGAAGCGCCCGAGCATCACACTCAATTATTTCCAACATTGTTAGTGATGCTAAGTGCCTTTACAGTCTAGTCTGCTGTCCTGGTTCAGCTCTGGCTGGTGAACTCTCCACTAAAGCTAAAACTCTTCTTTAAAATGCTTGAGAAAGATAAAATTTAGTCCTGTGGAGGTATGTTATTATGTTTGAGAGGAAAAAAAGCACTACAATCCTTCCCTTTTGGGTCAGGATCAGATATGCTGACAAACCAACAAAAAGAAAATTAAATTGCATCTTGGGAGGACAAATTATATATGTGCTGCTCCAAAAGCAATGCATCCCATTTTATTATGTTGGCTCTTGAAGTCAGCAGATAGATGTGGTACGTGAAATTTTAGTCAAATATCAAGTACTCTGATAAAATAAAGTTTGATAAACTGTAATGACATATAAATTTATTTTACTATGAGAAAAATTCTAAATTATATTAAGAATAGCAAAAGACAAAAATATTATGAACATGTCCTATCCAACTGTAGTATTTTCATATAAGGGGTTACAGAAGAATTGATTTGTATTTCTTTTGACATTACTCTGTAGCTACAGGCATATCACTGCAACCCACAACAAAAGGGAAAAATTACATGTCCTCTTTAATTTACTGGTATTCCTATATATCTTAAATACTTGATTTTATGGGATCTTTTCTGTCATATAATATTTTACAGAATCTTTGTATTACTTTTTGCATTTACTAGAAACAGAACAGGACCTGAAACCAGTAATGCTCTACTTAATAATTTTTCTGGAAAAAAAAAAAAAAAGGAAATGGAAATGGAAATATTTTAATATTTATTATATTAAAGCATAATAATTGCATTCTTTCTGAATAATAATGAAATAAATTTGTCATATATGATAGAAATATTACTTTTCTATACGTGACAAGTTTAATTAATTTACAAGGGCTGCTCCAAAAGTCCCTCACATTTTATTATGTTTGCTTACAATGGCAGAGGTAGATGGTGGTGGTATGTCAGTAGAGGCTGAAACCTTCCCACCAGTATTCCATTACATGATCTTGGTGTGTGACAGATGGCAGCAGAGGAGTGGTCTGACAGAATGGTGTCTGCATTTGAAGCAAAGGTGTGCTCTTTGAATCTGTTATAGGTTCTGTCAACGGTTTAGGGCACGTTCGGCCCGGTTCCGTGACGATTGGTNTAATCTACATAAATACTTTTGCCAGTTTTTTTCATAGAAGGTATCAGATGTAAACCAACTTGGATTTTACTGAAAAGTCTATTTAAAGAAAATTCATATTCATTTAGAGATCATATGATTGTTTGAACTATTTTTAGAGACATTGCTTTACAAACACATAAACATTGTTGAATTTTAAGGAGAAAAATTATAAGAACTAGCAAATATATGCCCACTTTGATATTTTCCAGGCTTTCAAATCTTGACCTTTTGTAAATAATTGTTGAACACAGACCCTCAGACAGAATAACAATTATCCATATATGGATGCTAGTCATTCCTCTGTTGTGTGCTAAAGCAGTTTGCTAGCAAAACAATTTATTTGCCAGCTCTTAGCTGTTTCATATCCCATGTTCTACTAAGGACTATTCTTTGTCCCATAAGGATTGGAAGATAGATGTCTAGGCAACAATGAAGTTTCAGTGTACTTTAAATTGTAGTCTGCTTATCCTAGCACTTATTCCTTTAAGAAACTCTCTGCTTTATCTTATATTTATCACATTCACTGTAAAGGATTACACAGAAAATATCCCAGAGAGGTTCCCAAAACTACCTTTGTGAGAAAAGAGATTATTTCAGATGTGAATTTTCAATTCATGCTCTGCAACTTATCATTTTAAAAGGAATGAAGAAAACAGGTAAGGATTATCATCCTGTATCCTCAGAACACGAAATGGAGTGATTGGAAGATACATGATTCTCAGAAGTGCTCTAGACAGTCCTAATGCTATTAGAGAGAAAAGATGACGAAGAGAAGTGGAAGGAGAAAGTAAAAAATAGATACAAGGATATATTAAGGAAATGCACTCTTTCTAATAACATTAGACTTTTTATTTTGTATTTACTAAACACTAATATTGTTAATAATATTATTGTATAATAACGTCATACATGTTATACATATTATAGAAATGTTTCCACTCATGCAGTACAAGATCACTAGTGCAACAGCAAACTGAATACCTCAGAGCTCATCTAAGAGATTGGTGGCTACTGTCTGCAGGAAAACAAGAAGTGTTTACGTACAGCTGATGAAACGAGGGAATTTCTTGAGGTATTGTCTGAATACCTATCTAGGAGCCATTGGAGGATCAGTTTGATTACCTGCTCCTAAGCTGAGGTAGATTTCATAACTCTTGCTCCAACTGTGTAACTATGTGTGCATGAGTATGTGAGACAGATTCTAATAAATATTGGTTATGATCATTTTATTCCAATCTGGTCCCCTAATGCAAAAGGGAATTTACAGCAATAGATACTTACAGACTGCATGCAGTTTTCTGATCAAGGTGGATGAAGTATTTGTTTTGGTTGCATATCCTATATACAAGTTGATCTTATTTTTATTGATCTAATTCTTCTTGCTCTCTAGCCAACTGTCTTCTGATCTTTCTTTCTTTCTTCCTTTCTTTCTTCCTTTCTTCCTTTCTTTCTTCCTTTCTTTCCTTCTTTCTTTCCTTCTTGCTTTCCTTCTTTCTTTCCTTTTCTTTCCTTCTTTCTTTCCTTCTTGCTTTCCTTCTTTCTTTCCTTCTTTCTTTCCTTCTTTCTCACTTTCTTGCTTTCTTGCTTTCCTTCTTGCTTTCTTTCTTTCTTATTTTTATTACTACCTATTGGATGATTTCATTTTCCTGATTTTCTTACACGCAACACATGGAAATTACATAATTATATACACTTTCCCTCTTTATCTTATATTTGAAAAAAACTTGCCTTAGTTACTAGAGTTTATAAAAAAGCTTATCCATTACCTCAAGTGCTTCAGGAGTCTCCTGCTATTAGGGACAGTTTTGTTTCTGTGTATGTCTCTCTAAACAGCATCCTCTTCTTCATGTCGTTGTTTAGACAATAGTTATAAAAATCTCCAATAAATATAATAGAATCACAGGATCAGAGTATCGTATGATGATTCAGATGGGAAGAAACCTCAGAAGGTTTCTAACAGAGAATCCTTGTCAAAATAAGTTCAACTATGAGGCCGCTTAGGGCTTAATTCACTCATGGTCTTGAAAACTTCAAACAGTGGAGGTCTTACAACCACTTAGGTAGCGCATTCCACTGGCTGGCTGTCCTGATGGTTAGGAAAGTTCTTAGGAACAACTAGAACAACTAAGAACAACTGCAGTTTGCAGTTAACAAAGTTGATAATGTCAACATAGCTTGAAAATATAAAAAATATTTTTCAGTGGATCTGTTCTACAAAGATATGTTTTGAAGGCTAAAGAGTTGTTAGTTAAACAATTACAATTACAAATTATTAGGCAGACCAATTGCTTCCTCAAAAATGAGACAATAAACTTCAGGGAGAAAAAAGCTTTGAAAGAAAGCTATTGTTTGATTTTCTGAAGAATCTGTGTTAAGAACAAGTTTATTTCATACTTTTATGTTTGATTCTAATAGATAATGATAATATTATTATAATAGACTTTATATAATATTCTAAGTAAGATTTCTCATAGCATGGAATTAGAAGGCATAATTGGACTTGAATATCACAAGGAATAATGAAATTATCTTCCAGGATAAAGTAATGCAAGCAGGATACAATTTAGTTTCCTATGTTTGGGAAAACTGACCAGTTTCCCATATTTTTAGGAGACTGGACTGGAGACTGAAAAAATTCCTCTCAGTCCTGTACAGGAATCTCATTCCAGTACAGTACTGTTGTTCTTGGGATGTTAACTATTTTGAGATCATTACTTTCGCATAACATTTGTTTCTATATTACTTCTAGATAGATTCCTTTCTCTTTATGTTTTTAGGCCTGTATTTTGAGGCCTAACTCCAAGTGCAATTAAGAATTTGTTGCCAGTAAGAGCACAATATTTTATTTCACTGGCAGTAATCAAATAAACAAATAAACAAAACAAACACTGTATTTTATTTTTCTATTTTCTTGTCTTTATGTCTGAATCATGAGACACAGGTGCTATTAAGAGAGATATAATGAAAGCAGTTATGGACGTATTGTACCATACATACATAGGATAAAATAAAAAGACTTTAACAGGCTTTTGAAATCAGTGTACATTCTAATTCAATGTGTAACTTTAGAGAACATATTTAAGAGAAAATCTTGTTGTGCTAAGTGACTACTGTTCAGTTTTCTGCTTTCTTAGTGCTCTATTTGCACAAATTTATAACTGAGTTAGTAAAACAACCTACAAGCAGCCTTATATATTTTGGACATAACTGAAATCTTACCCTATAATATTAAATTTAACAAGTTCATCATGCTGTATCTTTACCTGCTATCTTTCATAGCTTTGCCTGCATCTTTCAGCAATGCACTCATTCTTCCACCCCTGCTTTGTTTGCCTAGCACAAGAGCAGTGGGACTGCTTTTTGCTGATTAGTGTGTTGCCTAGGGGTTAAGCTGGGGTTGTCCTCAGCTCTCAACTAAACTTGCCACAAGAAGTAGTGCTGTTCAAGCTACTCCCTGACATACATGATCACTCCAGCACATGTATGATAGATGCATGCAAAACATTTCTTGTCTATCAACAGCATCTGCAGAAGGTTGTCATATGTCATTATTTCTTCATCTCCATTAGTACTTTCTGCTAACTGCAAGCCTTATTTGTGCAAATGTATGTATGTATGTATTTATCAGTTTATTTTTTTATCTGATTAAAATTCTGATATACAATTATGTTGTTTCAACTGAAAAGAAAAATGATATATGTAAAATTATACTTCCAAAGCTTTTGGCTTCATAGTAATGTAATTTGTAGTGATCCTTCTTAAAAATTCTGCCCTATGATCCATCAAATTATAACCACAGAACTAAATTTGTAAAAGCAATATGCATGTAATGGTTCTGTTTTAAAAAGAATAATTTGTGGTACAGCATTATTCAGCAACATGAATTCAATCAGATAAATAATTTAAAAATTGGCCATTTATAATAGATAGGAGTTAATGAGTATAGTATAATTAAGACTTTGTTTAATCACATATTTAGATGCTAGAAAATATCTTCCTTCCAAACTCACTCCTTAAGAGTATGCACACAATTTTAATTTTAGTCTTGGAGGCACCTCTCCCTGCAGATTAGTTTTAAATGTCAGTGTTCCAGACTCTAGCCAAATGCAGCACATGAAACTGTGATAATAAGAAATGTGACGGCTGTACAGCATCTATAATGCATTAATAGACATTACCTTCTAACATTTCTTACATGAAATATCTAGGTAGAGCACTGAGGCTTTTTCCATCAGTTTCTCAATCAGTTGCTAATTGTTAGTCAGAATGACTATTTTCTCCATTATTTCCTCATGCTCTTTCTCTCCATATTTCTGCACAGTCTTACTCCTTCTCCAAATCTATCATTACTCTGTTTTTCAGAGCAAAACAAAACGTTGGAGATTTATTTTCTCTTCTCTGTTAAGGTCTCTTTGCCATTTACCTAAGGTGACCCATCTAGGCTGTATTCTTGGACAAAATGAAGTAGCCTCTGCGAGACCATTTTGAAGGGAAGGTCACAGCTCCTGCTCTCACAGAAACAAGAGTTTTCTAATGCTGACACACATGGATACCATAGTTTCCATATTTCACAGCCAAAGCTTGTAGGTAACATCACATATATTCAGTCATCAAACGTAACAGTTGCTGTCTGTAATACAGTGCTTTTTTATACTTTACATCTTTTTTTTTTTCTTTTTTATTTGCAAAAGGGAACATAGACACAGGCTGTATTAATGTTCTCTCATCCTCAGCTGAGTGAGAACAGCCAGCAATTTAAACTGTGTACATTAAATTGCTACATAATACTGTTATGAACTTCATAAGTTATGAACTAAATTAATATGGTGGACAGTTTAAATGGATGGGAATGGCATTGTGGAAATAATGTGTGTGTATACAAATCAGAAAAAAGACAATTGATGGAAATTAGGATGTATACAACTTATGGGATTTGGAAATGATATGGAAATGGTATGAAAAAAAAAGGTGGACATTGTCTCAATTTCAGCTGAGATAGAATTTTTTTCTTCAGAGTGTCTGGTATGATTCTGTGTTTTAGTTCTAGGAAAAAACAATTGATAACACACCAGTGTTTGTAATCACAGCTAAGCAATGTACAGAGCTGAGGTCATTCTCAGCAAAGGGCCCAAGGAGCGGGGAGGGAACAGAATTAGGACAGCTGACTCAAACTAGCCAACGGGATATTCCATACTGTATGACATCATGCAGAAGCAGTTTTGAAAGGGATTGGAGTTCATCTCATCATATTTAAAAAAACCTTTCTTATTATCCTTCATCTCCTTTGCGAGATCCAATTCCAAGTTGGCTTTGGCCTTCCTCATCGCATCCCTGCTGCCCCCGACAACATTCCTATATTCTTCCCAAGTGATCAAACCCTTTTTCCACACTTTATGGACCTTTCTCTTCCCTTTGAGTTTATGCATGAGCTCCTTGCATCCACACAAGTCTCATGCCACCCTTGCCTGATTTCTTACTCACATGCACCAATCCTGAGTTGGGAAGTAGTGCTGTTTAAATGCTGGCCAGTTCTCACAGGCCCCCTTACCTTCTAACACTCTAGCCCATGGGACAGCTCTACGAAGATCCTGGAAGAGATTGAAGTCTGCTCTCCTGAGGTCCAGGGTAGCAATACTACTTTTTGATTTTGGAGATGGCTACATCCCAATCTGTGCCTGACCTTCACTTCCCTAACAAGCCCGTCCTTATTCCTTACTAGTTACATACATTCATAAATTATATATATGTATAGTCATATCTATTTTCCTTTTCTCCCTTATAAATAGTTACATCTCAACACTTGAGTTCTATATTTTTTACAATTGTCTCCTCCACCACTGAGAAGGGAAGGAGTGTGCAACTGTCTGTGTGGTGCTCAGCCACCTGCTAGGTTAAACTACAGCAGATAGAAAGGATTAAATAGGAGCTGAGTTGTCAAAGGACATATAGAGGGCATTCTGGGAAGCTGTATAGACTTAGATCCCCACTTTCCTCATTTGTCTTCAAAGTCTATACAGGATTAAGATAGAGGAGCCAGGAATACTGCTTGCAATAAATGCTTCATGCAAGACATTTTTTGCAAGAGGTCAATACTGACAGACTGCTGCAGTGACAGTTCTTTTGTAGGTCTGGCAGCAATGTCTGACCTTTCTTGTAATCAGGTCCACAATCCTTCTGATTGAGTAAACTTCTCAAGTTCCATGGCTAACCAGAAATACGGAGCAAACTTCCAGACTCAGTTGCCCATGAGCCACAGAAACCAGTGCTGAATCATTTTACCATGAAGTGTTTGCTTCTTGTGGTCAACAGGATGAACCCAACATCATGATCCTAAGTTTGTAAGAGTTCACTTTGTCTTGTGGCAAAAAAGTCAGAGTTTAGGTTAATACAAGGAATAAGTTTATTCATCGAGATAGAGAAGTAAAGCCACAAAGCTTGGAAAGACAAGTGATTCTGACATAAATCATAATTTATGCTCTTTCTTTCAGCGGTTATTAGCAACTGAATATATATCCCTCCAGCATGTGGAATACCTAAGGAATAAAGAGGAAAAATGTTTCTGAGAGACTTTATACTTCAGTACGTTTTCTCCTCTCCCTCACAGTTCTTTTCATATTTGTTCTAAATTTTGGAATGTGATCATTGAAAAGCATAGTGTTTTGTTCTGACCATTGTCTTCAGCTGTCAAATTCAATCTTGTACAAGATAAAAGTGGAGAGAAAAAAATCACATTAAACTTGCTCACGCTCCTGAATACACTGAATGGAACTCAAAGATGAAGAGTAGAGGAGTCATGTACTGAGTGGGAAGTGTTTGAAGCCATATGGCAGCTTTCTGTCTTAGAACTGTTAATTCAGATAAGATCTATTCCCATATCTGTGCAAATTTTGTTTAAAATCATTAAGACTCTAGCTGAACACGTTAAGGAACTACACATGGCCTGTTAATAAAAGGTAATTTGAAAGAAGTATCACATTCAGCTTTTGTTTGGAAGCAGCTGACAGTCAAATGGTACTTCTGTTGGTACTGCTGCTAGACTCCAAATGCAAATAAAGGTCACGGTAAGGAGATAATTTCAGTAATATTCTAGGACAAAATGCAAGCTGTGTAACATTGCAAGCAGATATATATGCTACATTATCTTTCTGTGATCAAGATTGATTGCAGAACATAATGTTTGATATAATTCAGAATAAATCAAAGTATATTAAAATATCTTAAATGTCAAGAGTTCAGTACATGCTTGTGTCCATGCTGCAGTGCAGTTCCAGTGGTTGGTGTTCCCAGAACTCCATAGCATCTCATCTGTGGAACTTGTACCAAGAGTGGATGGATTTCAGTATTTAGATCCTTCAGTCTACAGCCTACAGCTTTCATGAGGGAAGGAAGAAGATCTTTAATTATTATTTCTTTTAATCTGTTATTTCCTCATATCACCTTATGATGCAGATGTACACAGATTACAATGACAGCTTTGCTTTTTTACTCATAATCAATGGCAAAACAGACATGCATGCAAAAGTTTATAAAATGGACCCCTTATATACATATATATATATAGGTTGTTGTTTTTTTTTTTTTTTCAGATAACCCATTCTTGTCTTCATTATCTGTTTTCCCTTTGTATAACCTTTTACCAATCTGTACGCTGAGATTGATATCAGAGATAGGTTGCTAGGCAACATAAAATGGAAATCATGTTGTGGACTAGCAGGTTTTTACAATGTAGGCTTCTTAAACCATACCTTTGTTTCCACACCTCACAAATAAATCTGGGATTATGTGCTGATGTAACAGCTAAACAGTGGTCTCTGATCAGTAAGAGATACATACTCCTCCAATGTATAGACAAGTATCATGTAAAAAATGAAAGTTATTAATGGAAACAAGAACCACAATTAACAATCATTGGCACAGGACTCAGAAAGTACAGTTATGCCATAAGATGTAACAAATTATCTCTTTCTAACCCTAAAGTATACAGTTACAACACAAGTAGAAAATTAAACATAATTAAAGGAGCCCTTGCTTATGTCTTTATTAATGACAAAAATACATTCTGTAAATAATTCTAGATTCTACTGCATATTCTATCAGACTGTTAGAATGGACCCTGAAAAGGTTTTGGCTTGTGCCAGTAACACCTCCTACAGCATTTACTGGGACAGTCGGGGACTTAGCATTGAACACTGATGATCCCCAGAAGGCACTGTGTATCTGTCCTCTATGCTTTGGAGCAGAGGCAGTTTAATAGCAGGTTCTTTCGCAGAGTTGGTCTCGGTGATGTAAGAAAGACTGTCATATTTCATTTGACATCATACACATTGCTTTTGAGGGTTTGTGCATTTTCAGTGTGAGCAATTTTCTCAATTCCTAGATACTGGTATTCAAACACTGTGGTTTTTACTTTTACTTCTTTTACAAATCTTGAAACTTTTGATCACAACTGGACTCCATAATTTTCTGCACATCATTTTCCAAGTGAAACATAAGTTCATTTTACCGAATTGTTTATATCTTCTGCTCTATAATGTGAAAGTGGTTACCTGAATAATTCACCAGATGCATTTCAATTATTTAAAAGATCTTACTAGTCAGATCTGTTACTCTGTATATTTTTTTTATTTGCAATATTGCTCTGACAGTTGTGAATATGCAAAATTTCTGTGACAAGACATCAAAGGTACAAACTCATGTAATTTTGCCATTGATTATATAACACACAATTCCAGTAGAAAAACTCACAAGATGTCCTTCATTTTCACTGCTTCCAGTAAATTCTTATAAATTCTTCTACCCTCTAATTCATTTCCTGCCCTCCTCTTCACTCCGTATTTACTTTTTCTGTCTTTCTGTGTTGCTTTGCTCTATCTTCATACTGTCTTGCTCTGGTCTCATCTACATTTAAGCAGGCTGTGGAAAGTTAAATAGTTGGAACATAAAAGAGTGAGAAGCAAAAATGTAATATATTGTGTTTTGTTATTCATTGAAGAGATTAAAGATATATCTTCAAGTTTTTTTTTCTGAATGAAAAAAGAGTTGGAACCAGGTATCTTAGTCATTGCTTTGGCAAAATTTCCAGAGGAGCTGCATTTAAATTTATGTGTCTTATAAAGAGAATTTTTTTGTTGTAAGAATGGTCTTCATCTCAGATAATTTACACCTCTGAAAATCTTCTAAGTTTCTTAAATGTTCAGTAGAAATACAAGCATCTGCAAAGAAGAGGAGGTAGAATTTGTCTTTCTGTGTATCTTTAATGTAGGTATCTACCTGTGAGGTAATCTCTGGATTAGTCAGAGATATTCTGTTCAGTACAGCTAGTGGATTTTAGGGAGTTGATCTTCTTATGGATGTATACCCATAAAGGCTGAAAGGCTTTCCATGTTCCATACCTACTAATTGTCTGGACAGAGTTGAATTCTATAAAGTGTAGTTTTTTCTACTTAAGGAATAAATGTTTAATAGAATGAAGAACAATTAGCAAAAAATATTTCACATTTCCAAAGCAATGTAAAGAATTCTGCAGTAAATAAATACTTAGTCACAATTATCTAGGAAAAAAAAAATCAAACCATTAACAACCATTAAAATCATAAATGATATGTGCAAAAGGTGAAGAATTAGTTTCAATTAGTTGTTTCCCTAGTGATCCTTATCACTAGAGTTATTTTATTTCTACTTAAATAAAGGTTTCCAAAACATTATTCTTCTTATTAAGATTCCCTCCTAATCAAAACAACTTTAAAGAAACGGAAACAGAAATATCCAATATTCCAGAAAAAGATAGAGACATTATTCTGTGAAATCATTTACTTTTTAAGATTGGACACTAAATATGTAATATATCAACAACTTTTATTTTGCCTCAATATTTACTAGCAACTATTCCACACACAGCCCTGTAGCAGATGGTTCAGAATGTGGGAACGGGGGAGCACTGGCCCTCTCATAGAGCAGAAATCAGGTTCACAACCAACTAAGAAAGCTGAACATTCATAAGTCTACAGGTCCTCATGAGATGCATCCTAGAGTCCTGAGGGAATTAGCTGATGTAGTCACCAAGACACATTTGATGATACTTGAAAAGTCATGGTGGTCAGATGAAGTCCCCAGTAACCTGAGAAAAGGCAATGTCACATCCATTCTTAAGAAGGTGTTGTGGTTTCAAGCACAGCAGGAAAAGGGTCCCTTTCACCCTCCTGTTCTCATTCTGTGCAGAAGGAGAAAAAACAACCCAATTAAAGATAATATAATAAATTTACTACAAATTGTAAAAAAAATGTAAGACAATAATAACAATTAATAATTCAAGTAATCTGGAAGAGAGAGGAAAAACTGTGCTGCTTGCTGCACTGTCAGAACCTGCTAGTGCCTGTGACCCCAATCTGGAATTAGCGTGAGGAGATCAGAGTCTACTTTGACAATACAGGAGAAAATATAGTTTCAAAATAAAAGCAGGGATACTTAGATTGGATATAAAAATTAAGTTTTTTTACAATAAATATATTGAAGCACTGAAACAAGTTGCCCATAGAGGTGGTGGATGCCCGTGTCCATGGAGACATTCAAGGTCAATCTGAACCAGGTTCTGACCAACTTGATCTAGCTGTTTGTGTCTCTGTTCATTGCAGGGTAGTTGGACTAGATGAATTTTAAGGTTCCCTTCCTACTCAAACAATTCTGTATTTCCAAAAAATTGTTTCATGTTATATGGTAAGTAGTAACTTCCATGAAAAGTATTATAATTTTTATATATTTTCTATATCCAAATCGAAATGTCTTCTGATAGCCATTTTCTTAAATGCTATAAAAAATGAAATATTTTGTTAAAACAAACAAGCGAACAAAAAATCACCTACAGTTTATGCAGTTGCAACTTTTACTTTCTCCTTTCCGAATGTCAAAGTTACCCTTTGCATTCTAAAGAGCAGAAGGTATTAAAAGCTGTTTGAAACAATGTCATTTCTTCAAGTATTTTTTTCTGAAGATCATTCCTAATAGGTAAGTGGTACTGCTTTCGTCTGTGAGTTGTAATTGAAAATGTAACTACTAATAGTAATATTTACAGAGTTAAAACCAGATTAAGCATTGTAGTGTGGTTTGGTTACAGAAATAAAATGCCTTTATGTATACGTATACGTTTGTATCTACTGTAGTCAAAACTGGACCTTCGATCTCATTAAGGATAGTTGTTCTTCTGTTGGATGAGCACAAAGGAATTGCAGTGAAGTACCACAGCCCAGAATCTGATCTGTTCTCTCCACTTAGTAGCTTTTACATTTGTCTATTCTCACAGGGTTTATGGTGCACATTTTTCATAGAATTTTTATATGTTGTAATTCACATAATTGTAATATTTTTTATTTTCTTATTTTGCAGACTATAAATTATTAGCCAAGTACATATGTGCTCAGCATATTTCCGTGTCAGATTATTTTAAATTAGACTGTAGTTCATAAACTCTTTTAATTTATAAGTAGTAATCCAAAAGACTTTATATGAATTTTGATGTAATGATGATTATTTAAATGCTTCCTGTGAATAGTGCTGTAGTCAAGTGAAGTGGATTTGAAGGTACTTATTTCATCTTTCCTGGTAGTAGCTCTAGTTGGATGAGGTAATGTAATATGAACTGAAAAATATACATCACTCATTTGAACTATTAATTTTTAATTTAAACCAGCTTGGAATTCCATTTATTAGTTATATAATTTTTATTATGAATTATGTACTGATTATCAAGTGGGTTGAATTATGATTTGTCCATAGGTCTGTAATTTAATTAGATGTGTGTTTATCATATTTCTCTTACAACAAAGACTTCTACTGGACATTTTTATGGGCCGGAGGAATCAATATAAATATATTTCAGTGTATTAGCAGTGATTATGCTTCTGGCATTAACATCCTGAAATTCAAAGAATGAGCATATTTTTTCTTCTGCTAAAAAGGACTCTTTGATCAAGCTGTGTTTTTACTAACACCACTTAAGAATTGTGTAAGTTTGTCAGATCAAGTCCTTTTAAGACAATCAGTAGGTATTTTCACTATGGATTTCTCACCAGGTTGTTGGCTGAATTCCATTTCTCAGAAGTGTCTCCTGAAGGAAATTAGCTTGGGTACATCTCTATAATAGCTTTTTTATTTAATTAGCAGTCAAAATCTATGTAATCATTTTGAAGATAGAATATGAAATCAATTTGTAGTATTAAACCATCTTTTTTCTTTTTTTTTGTCAATTAAAGTAATTATGTGTGAACATAATTTCATGTGTGAACTTGTTTTCATAAGGATATTTATGTAAGGATGACTTATGCAAAAATGTAAAACCTAGTATTTCTATATTCTTAATTTATTAAGAAAGATTTCTTGAAAAAAATCACTGTAGTAAAAATACCATACACATGTGATAAATGTATCATATATGTGCTCCTGCAAAGGTCGCCTTTGTCGTTTGTATCAATATTCTTTAGTTATTATTTCATATTCCTGACAGAATTCTGTGTGTCACACAATTTAGAAGCAGTTCATATGGAAACATAATTTGAATTGTCTTTACCAAATATTTTATGAATATCATTGTCATGAGAAATAAGAAGAATATCTCAACCTAAAGGACACAGATGATCAGAAAAATGAAGGTCTGTTCTTTGAGACACAAAATCACAGAAGTATATGCCAGAACAGTAAGTAAACACATTTAAATAATTTTCCCTGCAGAACAAATACAATGATTAATTTCTGACAGAAAATATGTATGGAGATGACCTTTATTAATAAATTTTCAAAACATAATCTTATTTTAGAAGATTTTCAAAACAATATCTCGTTATTTCACACTTTGTTAATTAAAGTCAAATTGGAGATGATAAACAAAAAAAAAAAATCTCCCACATAAAAGAACACTAAGGAAACTATAAAGCTGTTACTACATCTGAACTATACATGCCAGGATCATTTCTAATTTACAATAATTATAGTGTTGTAATCTTGACTTAGACACACATGAAATGAAAGCAGTTTAACTACGATTTCCGATATCCAGAACTTCAAGTGCATTGAATGCAGCACCAGGAAGCAGTGAAGACTTTGGAAATTGTTTTACTTATTGCTCTCTGCAAGGACTCAGAATCAGTGGTTTGGAACAGTACAGCGGTATTTTCTGTTTGATAGTTAGTTTGTTTTTTGTCTTTACATTCCTTAGACTTCACCGACACAGAAATATGGAGAGCTATTTTTCTCTAGTTTGACTTTTTTAACTATAGAGAGCAGTCAATAAAAAAGCTAGATCTGAGGGGTTCCGGTCGATGATAAGTTGTACATGAGCCAATAGTGAGCCCTAACAACCAAGAGGGCCAATTATACCCCGGGGGTGTGTTAAGCCCAGTATAGCTAGCTGAGGGAAGTGATTGTCCCCCTCTGCTCTACACTGATGTACCTTCACCTTGAGTACTGCGTGAGGTTTTGGGTGCCACATTATATATATTCATCACATATACTACTGTATATAACATCAACAGAAATTGCCCAAAGGGTAGCAACAGAGATAGTGAAAAATCCAAAAAGGTGGTTTTGTTTGTTCATCTTAGAGAAGAGGCAGAGAGGTGTATTCAGTGCAGTCTCCAGCTTGTCATATGTGAAGCATAGGGGAAGCACTGAGTTCTGCTCTCTGGTGTCAGTGACAGAACCCAAGGGAACGGCATAAGGCTGTGTCACCAGAGAATGGTTGGGCACTGGAGCAGGCTGCCCAGGGCACTGATCATAGCACTGAGTGGTCCTGTGTGGAGCCAGGGGTTGGATGCAGTTATCCTTGTGGGTCCCTTCAAACTCAAGATATTTTATGATTCTATGTTTTTCAGTGGCTTAATAGGCCAAATGTGGACATTACTGAAAAATACAGATCAATCAAGACTTTCGTTTATAAATAAATCTTAAAATATTTCTGTATTGTCACAATTTAATTAAAAGCAATACTACTGCAATTATTTCCTCCTTTAATTCTGCTAAATTACGTTTGACCTTGAACCTATATTAACATATAACCTGTGACATATGGTGTGCCTAAATATGACATATGGTGCACCCTATTTTAGGTAAGATTGCTCCTGTTAGATCATAAAGCAATACACGTCATGACTTTATTACACTAATTTGTAACCAATTCTTTTATGTCATATGTTCTGTGAGCAGATGAATGCAAAGGCAATCCCAAGGTAGCTTTCCAAGAGCTATAGAATCATAGAATGGCTTCGTTTGGAACAGACCTTATAGATATCTAATTTCAAACCCCCTGCCATGGGCAAGGCTGCCACCCACTATATCAGGCTGCCAGGAGCCCCATCCAACCCAGTCTTGAACACCGCCAGGGATACCAGATCCACAGCTTAAATGGATAACCTGTTCTAATGCCTCATCACCCTCTCAGTAATATCCTCTTCCTAACATCATCTTGTTTATAAGCTTCCTTTAAATACTGAAAAGCTGCAATACAGTCTCCCCTGAGCCTTCCTCAGGCTGAACAAGCCCAACTCCCTCAGATTTTCTATGTATATACCATACTGTATCACATACCACAGACCAGGAGGAAATTAGGCTCTTTGAGGCACTTTTAAGCAACCCAAATTCCAGACTAGAAAAGGGGCTCATAAAATGCTTTAATTTAACAGTTATGCATAGACCCAGCAGTATTGTGGAATACTTACAGTACTATGAAAGTCATAAATCCATTACTATGATTATTGTTCTTATGCAGGAGCATGTGACATTATTTCTCAACTATAATTTTTACTGCAATTGTACGGTAAGAATATTTTCCTGAAGGACTGTGCCTTATTGATGGACGTGACATGTTACATAAGTTGCTTGGAAAAATGTCCTTTAGTTCACTGGAATAGCAGTGTTATGATCAACCAAAGGATACTGTTTATTTTCTTCTTTTTATAAAGATAATAAATAGTAATTGCTTTAATGAAGACACACTTGAAATAACAATAACTAAACTCAAAAATGAAGTAAATTTGGGGAAAAGCTCCTAAATTGTGACCTGTTACTCACTCTGTACATTTGTTGAAAATCATATTCCTTGCAGATGAACTGAAGCCAAATGATTTTAACTACATAGGAGAGAAGTTACGTTATGCTAGTGTGGTGGAATATGTTATTATAGTAATAAAATGATATTCTGAATTTTAGGAAGAATATATTATTCCTAAGAAGTAATGAAGTGCTTTGGTATCAAAATAAAATTCATATTGGAGTAAGTGAGCTTGGAGGATAGCACAGCAAGATCACTGAAATTCAGTACCAGCTTCGTTCTCTGCCTTAGTAACAAGTGAAGCAATTCAGAAGTGTCCTCCTGTGAAAACAGTTTACAGATTCTTCTGCACAACAGTTAACAACCAGCATCAGAAATGTACACAAACTACCAAGCACTGGAGGTTTGTTATCCATGAGTGGTAGTGTAACAACAGATTCATAGCAGTGGTGTTCTTTCTTCTGTGGCTATGAGACTAGATAGAAAATAATGAATATTTGCTCTTTTTTTTCCTTTTTCTTCCCAAGTAATTTATTTCAGTGTTAGTGCAAAGACTATTCTACGGCCCCTGGGGGAAAAGTGAAAACTGCCAGAAACTAGAATGCTTCAGAGCTGCCAATCATCTGAATCCTAAAAATTTCTTTTCAAATAAAATCTAAAATGAAAGTCATAACTTTAAGGCAGATAAATCTAACTAATACTGAATGTACTATACATTCTAAATGTTGTTAGAGCTGGAGATTGCATCCTGATCTTTTTGTAAAATCTGGTGTTCCATCGTATTCTCATTTCAAATTAATCACACTCTTCTCACCAACTGTACAGGTAGATTTCCATAAGTCCTAAGAGAACAGTAATTTTCACTGTGATATAAAAATATGGTCATTGAAGTAACAAAAAAAGTTTGTGTTTTCTATTTTCTACAGAACTTGAACATAGAATCGTGAAATGGCTTGGGTTGGAAGGGACCTCAAGGATCATCAAGTTCCAACCCCCCGTTGTGGGCAGGGTCGCCAACTGCTAGATCCAGCACTAGATCAAAATCGCACAGGGATACGTCCAAGATGGGATTAAACGCCTCCAGGGAATGAAGCATCCACAAACTCTTTGGGAAACCTGTTGTGACCTCACCACTCTGTCAGTGAAAATATTCCTGACATCTAATCTAAATCTACCCTCTTCTGGTTTAAAATCATCTCCCCTTGCCCAATCACTATCTAACTATGTAAAAAGTGATTTCCCTCCTGTTTATAAGCTCCTTTTACGTACTACAAGCCTGCAAACATCAGAACTTAAGAACTTTATGTCTTTTTTTTTTTCTCTTTTTTTTGTGGATGTGGCCCTTAACTAAATTTGACCAAGTATTTAGACATCTTAATCTCATACTAGCTTGGCTTCTTACCTACCAATAAACATGACTGGAAAAAACATAAATTAGAGTAAGCAGACGTAGGTCATGGATGGTTCTCTGGACCTCTCCTCAGGCCCCAGTTACTTCAGGAAGTATCTGCTCCAGCATGAGGACCTCCACAGGTTGCAGGGTGGATATCTGCTCCAACATGATGTTCTCCAAGGGTTGCAGGGGGATCTATGTTCCTGTGCTGGAGCACATTCTCCTTCTGTGACCTTGCTGTTTGCAGAGTTGCTTTTCAGTTTTTTTCCTTATTCCCCATTGGCTTTCCAGTGTTTTGCCCTTTCATGGACGTGCCAGCAGCTTTGCTTATGGGCTTAGCAGTAAAATGTGTGCTGCTGGAAAATCAAGTGCTATACAAAAACATTATGTTTATGAAAGAGTGTTACCTAGAAAAACACAATGCTAAATAACTGGAAAATTCACTAGTACTTCATTATAAACTGTGCCTTCATTTAACTTTTATTTTTTTTCCTTTTAAGAACATGGAGGAATAATTGATGTAAAACAGTGTTGTTTTGTGGAAAATTTTGTTTAGGACAATGGTGGATCTGGCAAACTTTCTGCTTAGAAATGCCACTTGTCTTAGCTGGATCACTGTCCTACTGTCCTTTTGTGTACATACTACTGTGTATGATACTACAAAATATTGCAAATGACAAAATCTGAAACCAACAACAGTAAATGATAACAGATGGAGAGAAAGACGAATATAATTTCACTGGTCAAATACTGACTAGTTACTGAAGTTAGCACTCCATGCATTTTTCATCTTTTTTCTTAGTGAAGAAATTAGAATAAATATCTTCTAATTAATTTATTTTATACTTATGCAGATCTTCAATTATATTTGTGTTTCTTTCCCGAGCCACAGCTGACTTGACATTTAAGCATAGAGAAACAGCATACATTTCATGCTGTTATTAGACAGTCTATGTGAATCAGTGACCTTTGCAACTAAATTCAAACCTTAAGCATTTCTCATAAAAATAATAAAATGCTCTCAGTTAAACAGAATACTTTGCTGCCTACTATGCAAGCCTACAGAATATATGATAATGGTGTTAGCATCACGATCATTTGAGTTCGGACTAAAAAATGTAAAGGAAAAATTAAAATACAAGACAGATGTTACACAGTAATGTATCTACAAAATAAGAATCTTCCAAACAGTAGTATGCAGTATGCAGTAGCAGCATAGAATATAGAGCTGGAATATGTATTTTAGAAAGACTGTATCTTTTTCTACTGGAGTGTATTTTCTTTCCTAATGTCAATGGGGATAGACTTAGTTGTTTTCCTGGTATTTGTTATGGTCCTGTGTGAAAGGTGCGCTGTGATGAAACAAGCAAAGTGGATAAAGCCTCTTTGTTATGGAGTATGATGGTTGAAATATAAATATGGGGAGACCTTGCAGGTGGATTATACCACAATCCTACAAATCAGTCATGACTAACATCATGTGCTTGCAGTGGTGGAAACAACCACTGGTGGTTTGGGATGGTGATAGGAGGATGGTTGGACTAGATGATCTTGTAGGTCCTTTCCAACCTAATGTATCTATAAACTGCAAAATAGCTAGAAACATATCCTGTGCCTCATGCCATGGCCCAAAATACTACCTTGGGATTTGAAAACAAAGTCTTGTGGTGACATGGCATCCCTGAAAGAATTGGATCAGATAATGGAGCTCATTTCCAAAACAGCCTCATAACTACCTGGGTCAAAGAACATGCTGTTGAATGGGTGTACCACATCCCTTATCATTTACCAACCTCTGGGAACGTTGAACAGTACAATGGACAGTTAAAGACTGTTCTGAGAGCAGTGGGTGCTGAGACATTCAAACATTGGAATGCACATTTAGCAAAAGCCACCTGGTTAGTTTACAGTTGGGGATCTACCAGTCAAGCTGGTCATGTTTCATCAAAACTCCTACATAATGTTAAAAGAGAAAAAGTCTCAGTGGTATACATAAAGAACATGCTGTGCATGATAGTCTGGATTATTCCTGCAACCAGTAAAGGCAAACCTGTATGTAGGAATGCTTTTTCTCAAGGTCATTGGTGCCCTTGATGGGTGATGCAGAAGGATGGGGAAGTCTGACAATGAAGGGTTTTGATTTTGGGTAATAGGCAGTGATTTGAATTCTGTGATGGTAACTCCTATATAATACTATATGTCATCACTCTATAGTTGCTATATGCCATGTGAATGAAAGAACAGGGAGGTGAAAGTGGAAAGAAGGGGTCATGTCCAGATACTGAGAATTAAATCATTTTTTGAAGATAGTCTGGTGAACTGGGCAGAGAGATTAAATCTTACACTTAGTGAATCTGAAGGTCTATTAATTTGTATCAGCTTTCTAAAGTGAAACAGTTGTAGTTTTCTCTTGGAAGAGAAGAGAAGATTCAGGAGTATTTTTCTCTTTTCTTTTTTCTTAACTTTCTATTTTTTAATTTCTTAATTTTTTTTTACTTTTTATGTCTAGAAAAAAATTGCAAATAAGATATATTTTGGAAAGAAATTTGGAATATTTAATATTATACTTTGGACTTTTAAAAATACTGATTTTTTTTTCACCTCTTGTATTGTTTCAAAGAATATGCAAATGAATTATCACTTCCTTATTTTATATGGAAATATTTTATATATTATATTTTTTCCTTAAGTGTTTGGTTATGTTCAGAAGATCTCTCATATGATTACTAAATTATTTACATGGATCCATTGTTATTATGACTTCAACTAATCACTGTTTTCAGTTGCATATTTTTGCCATAAGATGTTGCAGAACTCTGATGAGTTTTGCTGTAGAGGAGAAATAATGTACAAAATATAGCCATGATATATGTCACATCAGAAACTAAAAACGTATAGATGAGCCGAACTAAATAAACTTCATAAATCCTAAATATCAGAAAGATATAGACTAAATGTTTGCACTCTTTATATGAGGAACTCAGTTTGCGGGACTGTATAAACACAAAAATGTAAAGTCCAAAGAAAGAGTGGAAGACAGTGTTGCACAGGATTGCTTTCAGCGATATTAGCAGGACTGTATAGTAGAAGAGATTCCACCTACAGAATCAGTACTGTAAGGGTAAAAACTTTCTGCCTCAGCCTGGTTTTCTGCAGGTGTTTGAGCCTAGGCATTCTTGAAGGCCTTCAGGCCAGAATGAGTTACCCTTTCATGATCTTTTATGTATGACCTCATCTGATGTTGTGTACTATACTGCGTATTTTACATAGCATCACACTTCAAGTGTTTGAAGATAGTATCAGAAACTTTGTGTGGAATAATGTAAATAAATAAATATTAATATATGTCAAATGTATCAGTTGATATTTTTTTTCGTCTGCTTTTAGCTGAACGTAAAGTGATGCATGCTATGGATTTCTTTTGAATTTTCAGGGCAATTTGCATTAATGATTGTATAATGTGTACAATAAATGACTTACTTGGCTTATAATGCTGATTATAGTGCTCTAGGCATTATTCTGTAGAAAACTGAGTATACCATCATTATTTGCCTATGATTATTTTTGTGCCACGTAAAATAAAAATAAAGGCTTTCATTAACTAATAAATAAAATGCATGTTTGTATTTAACATCTTTCTTAAGTGTGGTCCTCACCTCTAAAAGATGCATTTTAGAAGTGTTATCAAACTATAAAGCTAGACAGATGGCAGAATAAAAACCTGCCATCAGGCAGTGTACAACATAAAAGGAAGAAGTTCTTCATGGATTCTGCGTTAGTACAAAGTTATCAGTAATTAAACTTGCGAAGTACACTAATATGAACATTTTAAATGAATAAAAAACTGCAGTAAACAAGGAACTAAAATGTTGGGAGTTCTAGAAGGCATTATTTTAATTAACATTATTTCCAGTATGAGAAAAATACCGTTTTTATTGTAAAATTCTATTGAAAGTCTATTTAGCTGCCACAAACATTTGCAAACATACCTTTATATTCTACCTGGAGGGCTTTCTGCCTATCATTGTCAGTGATATTTTAAACTTTGACATTTTTAAAAACAATGCCAATTTAAAGGTTAATTGTATTCATAAGTACTTCATATGTGCTAATTTATTATGCTGTTAAACCAGAACAACTGAGAGGAAAATTTCCTCATTTCACTCTGTTTTAGCAAGTACAGTTATACAGTCATGCCCACATTCTTACGCTTACATATGTTCCTGATGCATGGTTGAGCACTACTAGAATAAATATCTTGCATTTATGTTGTGAGTATTCATAAATCCTTTATGAGGATAATTTCTGCAACAGATGATGAGAAACAGTGCTCGTGATTAGTGAAATTAACCACTATAATAATTATTTGAAGTAAATTTGATTTTCTAATATAAATTTCTTCCCTCTGAGGGAAAATATATCCTATAATGAATCTTCTGTGTTCTTTTCATGAGAAGGAAATGGAAAAAGAGATCTAATCTCTTTATGTTATTATATCATCTCAGACGTATTTTATTGTAAATAGCTCTAATCTTTCAAATTTCTACGTATTGCTAACTAGTTACTTTCACTGTGTTCTATATTTAAAAAACTGTAAATAAGAACAATGTATATACAAAAACATATATCTTGGGGTGGTGGAGGGGGGATGGAGTGGAAAGTATGAACAAACCAAAAAGATGGAATGATTTGTTTTATATTACTGAAAATCTTAAAAGCTTTTAAAAATGATATCTGTAAAATTATTGCCACTGTTGTTTCTCAGAAAGTTTGTAGCTTCCCCTGATTGTTTTTCTCCATGTTTGATTATTTCATACAGAGGTGGTGATTAAAGACACTTCCTTCAAAAACAGAAATTTATTGTCAGGATTTTCTCAGATTTTGAAACTGTTTTTTCTTTCTTCTGATATTTTTTTCTTCTCCATTTCTGTCAGATTTAGAGTAAACATTCAGTGTGTAAGAACTTTTGATTTTAAACTACAGTTTCATCTTCCATTAATAACAAAGCAATTTTCTGCTTTTTAAAATTTCTTGTTTGACACAATATTTGAGTGGAGTGTTTCAACTAAGACTTCATCCATACAAGATGAAAAGGCAAAATGTGGAGCAGAATTTCAATGGCTATCCTTACTCAGGAGCTAATTTACTTTTGTCCAGGAGATGGGTTCTTTGAACGTGCTTGATAACATACCCCAAATATACAATTTGCAGTCTGTACTTGAATTACAGAATAGTTTAACATAGACTTCTGAGGATTTTTTCATGTGTTTACAGGAACTGCCCAGACTAGAGCAGGCTAAAGCTTCATATCACAGTGAAGATGGAAGATGTTTAAGCAGGTTTTGCATGATAAACACCACACTGTTTAGCCATTTAGCAAAGAATGACAGTACCAAGAAATAAAGTACTTATTTAAGCAGAAGTTACACAGAATCTGTGCCTTGTTTAGTAAAATGCCAGAAAACTGAGCCCATCACATAACTTGCACAATATTCTCTAGCCTACAACTTTAAAACGATCTATGGCTAAGTAAGCATCTCTTTGTTATCTTTATCTTCTTTAAAGTTTTAAACCTATTTCTTGATATGTGCAACTTTGACTTCTGGAGTGGATAGTTGCAGCACAGATTGCATGGATTTCCACAGCTGTTGCATCATGTTGTTTCCTTGCCCTAAAAAAACTAAAGCAAAATGTGGCCTATGATCGGTGAGACTTCATTTGTGTGGTTGCCCTTAAACTGTGCTATGACCTAATAAAGTACCCAAATAGCAGTTTATTCATTCCTGGAGCAAACTCAGCATTATAATTGAAAATCTGCCTCCTTCCTCCTTTTTCACTGATTCAACTAGTGATTGACAAAGCACTATTATCACTAAGATGCATATTTAAAAAAAAATAAAAAAATTCTATCCCTCTAAAACAGGAGAAAATAGAGCAGGAGAATCAACTGAGTGTTTCTTCTCTGAGAAATTATTTGTCAGAAAAGTTAAAACTATGCAAGACTTCAAAACTTTAAAGTTCGTTTTTTTTTTTTGGTAGCATGCGAATTTGTAACAGAATATTTGCTGCAAATATGGTGTGTGATAGTATGTCAGATATGATTTGTTCTCAGGCATAAGGCAATTAGAAAATCTGACCTCAAAAAAGCAAGTGAGCAAAACAGAAGTATCCCTTACTCTCTGCAGAAACAGTAATCAAATTAGAGAGGAAGAAAGGCTGTTTGGGATCAATGGGAGAATTGATTCATGAATTGCCACTGAAATCGATGGTAAGTTTCCCATCACCCTGTGAAATGTAGAATTGGATCTTTAGTACTTTAAGCTTTCTACCATTCCTCTGCATCAAAGACAGCCTGTGGGAAGACAGATAGTGTCAATTTCCCTCAAGCCCAATGAATTAGATTGCAATTGAAATTAAGTTTTTGTTGCCCTGAAATAGCAGAAGGTATTCCTTTCTAGTATTACTATTATAACTATTTCATAAATGTGAAATATGAGACATATTAGAGTGAATACTTTAAAAAAATCTAAAGCTTAGGCACGTATACAAATGTTATGTAATTTTCTAATACTGTAATACTATTTCTGGTGTAGAGAATCACCATGCCAATCTTTGAACATGCTATATTTTATTCAGACCATATTTGGTAAACATACAGGTTTTTTCCTGGTCATGGTTTAGTGAGCAACAAATCCACTTCACCCTTTAGCTACTATAATGACTCCTAGAGAAAGATATGTGAAATGGCAGTGTATTCTGTGCTCTGTGAAGAGAGCTGAAAGACTTATTTCTGGACTCAGTCCTTAGTCCTTCTAAGTCAGAAGACTTAGAAAGTGCTCAGAGGGGTGTAAAGCACAGCCTTCACCCTAAAGACAGAACTTGACTCAAGCCTTTTACGAAGTACACCTCTTTTGCCACTGTTTTACAGACAATATATCTCAGGGAATATTTACAATGGCAGAAAACAACTGCTTCCGAAAATCCTTCTGAATTTGTTCAAAAGTTTTTCCCATTTACAGCTACTAAATATCACTATTTAAATCTCATAAATGTTTGAGTTTCAGACAAAAATTAAAATAGCTATAAGTAATATATTGATGCTGCAGTACTAAATAAATATAAATAGCCACAGTAACCATGGAAGAAAATCCTTACAATGCTGAAAAGCCCTTTAATATTAAAAAAAAAACCAAATACAAAAACAAAAGATAAAAGAAATAAAACCATACTAGATAAAACAAAGCAAAGCAAGTACAAGCTTTTTCTCAATAGAATGAAGATCTCTGTCTTTTAAAGTCAGAGTAGCGATTTTTAAGCAAGTTCATAAAAGTGAGTATGAAGTAGTAGTGCATATGACTAATGAATAAAAATTCAGCTTTTTGGCTCAGAGTTAAAATTCTGGTTTAATTTTTAGAAACAGAATTTTTGCCTGTGAGAATGTAGATAAACAATAATTAATAGCTACTCCGACAAGGCAGCATCACTATTTATGAAAGGTTTTTGTCTTGCATGTAAGGTCATGCAGGGTTTTACTGCAGCAAATTGTTCTACTTTTTAATCCTGAGACATAATCTAAAGATAACCTGTCTAAATAAAAAGACTGTAATACAAGTTACTGGAAATACTACATAATAATTTCAGTTTCAACCAATTTTAACTAACAAATACTTATACATGTTGCAGTTGCATATTCTGTTTCACAGATGAATTACATTATCACTGATACATATGAATACAAGAGCAAATGCACATGAACATGAGATTATGAAATCCTGTCAGAGTTAACTGCAATGCCTTCTTTTTAGAATCAGCTTTATCCTATAATACCATCTACAGATATATGTAGTTGCGTTTTGAAATGAGTTGTATTCATACATTGTTCTCTTTTCCCCCTACAGGACAGAACTGTTCCTGAACCTTGACTAATTTTTAATTAAAAAAAATATCCTAATAACCTTTGACACTTTCTTGCATGACGTTCTGGTCATCAAATTGGAGAAAAATGGATTTGATGGATGGACCATGCATTGGGTAAGGAATTGGCTGGATGGTTGCACTCAGAGTGTTGTGGTGAATGGCTCAATGTCCAAGTAGAGACCAGTGATGAGTAGCAGCATTCCTCAGGAATCAGTGCTGGGATTGGTGACATTTAACATTTTTGCACTCAGCAAGTTTGCAGATGGCACCTGAGTTGAGTGGTGCAGTTGACAAGATACAGGGAAGGGATGCCATCTAGAGGGACCTGTATAGGCTCGAGAGGTGAGCCCATGCCAAATTTATGAAGTTCAACGAGGACAAGACCAAAGTCCTGCATCTAGGTCACTGCAATCTCAAGCACAGGTACAGAGGTTGGACAGAGAAATGCTTGAGAGTAACTCTGTAGCGAAGGATTTGAGAGTCAGCTGATGAAAGATTCAACACAAGCCAGCAAGGTGTACTTGCAACCCAGAAAGCCAACCTTATCCTGGGCTGCATCAAAAGAACAATGATCAGCAGGTCAAGGGTGATGATTCTGTCTCTCTGCCCTCATGAGACTCCACCTTTGGTACTGTGTCCAGTTCTGGAGATTCCAACACAAGAAGGACATAGAACTGCTGGAGCTATTTTTGAGGGGGGCAATAAATATGATAAGAGGGCTGTAGCAACTCCTTTATCAGGACAGGTTGAAAGAACTGGAGCTCTTCAATCTAGACAAGAGAAGGGTCCAAGAGAACCTTATAGCTGCTTTCCAAGACCTAATGGGGGATTACAGAAAAGTTGGAGAGGGACTTTTTATAAGGACAGGTAGTGACAGGAGAAGGGAAAATGGTTTAAACTGGAAGAGGGTAGATTTAGACTAGATATTAGGAAGAAATTCTTTACTGTGAGGGTGGTGAACCCCTGAAGTAGGTTGCCCAGAGAGGTTGTGGATGCCCACTCTACGGAAGCATTCAAGGCCAGGCTGCATGGGGCTTTGAGCAACGTGGTCTAGAGGGAGGTGTCCTTGCCTGTAGCAGGGGGGTTGGAACTTCATGATCTTAAAGGTCCCATCCAATCCAAAACATTCTATGATTATATGAACCAGATTTTATTTCCTAAAAATCTAAAATCTAAATTAATTTGAGATTGTCATGTAATTTTTGGACTAATCTGCAAAATGTAATAGCAAAAGTCTTCCAGTCATCTCAAGCCTTCTTTTTGTCCTAAGTACAACTGTCTTGAAGCCCTCTTTAAAGTTATTTTTTCTTTTTTCCCTTAACAGTTAGTATTTAAAAATATGCTGTCATTGAACAGGATACTCAAAATATAGTTTACAATTATGGATTAAGAGCAATGTTTTTCCTAGGATTTTTTTTTGAGTACTGTGCAGTAGGCAGTTAAGTGAATAGAGTGCAGCTCTTTCTGGTTTATCATGACCAAATGTCATTCCTTATATTCTAATCCTTCACTTTACCGAAGTAACTTAGAATGAGTAAATGTTGCAAAGACAGTACTAGTAGTATAACATGACAAAGCATGGAAATGACTGACTTGAATTTGTATCACTGATGACAATATCTGGGAAACAGCAAATTGAATTTGCAAGCTGCTCAGTTGGTAAAGGTACATAAATTGCTACAATTTCCTTAGGAATTATCAAGCTTTGGCAGAATGATATTTTCCTCTGTATCTGTGAAAATTTATCAACTTTCTGAACAATCCCTTTGCAACAGCGTAGTTCTGTAATAGGGGACAATGACTGAATCATCAGCACATTTTCTGGCCAGGGGTCTTTACTCAAGGAGATTTTGATCTACAAGGTGTTTGAAAGCCTCAATTCAATGTTGTTTGTGAAACATAGCCTCCAAATGAAATTAATCAATTTGTCAGGTTGTAGATTATACTAAAAGATCCTTACTGAGATCTCTACTGGATGATACGCCCCTTATTTTCTACTTCACTTTATTCATGAGCATCTCTCATCTGCTTCACATGAGCTAAGTTTGAAGTTTGGAGAGTTTTCAAAGAAGATAGAATCCTCACACATCAGAAGTGTTGCATATAACTCAGACCTGTGATGGATTTCCCAAATTTGATAACCTATCCTGTGTATACAGATTGAATAAGAAGTTCCTCCCATAACTTCTCACTATATTGCAAATGTTTCCACTTTAAAACTGAGTATTAATATGTTATAAAATTATATTTTAGTCTGAAATAAAAACATATTTCAGAGATTTAAATCTGAGAGATTTGTACAGAACAAAGAGATTTGGTGTTTGCAACTTGGAGGGAGAAGGAAATTACAAGATCTCTATATTTCAATTTATGTAAGTTTTAAAATAAAACACCTTAATATTTACTTTAAAAAAATATTAAGTTTAAATGTGTATCAACACAGTCCAGTCATCCCTAACTTACTGTTGACATAAAATGTGTTTTAAAACAAAATCATTCTGAAACTCGCTTCAATTTCATTATTCTTTCAGACATAAAAGAAAATAAGGGTTTTTACTTTAATGCATGCTTATTATTACTGTACAACACTCTTCTTCCTGAAGATACTGAAGTTAGGCTTCAGTATATACATTACAGGAGAAATATCTACTGAAGTATAGGGGTATATGGAAAAAATACTATCTATTTAAAGATACTTTATGTATTGGGCATAAATACAAGAAAAGCTTCTACATTCTTTATATTTTTCTACTTAATTTTTGGTACTACTATGGACTTATCAGTTTGCTAATGAATAAATATGAGAAAAATACTAAGGGGGCAGGGGATAGTTCAGTTCTACTTCATTATATTCCGGCATCCCATTGAGAGATTCACAGATGAGATTGTGACTATCTTTCACATTATTTATCTGTGTTTTTTTTAATGTTTTCTTTCAGAAAGAAAATAATTACACTACTGTAAAGTAAGTAAGATTTAAATTACAGATAATATGCACTCTCCTTAAAAGAAATGAGTAGAGTGAATAGGCTGAATGCCCGTACTAAAGCAGATTTATTTCAAGTTCAAAACAGTTTTTACCAAATGGTTTGCATACTGCAGAATACTGTAAAGGTTCTGTTTCAGATGTTTTATTTCATTGCTGAAGTACTAACTAGCAGAGGTCCAGTTCCTACTGTCAAAATACTTTAAATTCAAGTCCAGATATTGTTTACCAAGGTTCCAATTCAATCTGTTAGATGTATCTAAAAGTGTTCTGTGTGTGATTGGGAAAATGTATGTTTACTGTATACAGAATAGTAGAAGATAAAGCCTCAAAGGATTAATCAGAAATTCTGCATTCCTCATATCTGAAGTTAGTAATCAATATACAGGTGAGGTCATCATATGATTATCTAGAAATAAATCCATTAAAACTACTTAGTAGGTATAATTTTTTTACCAACAATCCAGAAATCCATGTCATTTTATGAAGGTTTCATGAGCAGTTTTATTTCCTGCTGCAATTGTCTCTTCGCTAGAGCATCCCTCAGTTATAAGAGACTCTCCAGTCTTCTTTGACATTATGATGATTGAATTTTCTCCTCTTTTCTCCAAGAACCTCATCATCCGTGCACTGCATGAACCAAATCTTCTCAAAATATGTCACTTATCCTATAACCCTACGGAATAAAACTTTCTAAGAACTCTTAATTGTGTTCCCAATTTCAATACTGTCATATGGAGAATCAAAAGATTAAAGATCTGATTTAAAAATCTCAGGCTCAGCTGAAACTGACTCATCTATACCATGTATTAGAAGTCCCAAAAAGAATTATGAACTGGTGTTAAATAATAACTGTGTGGTATTTTTCCTATAGTATTCAAACAGTTTCTTTATTGATTACTTCAGAATAAAAATAGCTGAGTAAATTTAACTGTACTTCCACTGATCTTTCCCAAACCATATGAACTTTTAAGGGGTTATAAATGAAGTTTCTACACTGGATAGTTCATTTAGCAATAAAGATTCATTATAAGTCAGTGATATGAGGGAAATATGAAGGTAAAATTAACAGTGGGACTGGAAGAACAAAACAAACAACAGTAGTGTTTGAAGCATGAATGAGAGTTATTGTTTAGCTAATATTTTTAAAGGGCTGAAATTGCTGACTTACAGAGCAGCAAGTGATCCTCTGGAATGGAAGAAGAAAAAAGAAGACAAGATTTAAATATCATATTAAATTATTCACTCAGTTGTGTTGGTATAAATTCAAAGTCACACAAAAATGACCTAATTGTTGACTTACACATCTATAACAGAAAGACTAATGAAAACTATGCAGAAGACACAGCAAATGTTAGGAAATATAGTATCTGAATTCTAACATCAAATATCTGGAGAGATTTTCATTGTGGAAGGGTACCTAGAGAGAAAAATAAGTCAGACTTTAAACTCTATTTATAGTATTTGGCTTTCATTAGGTGACAAAGGTAAATCCATGCAGGAGATCATCCACTATAACTCAGCCTTCTCATTATTAATAATTTTTCTTTTTACTAATATAGCTATTTCCTTCATATACCTACGTTTCTAGTCACTAAAACTTGATTGCTAATACTATTTAATCTAATAGAAAATTTAATCTCCAGTGGTTTTTCACAGCTCTCTGTTAATCTGCATGTCTTGTATAAGCACAGCGGATGAAATTTTGAGCTAACTGTGATCAGAATTTTGAGAATTCTTTAATTGTCTTTGTAAAAGTTAATATATTACTCCAGAGCTTTAAGTGTTACGGTTATATTACATTATTTGAATTCTAGAGAAAGAAAAAAAACAAACCACAAGCTAATAACAACAATCACAAAAACCACAACCAATTAGTAAAAAAAAATCTTCTTACAATGACTGAATAATGAGGGCAATAACTTTTTGGAACCATCAGTCTAAATGAAGTATTTCATTACAAATGGCTTGTGATTGAAATTATTCCAACTTATTGAGTCACAAATAAATTTTTCCAAAAAGGAACTGCTCAAAATTGTGTACAACCAAAGCATTTTCTCTTTAAGACTTACTGTATAAACTTTTTAAACTGTAGTGAGAACATATTCAGAATTCAACTTATATCCAAAATACAGGAAAGAAAACTGAGACAGTACTTGTTTAAGATATTGTTTAGAGAGTAAACATTTTTTCCTTGTGATTTCATCAGATAATTCATATAGGAAAACAATCATTTCATATTTGCCATGGTTCTTGTGTTCTGCTGTACTGATTCAGGTTGTGTGCATATTTGTGCATGTTTATTTGCAACTACTGAGCTCTTTCAAAAGTCATTGTGTTATTCAGAAATTTGAGGAAAATAAATTATTACCTTTTAATTCTTATTATTTTCTACAGAAATGTTGCATTCTTTTTGCATCAATGACTTCAATTAAGATCAAAAATAAAATATAAACTGGTCAGCTCAACATCTCCAAATTAATTTGTCTCAGTAGGAAATTAGCAGAATCTATCCTAACATTAATGTAATCACCCCCATTCTGATTAGTAGGCCTCTCATTGCCCTTTACAGGTTATCTTGGAGTAATTTTGACATGTCTCTATGTTGAATTACATATTTTTTTTCCGTTCAACAACTAAAGCCATTGAGAGTGAAATTTATCTTACTAAATGAAGTCTGCATCTTAGCCATCTACTCTAGCTTTGTTAATGAAAGAAAACTGAAAATTGTCATATGATTAATCTGATTAAGACTCTCCTTAAGATGAGATAAATCACATCCTGAAAATACGTTTTTCTCTGCCTTGATTATAAATAAATCCTGATGTCAGTGTATTAAAGAGAGACATTCAGTCTGTCTGTGTCTGAAGTCAGATGAGAAGTTGAACGTTTTTCACTAATTGCTAAGGCTTTGGAATAAGTTTTTTATGCTTCAGAGCAGAAAATCCTAAGCACTTCTTGTAGTTTCATTTTCTGCTGTTCTAGTCATCAATTGAATATATACTTAAAAATCTCTTTCTCTTCTAATTTGCTCACTATTTTAGACTATGATATTTCAAACTTCTTTCTTTCCTTTACCCCTTTTGTCTACCAGATTTGCATAAGCTTCATCTTTTGATTATATATTTTGTTATTTGTTCTATGAAGTAAACTTTCAAATATATATTTGAAAAGACTTTTTGTGGTTATTAACAATTAATTTGTTACACGTATGAAAAGCAGGAATCATCCAGATTGCTTACTGAAACATATTAAAAATAATCACATATGACATTTGCTTTATAAAATGAATGATGATGTAACTTATAAGAAAATCACTGAGATCTGGACGTATTTGATGGACCATGCATATATTAATCAATTGCAGTATCATACAATAATACATATATATAAGCTACATAATATCTTATTTTAAAGGAGATCTCCTTTTTTTTTCAAATTAAATTACTCCTAAAGGTCATTTTACTTATATTCAGTAAATCCTTTAGTAACGGACCTTAATTTGATAGTGTGAGATGATATTGCAAAGCTGCAAATGCTGATTGTGGAGAAGGCTCAGGTTTGTTCTCAGAAATGGTAATTATGATCTGAATGGTGTGTGCAAAGAGCATGGAACGAGGGAAACCAAGATTTTATTATTGATGCCCAGTGGCAGGACTGGGAAAAGGGGCAATGGGCACCACTAAATCATGTCCCTCAGTACAACATCTAAATGTTCCTTGAACACCTCCAGAGACTGACTCCCTGGGCAGTCAGTCTCAGTGCCTGACCACTCTCTCAGAGAAGAAGTATATCTGAAACTGAATCCACCCTGGTGCAACTTGAGGCCATTCCCTCTAGTCCTATTATAAGTTACATGGGAGCAAAGGCCAAACCTCACCTCAACTCAACTACTTTTAGGTAGTTTTAGAGAGAATCTCCCCTGAGCATCCTCTTCTCCAGACTAAATGCCAATTCCTTCAGCCACTCCTCAGAAGGACTGTGCTCCAGACTCATCACATGTGAATTTCCCTCTAAACATCAAGGTGTGCTTTACTGTGAGGAGCCTGAGAACTGGCACAGGGTGCCAATAGAGGATGTGGAATCTCCTTCCTTGGAGATTTTCAAAAGCTGCCTGGACATGGTACCAGGTGAGCTGCTTCTTGAGTGCTGATGCTTGGACCAGATGACTTCCAAAGGTCCCTTACAATATCAACCATTCTGTGATTCTGTGATATATAAATCATGTTGGTTAAGAAACAGTGAATTGAAGGAAGATGGCAAAACCAAAGAATTCCAATGGTTATTTTAAGACATTTTTTGCCTTCTTCAAATGCATTAAAAATGTGCCAGTTTGGATGTTTTTCTGTATTTTACTGTAATTATATTTCAGAGTTATCATGGAGAAAAATGTGAGTGCATAAGGGCTGAAAAGAAACAGGAAGATGCCCCAAAGAATATATAACCTATGTAAAATCATGAGACAAAGGTCAAGCTCACACAGATGAATGTGATCAAAGGATGGAAGAGTGAGTCATCAGTAGTCAGAATGGAAATGATTCTATGTTCTGTGCATAACATAGTAGAATTTTTCTCTTGATTTCTATTCACATTTTGCAGTAGTTCTATGAAAAGAGCATTTAATAACATCAATGGGATTCCTGTACACATGACAGCTGCCAAATGTATCATTAAGAACTGCAGTTCAGATTGGAGAAGCAAATTTTGTCTTTTATTAATGACTACATTGCAGAATTTCTTATCCTTTAAAAGAGACTTTCAAGCACAATTTTCTATTCTGTGTCCTGATTTCTTTAGTTGTCGTTTTTGTTTGTTTGTTTGTTTGTTTGTTTGTTTGTTTTTTATCAGTGTATTCCATTTAGCCTTACTTTTAATTCTGGATTCTCAACTCTTTCTGTCCTCAAGCACATATGAAATTGCAAACCAATACACAGTGAACAAGCACTTTTGATGTAACTCTGGAAAAATAATAATCAAAAGCTCTCTTACAAGGGTCACTATGAAGTAATGCCTCCTATTATGTTGGCCCATGATATCAGAGGCAGACATTGGTAGTATGACAGTAGAGGTTCAACTTTCCTACTAGTATTCTATTACATTTTGTTTCTGTGCAGCAGATGACAGTAGAGGGTTAGTCTGACAAAATGGCATCTGATAGGTAACTCCATATGAAGCAAAGATGTGTCATTGAATTCTTCCATGCAGAAAAATATTACACCTTCTTTGATACTGAAGCAAGAGAGGTGAGTTTCAGCAGTGGTGACAACGATGTGAGAGGCAATCCATGCACAACTGTCACACCACAAAATGGAGAGTATCTTGATGAACATTTTCCTGGCAACTGCACCATCCTAGCAGCTGTGATACAGTGGGTCACCTCTGCTAGTGCAGATTTTTATGAGCTTGGCTCTTGTTCATCTCTGGTGCAAATATATAGCTAATGGTGGTTGGCTATATTGAAAACTAGCGCTCTGTAGCTGAGAATTTACTCTATCAAATTGTGTTATTGTGCATTCTGTACCTGTTGTAGTTTCCATGGAATTAAGTAGGAATCATTACTTTTAGAGCAATCTACTTATTTATTCTCATAAGTCTCATGCTTAAATGTATATTTGTAGTTAAATATTTCACTTATTAGTAAACTTGTTTATTATCTGACTATGGAACAATCTTAGTAGTTATTGTTGCAAAAAAATGTGATTTCTATGAAAAAGAAATATTTAAATGCACTTTGATGATGGGGAAATCTTTTGAGTTACACTGTATGTATTTAGATGTTCAAATTAGAACTGAAATAACCCCTGCAATATTCTGATCAATTTGAAATGAATTTTATATTATCAACCAAAGAAAAGACAAAAAACTCTCTCCCTTAGTATATTCCTAATGGCTTGATTGAATTATATTCTGTAAACTAGAACACCATAACACAGAATCATAGAATCAATCATTGTACAATAGAATCAATTCCCTCTCCTTACTGGCAACTCTTTTATTGCTGCAGTTGGTCTTCTGGAATGCAAGCCCACACTGTTGGCTCATGTCAACCATTTTCTCCACTAGAACTCCACAATCCTTATCTGTAGAACTGTTCCCAGTGTCCCCCAGTTTTGTCTCATGTCTGGGATTGCTCTGACACAAGTGTAGCACCTTGCACTTGGACACCATGTGTTATGATACTGCATGATAGTGCCGTATATATTACCATAAATATAGAATTAAGAGTACAGCTGGAATAGATACAGCAAATGATGGTGTTCTTGAGAATAGTGAAGTCTAATGATTTTGGAGTAAAAAAAAAAAAAACACTTTCTGAAATGTTATAAAGTGGAAAGCTATTCCAACATTGCATTCATTGCATCACTTAAAAAATTACACACAAAAAAATTAAAGAATCCTAAGGAAATTTCTATCTTATGAAGTATGAGGCTTGAGCTGTATTTTAGCTTTATGTCTAAAATTGTGAAAGAAAAAGAGAATTAAAAGCAGCTCTGAGACTAGAGAGCAGGAAAATCTTAGAGTGCATTTGGAATCCCAATAAACAAGATTGTAATAGGAATCTGACACCCAGTATTGAGGAAAGGCTGTTAGAACTTGATTTTAACTTAGAGAAAGCAATTTGTATTTCCTAAGCTACAGAATAATATCAAATCTTCTTGATGTGTTTAGAAGATAAGGAAAAAAAAAAGGCATTTGTTAGAGACAGAAACAGATCTGTTAAGAAAAGTGAAATTGAAATAGTCATAAATAATACATCTCTAAAAAAAATCAATTTGCAAGAGTTCCTATAGCAAGAATGAAGCTATCTAAAAAGAAATTATGTATAAAAATACTCTATATAGTGAATAAGATCTTTCAAATTGTTGAAGGTATAATGATAAGATTGTTTTAGACATGAGTAGAACCCTTATTCATAAAATGGATACATTTGTAAAGAATAAAGAAATGTCTGAAGAAATTTTGGAAAAAAAAAGATAGCTTTGAACATACAGTTCAGATAATACAGCCAGCTATCTTGAAGTACTACAAGTCATGGTAATACAAAAATATCAAAACACAATTAGGAAGTTCAAACTTTGTAGAACTCAGAGAGCTTCACCAAAGGAATTGAAGAAATCGCTAAGCATGGTGAAGTATTCAAAATATGCAGTTTTATGTAAGTACCTAAAAAGTGCATTTCTTACAAATATATATAAACATTTCAGAAAAGAACATTTTAGACTCAATGTAGTTTCTAAGGAGAAACTGTGACTTTTTTATATCTTTTCCTCTACCTTTTTTCTTTTTCTGTATCTTCGGAAGCAGATGTAGAATTTTAAGTTAAAAGCTTACGAATGTAATGTGTTTTCCTTTTTTGTTGTTTTGTTGTTACTGTTGTTGTTAATGGACAGAATACAAATTATTGTTCTTTATTTCTCCAATAAAATAAAGACTATATTTAAAATAACCAGTCTGATGAAAGATTTTAAGTAAAATGAGCTTCTCATCTAGTAATAAAAATGCTTCTTTGTAATATATATGTTGTACATCTAACTATACACTTATAAAAACTAAAAAAATAAAAAATAAATCATCTAGATTTTGTAAAATGGTGAATCAATAAAGCTTTGTGTATTGACAGTTTTGGATGAATGCTGGCTGTTATACAGTGCTTAATAAGGCAACATAGCATGAATCAGCCTCATTCCAGTAGCCGAATAAATTTCATTAGCTCTTGAAACTCAACGTGTTTGAGGTCATGGGCTTCAGAACTTTCAGATCATCACATGCACATTCTGCTGGCACACCAAAAGAGCCAGAAACAAGCTAAATCCAGAAAACAGCGTTATTACAGACCTAAGTCTAAATTACTACTCCTGACCTCTTAGCAAAGCCTATCATCCTGCGTACAATGACAATGTCATTAGTTTTTACTACACCCAAAACATTACTTTCAGTGATTGCTGAAGACATTTTTGTCAAATATAATTTGTCACTCATTTTTGTTTATAGGTAACATCAGTGAATAGCAGGCTGATGCAAAGCAAGCTAAACAAAATAATAGTCATTTGTGTAACATTTTTCTGTTCAAATCACTAACTGTGCTCTATTAAGCTCATAATTCTTACTGACTTTGTTAGTAACCAGGAGTAAAACTGAACACGTTAATTGAGGGAGAAGATGTTTGAGGTTAAAGAACAAACCAATGGCAGATAAAATTAGAGCTCGGGAGATCTGAATTTGAATAAGCCATCCTTGGGCCATGATGGAAGCACCATCTTTGTGCTGATTTTATGAAGTCTGCAAGAACTGTTGATGTTTTACAAACATATAATAAAGACAGGTCCTCTAGTTAATATGACTTCATGAAGAAGGTCAAACACAAGGACAGAAGACAGTTTCTCAGAAGAAAATCATGGTGACAGAATAGCAAAGTTTTGAATGCAAAGTCCTGACTGTTATAATGGTTGCTGTATCAGAGAAGCAGATGAGGTACGGAAAAACCTGCCAAAGAGTATGAAAACAAGAATGAATGAAAAAGCATATAATTTTCCAAGGTTATCCCAGGATCCATGTCAACATGGCTAATTCTTCTATAGGTAATGATGATTTATCTGTACTACATGGACAATAATGTGGGTATATTTGCTGTGTACAGTATTGCAGCACACGCAAACACGCCAGCACATACACGAACAATAGCAAAACACGTAACAGTAGATCTGATGTACATTTATTAGGTCTCCCATGTACCTTATATAAGACACATTCAGTGAACTGAGATCTGATAGCAGTTGTGGGCCATAAAGTAAAACCACCTCTTCTGTTGATTCCATGTGCACTTTTGTACTCTACAACATGAAGAAAATGAATTCACAAAACACTTCCTTCTTCATGATTTTCCTGGTAAGAAAGATTTGTGAACTAGAGCACACGAATTCTTATCCATTTATCTTTAATCGAAAAAAAAAGTAACACAAAAATTAACAAGATTTTTCTGCTTTTACTGTGAAAACAGACAGTTCTATCTTAGATACTAATAAAGTTAATGTCAATAGCAAGCTCTGTAGTCTAATCTTTTTTTTTTTTAACTACTACTAATAATAGTAATAAATAATTTTCTCTGAAATTCTCCTAGACATTGCATAAACTATTGGATTTTTTCTCACTAGATGTAGAACAGAAAGTCTGAATTCAGAGTATGAAGTCAGCCACAACACCAGTACGAGACAGAAAATAAATTCCCAATAAATTATTTTGGACTCCAGGTGTTCAGATAAAATTAACATAAGCTGCACTGCCTAAGCTAATTATAGACTGGCCTCCAGAATCACCAATACTTAGAAAAATACTTTCTCAGATAGAATATACCTTCAGTTGAATTGTTTATCTTACTGTAAAATAGTGAATTTTTAAGGCATTGTAAAGGCAAGTCAATTTTTTAAAAACTAATTGACAATCTGGAAAAATATATATGTACATATTTTTAATTTGCTACTGATGTTAATTTTTTCATTATTCTCCCCCCATTTGACTTTTTGTTCATGTCTCTGATATATTTTTCTTCAATTGTGTTCTTCACATAGATTCTTTTTCACTACTTAAACTGAGATCCTCATCTGCTCATCCATGAATTAAGTATATTCAAATTAGTATTTAAAATAAAAAAAAGTAGTTACTTCAGAATATGTGAAAAAGTAGCAAGATTTTCACCCCTTGCAATAATTCTAAAATGTATTCATTCGTTATGCATACTATAAATATAAAAGTGGATCCCAGAAGTAGTAAGGAGAGAAATAAATTGCAGGATGTCATGCATGGTTCCTTTTATAGTTGCATTCATATTGATTACCTGTAACTTTTATAACAGACCTTTTTTTAAGTGTATATGTGAAGATGGCAGTTAGGTGTCTGGGGATAGCAGCAACTAAGAAGGAGTCCAGTAAGTTGTCCTGCCAGTACTTAACAGTTATGCAAAAGCATTGGGTTCAAAAGACAAAACTAAAAAATTCAAGCACTGAGATTGCTTGAAAATGTGCAACCATGGATAAAAGATGGCACAGAGTAAAGAATGAGAGTGAAAAGTGTAACATTGTGTAACAAATGATTCAAAGTGGAGACTGGACAATTTGAAAGGAAAATGAGTAAGAAATTTAATTGTAGAGAGGCTTTTCTTCTAGTGAAAAAATAAAAAATAAATATATATATATAAAAAAACAACCAACCAACCAAAACAAAACAAAAGAAAGAACATGAAAAATGATTTGAGAGGCTTGCCTGAAGGTGAAACTGGGACTTAATATACAGTACTCTAAAAGACAGTTGCATCTGTAGTTTTGTGAGAAGTATTAGTATTGTATTTTTCCTTTACAATACATTAGTATTGTACCTTTACACACTCTTTTTGCCAGAACTTGTGGTAATGCACTGAGAAGTTCCTGTTGTTATGACAGGCAGTTGGAAGTGGGCAAGGGAAACAATGGTTCACATTCAGTACCATACTGCATGAAGTCATCTTTGTCTATATTAAGTACAGAAAAAAATAAATAAAATAATCAAAAAGAGAAAGGAGTAGGTCAGTTAAACACATTAATCACCTAAGTACTGTGAAGAATAGTAATTGAGTTAATACATTTTATATATTTCCCTGATATCAAATTTGTGCAAATGGCACAGCTATTCTGGACTGTGTTGCTACCTGTTTTACAGTACTTTGATAGAATCTTGAACAAGGTCCTTATGAAAGGTACTAAATAGCTGTAGTCAACAGATCAGCAGTCAGGGACCAGAAAATATTAGCAAATGATTAAATATAGATGGTAGGAATTTAATAAATAAAAATCAAATAAACAAATAAACCTCAAGGTAGTAGGTGAAAAGCAGTAAAGGAGGATCTTTTCTTCAAATAAGTTTATTTTCTGCACTAAATTTTGCTTGTAAAATCCAAACTAATAAACAAACTACATACTAAAATAGAAAGATATGATGTTAAGTATGTCACAGTGGATCTGTTCCTTTTAGGTCAAGAAAATTTTGTAGAACGTAAGATAAATTACCTGGCATGGATTACCTTTGTCTTTTGAAATACACAGAAGCTGAAATTCTCCTGAATTCACAAATGCTAACCTTTACTCAGGAACTTTCCTTGCATATTTTCTGGAAGTACGCCCAAATTGTCCAGAAGACTAATCACAACCTTTGACTATAGGATTGCTCCTCACTATGAAAAAATGTCATACATGGAATCTGAACTCACCATGGATATGGCAGACAAAAGAAACAGGATGAAAAGTTTTTTTGGTAACAGTGAGGACACAGTGAAATCACATGCTCAGGATTAGAAGTGCATTGAGGTCCAGTAATATAGATTTCACCATAGTGAACAGTTGTTGAAAGAAGAAAAGTTCTTGAAGAAGATATTTCAGAAATTATGTCGTTTGGAAGATGTGTGTTGAACTCTGCTTGAAGATGATCATTTCTCTACGGCCACTCTGAATAACATAGTCTGAACAATGAGTTTATAGGGGTAGCACTGAATGTTTCATAAGACTCCCAAATGTCACTCTGACATTTACAGAATTGTTGCTTTTATGTTGAGTTAAAATAAAGTTTAATTTCTTACATTCAACTTTATTCTGATACTGAGTCATTTCCTAGTATCTCTGCAAAGCAGTGCTATGAATTTGTATAATTTTTAAGTTAGTGTTGAAACTGTGAACCTTTACATACTTACACATCTAAATGCAATGAAGCTTTTCATTGAGAAATAGTAAAGTTTATCTGCTTGATGTGAGGGAAACAAAGGATGGTAAATAGTGTAAACAGTCTCAAGACTGTCAAAAAAAGCAAACAAAAAAAAAAACAAAAACAAATGAGATTGTAAAGAGTAATTGCTATATGTATAATGCACTAAGATTTCTAGGCTCTTAGGACCATTCCCTAAAATCCTGGAAAACTTGATTTCTGAAACTTTACAGATTCTGAGTGATCTGATAAGAGCCTTCCAACTGGCACAAAAGTCTGAAATGCTTCTAATGAATTCTACTTTTGCAATAGATGCATAGAAATATAGAGTTCAGGGACTCTCAGAACCTATTTTTAAAATCAAACTGCATCTTTCTTTACAACTGTTTTTCAAGACAGTCTCCTTTTTGGCTACCTAACTTAAATTTTGAGGATGATAATGTTATCACATCTTTAACTCCAGAGTCTGCTGGTCTTGGATTTGCCTGCCTGGAGCAGGTTATGGGAGGGTTGCCATAGTATGATGAACCATGAGATCTCAATTTCCGTACCATGAAACCTACTTGTGCTAAAATCCAGCACAGAATAAAAACACTTACGGCTAATACAAGAAAGCTGACAATACTGTCCCTCATCACTGTAGAGAGATAGAAGACAACTCTGCCATTCTACGCATAACACTATATTTAAAATGAAATAAGCCATACTTCGTCATTTTTCATTGCCATTGGAAAAAATGCTGAGTTTTATCCTCATATTCATCCATCCTGATTTTCTGATGGAAGCCAACGGAGTCTGTCATGGTTTAATGATTTTTGTTACAGGCATTCAACATCACAACATAATGTAGTGCTCTGGAAGTTAAAGAGTTAATGCTCCAGTTTCGTGGATCATTGATAGTTCCAGGTATACTTGTTTCAGAAGAGAAGAACTATGTACCCTGTAGAACTTTGCACCGCTTTGCAATTTTCCATTTTCTGCTCAGAGGGAAAGATAAAAACTGTTAATGTATCATGAGACACATGCTCCTTCCCTTTTGGATTGACTCAGGAACAGGTGCTCCCTGGTCGTCTTGCCTTCAGGGTTAGCATAAGGACTTCAGTTTTTGAATATTCTCTCTCTCTCTCTCTCTCTCTCTCATTTTATATATATTGTATTATATAGTGCTATTTTGCATTCCAATATCTTATTTAGTAAATAAGCTTTCCTCCTCAGATCATTGCCGTTGTTTTGTTTTTAGGGCCATTTTCCTTTTCCTTTTTCCCTTTCCCCTTTCCCTTTTCCTGGGGTGTGGGGTCGTGGGTCCCTCATTATTGTATTTATATTATATATATACAATAACCACTGACAAGTCTGAATAAAGATTGTAAACTATTTCTTTCTGTTATTATAGTAATCTTTTTACCCTTTTAAAAATATGAGCTTTTTTCACAAATATTGCTAAAAGTCTTATATTTACTATAATGCCCACTATAAGGTATGTTAATAACAGGAGCACATGATACTTCTGCACCCACAGAAATGTTACTCTCTCATACCATCTCTTTATCCTTATATTAGGATATAACCTTCATTTTAAATTATTATTTCCAAACTTTTACCTTTTATAAATAAAGATTGATAATGTTCTGGCAAAGAAAGTAATTCCAAACTTTCAAATGAATATGTGAAACTATCAAATGTTCTGCAGTCTTGGGATGTTTGTGATGACAGCCCTAGAGTCAAGACCATGTGCCCTTCTGTTCTGTAGACATCAATGTTTCATAAGGAAAAAAAAATCAACCAGAGAGGCTTTACTTTTAGTCTTCATTAGTGTCATTCTGTCAGATGAGCTCTGTTTGTCAATCTACCCTGAAATAGAATACTGTATAAATAACATACAGAAAAAAACCCACACATATTGTTGTACTAGAGTATTTGTAAATGCATTCATTTGTTTATCAAATCATGCATTTATTTTCATTAAAGCTAGCAAGTTCTTTATCCAGTTCTTAACCATGCAGAATCAGTCCTGTTTTCAACAGATCTGGCTTTATTTTTAGGTAGATATGGACCCGTAGAGTTTTCTTATTATGCTTCTTTCTACTTTTCTTCAAAAATACAGTTGTAACATCTTTAAAAGTCACATTTTGTTGATATCTAGCAAGTGTTTCTTTGTTCTCGGTGATTTAAATGATCACTATTGTACTGAAGTGAAAAATGATGTGATTGTGACATCTACTCTCATCAATAATTAACTGTCAGAGATCGGAGTCTTTCAGATACAGAATGGGGTAGAGTGGAATAAATTTAAAAGAATTTTCTGGAAAGAGTCTCCTTTTTCTGCTCTTCACAAGGACAAGATGAGAAGTGGGAAATGTAAAATTTTCCCTCTCTATGCCTCTCCTAGGTACCCATCTAGTATTAATATTAATTAGGTGTGAATTAGAATGCATAAGGTAATTTCAGCTACTGATTTCACAAAGAACTGTTGGTGTTCATCACTTTCAACTGAACCCTCTGCACCTTCACTGCTTAATATGTTAATTTTATTAAAATATTATATTTTTATTGTATTAGTCTATATTCAATATCACATTAACATGTTGATCTGCATAATTTTGTAATAATATAGTGAGCTTTTTCCTTCAGATGTTAACTCAGATGGTTCAATTTTATGTTGACTTCTACAAATAGCAACCCTAAATTGCTAATCTAACTCTAATCATTCACTCAGAAATTTGATCTGAGTTTTGAAGTATGTTAGGAATAACATTCAAACTTCATTAGGGAAGAAAAATCTATTGTATTAGTTTCTACATTAAATTATAAAGAAATATATTGTAGCATGAAAGTTTTTATTTCATTAACATTATTTTTTCTACTTTAGTGATTTCTTATAATTAATCTGTATTGAAGAGGAATTCGTGGGTAAGGGAGAAGACTGGAAGAAGTCTCAAGTTCACAGGCAGTGGTAGATTTTAATGACTGATGTCTGCTGGAAGAACATCACAATTGGTTTTCTAGCAGCCCAGATTTCTAGAGTGCATTATCAACGATTTCATGACACAGATGACAGAAGAACAAACAATAAAATGTTCTGACACTTAGGAACAAAGGTCTAGTCATGGATGTGAAATCTGGTGGCTGTCTTGTCTGCAGTGGGATTGAATTGATGAACTTCAGAGGTCCTTTCCAAACCCACATCACGTTCAGTGATTCTGTGATCATGAGATGGAGGAGTTTAGAATCCATCTGTGAAGATACAACTCTTGGCAACTTGCTCTAGTGCACCTTGCATTTGCAAGGAGTTTGAACAAGGTTTTCTCAAGAAGTCTGTGCCAACCTAAATTACTCTGTGATTCTGTGGTAAGTAGACAAACCAATACGAATTTTACACTATACAGTAAGTTTTCTATAGTGTCAATATTCACAAAAATTGCACCCAACAGATGCAAGGATATCTTCCTCAGATTTCATATATAGTGTTTTGGAAGTTGCTCATTATGGCCAAACAATCAATGGTAATTTGCCAAACTGGGGAAAAACAGCTAGAGGTCAGCCAAAAATCTCAGTGATTAAGCTGATTTTGGAAAAATGGAGATAAAGTAAGTGGGTGTACAACCACCCTGCTCATTCACACAGGGACATTTGCATATATCAACAAGTTCTTGGAAAATAATGAGAATGTATGCCAATGTACTGTGTCTATGTCTTAACTGTTTAAATGTAGAACCTGAACTCTGAGACGCTTATTTGTTAAGACACCTGGTACATATCATGAGGAATAAAGACGTGCCACTTTCTAACACCACATCAGAGTTAAAGTTTTCTTCTTGGATTTCAGACGACAAGATTAAAAAATAAACTAGCCCCCAGTCACACAGGTGGTTTATAATGCAGTAAACACTGAACAGTAGGGTATTTTGTAATGAGATGGGAAGCATACAGTCAAATCCTAGATTGTCACATTGTTACCAGACAAAAACACCAATATGAAAGAGAACTTCTTGGAATCAATATGATATTAAGAAGCAGGTATTCTTCATTGCAGTGCTGGTTTACTTATAATGTAAATGAAAATGGTTCTTAATAGGCGTATTTTCTGATTTGTAGCCTGAAGTGGCAAAAAAAAAAAAATATGCATTTGACATTCTGATTCTGTTTGGTGCTCCATTTCCACCTTCCAACAGTGCCTACATGAAATGCTCCCATAGCAAGAGAATGTCTGAACATTTCAAGGTTGGTTGTGAAGGACTTTGTACTGACTTTGCTGTTTTACACTGCAACTCATTCTGCTATTGTCAGGTGATTTGCTGACCATGCAGAATGCAAGTGTCTGCTGAGGCAATTGAGTGATTCATTCACTCTCATGCACTTGACACTCAGAAAAATTTAAGTATCTGTCTTATTTCTTATTACTTGTCTAAAAGTAATCCCCAATCAAAACCATATGTTTTGTACTCTGCAATATCAATACTCTATAAAATGTGCTTAGTATATCTTAATCAGATTTGCTGCATCTACGTTTTCTTTTGGTTCTGTTCTTTCCTAATCATCCATTCCTAGAAACAGGAATTCGTGCTACATAAAGTATGTTTATTATTTAAGTGAGATTTTTTTGCATCATATCTTAAAATGCTATGTAAGCATCCTGTATGCAGTATTATTTGAGGCTGTGTACTAAAAACATCTATCTGGGATTTCATTGTAGCCAAAATATATTGCTCCACTGCTATATCACAAAGTAACCTTTGAGTTTATTACTTCACTACATTAATTATTTTATTAAATATTAATAGAAAAAAACCCATTCAAGTGATGTTATATAGAGCGCTTCAGCATTGCTGGCATGTTATTATCCCATTTATCAGCAACTATGCATTAAGATGTACAAAGCAATATAACTGGTATATTCATACCACATGTTGTTAATCTAGTTAATGGAATAACAAATACATAGCTGGGTCTATTAAATGAGAAACTTAAAGAATGAATTTGCGTTGAAATATTTTGTCTTCCACAGGCAGGATGATTAAGCTGTTTTTTTTTTTTTATCTCATAAAAAGAATGGAGCATAAAAAAAAATAAAATTACAATTGTGTTTGCTATCCCAAACACTGACTTGACAAAATCTCTAAACTGAAGCAAATGCACTTATTTTAGATCAGTATTATGTAAAATTATATTAAATTCAATTTAATCTTCAAAATAATTTGTATCTCTTTACATACTGTATTAGACTTAATCTCCTTTAAATTTTCTTATTTTTTAATTCAATTTGTTACTATTTATTGCATTGCATGAGTATGAATTGTCATCTTCCTTCTGTTCTCCTGAAGGAAATGGAACGAAATGTCAATCTTCTGAGCTGTAACTTTACCTGATTGTCAATTTTGGAACTTAATTTTGTTGTTGTTGTTGTTGTTGTTTTTAGTGCAAGTATGTCATAGCTATCGACCTAAACCTCAGAGACTGGAAATTCAAACTCTGTTGTATTTTTATTCACTCATTGTACAGTTCCCTAAATGCTGCTCACTTCTTTTCATTTATCAATATTTTCTCTAGTTAGTTCTAAAAGTGATATATTTATGAAGCTATGATTTATGAATGATCTTCTATTAAATAAACATGCTAATTATTAATTTGTCCTTTTAATAATTTAAATCATAGTCAAACAACTCTATTTTGTGCAAAATCTGATGTGCAAGATGTCAGTTTGCAGCTACATTTTCGAATGTTCCTTTATGACTGTAATTAACTTAGGAAAATGAACCACTCAGAGTTAATTTTGAAATCAACACTATAAACTTGGGTAATATTTTCTCCTAAATGTTGCAACTACTTCGTGCTGCTCATCCTATTTTTATCCAAAATATAACATGTATTTTTTAATGTGACATGCTTATTTAAAAAGTGTATACGTTCCACAGTGTAATAAGTCCAGTCAAAAGCTGTGGCTATATTCTCATCAAAGCAGTGTTGCAGCCAGTATATCATGTCTCTTACTACACTAGCTTTGTGTTACTCATTTCTTTATATCAGTAAAGTTATGTTGATTTAGTACTGGAACAACTTAGAATGAACACACACACACACACAAATAAAAAAATAAAAATAAATAAAAATAAAAAAGATTATTTTGTGAAAGATAATTGCCTTTTTAAAGAGTGATTATATAATTTATAAAATTTATAGAGTGAAGGCTGTCACAAATCTTCTGTCTAAATACTTCCACTATTTTAGATTATTTTACTTAATTTGAAATATTCTTCGTGTTTTATATCATTCTGATTGTCTTTTATGGCATGAGACCTAGGTCTCCGGACTCCTGTGAGACTATTTCTAGCAGTAGACTGTAAAATCAAGCTCCCCTTGGTCTTTGTGTCTGTTTTCCTCCCACATTGTTGACTTTGTTGCCATACTGTACAGACCATATTACTTACTGTTTTCTACTCTTGTGATTAATATAAGTTTTCACAACAAACTTTGAGCTTTCCTTCCAAACAGCTGCCTGAGCATCATGATCTCCCATTAAATAGGGATGCCTCTTGAAGTTACTCAGGCCTGTGCAGAGATTCACCTCCATGTGGTGGCGCATTGCCTATCCAAATCCTCCATAAGTGGTTTATAGATCTAAGTGTAGTAGCTTTTCTAAGATTTGATCTTGGATTTACTATGAAACCTCACCCTCTATGTAGCAAATAGTCAGTGGTAGCTAGCCATTCTAAATCTTATTAGAACACTGACTCCATCGTTTACAGTAGTATATTTTATATTCATTAATATCTTTTTGCCTCTCTCTTATGATTGAAGTGTACTGGTTTCCATCCATGACAAAGTATGTGTATCAGCTTCATGTATTTGAGAAATTTTCCCATAAAATTGATTAAATTGATAATTGAGGATTTTTCTAGGAACATAAATTCCATGTCAGTTTGGACCTAGCTGTGTAGATAGCCTCGCCATACCAGTCATGGCAGTGCATTTTAGTGTCTCCTTATCCAAAATAATTAATTATATAAGCTCAGTGGCTAGACTCTTCCAAAATGTGAAATGATATGATAAAGACATTGAAGAATTATATTCATACTTGTCTGCAGGATGAGTGAAGTGCTACACAAGCTACCCAAGAGGGAACACATTGAACCTAATGAAGTTTATGTCTGTCCCCGCTTTAGATAGAGCATCCTGTCATGGAAGTTAATAGCTTTAGAGTCAGGTGACCTTCATTTCTGAAGGGACCATCAATTGATCACTCTATCCAGTAATACAATATACTGATACTGACCAGCCACTTTCAATGTAAAAAATTGAAATGAACCCATAATTTACGGCTTCCTAAAGGGACAATAACCTACAGGCTGAGTATTCACTTAAGAGATGAGGGCGTCTAGTTGATGTACCTCCTCAGTCTGTGAATAGAAGACTATTCTAATTAGGCTATTTGGGTTTGGATTAGTGCTCTTTGAACCTTTTCTCCTTGGTATAAAAATATTGAAATAGAGACCCGAACATGAAACTTTCATTTCCCAGAGGTGTGCCCTCAATTCTGAGGCTGCAAAGTCATACTTTTCTCATCTGAATTAACGTTTTATTCCTGCAAAGTGAACAACTCCTAGAGGAAAGATAAAGGATGGACAATAACTCCTTTAGCTGTAGCTGTTCCTCTCAAATGCGAAGTACCCAGCTTCTAATCACTCACTGGTCTGAAACTATATGAAAGCAGAGATATACCGAGTTCCATTTAATTGTTTTTCTCACTGTCACTAAATTGATCAGTACTAGTATGTGGACATCTGAAATGTTAGTTGTACTTTAAGAATAAATTCTCAGGTATCTTAAATTAAACAACAGAACAGAGTTAATGAACTCCATGGAAGACTGAAGTGAATATTTATTGCTTTCATGTTGTATAATATTGTACATTGCAGAGTCTTGTGTTGGTTCATTCTTATTAGCATTTATTACTTAGTGAAGTACTATCAGTTTTTTAATCAATGCATGCCTTCTTCCAAATACCATACCTCTAAATAAATACTATAATCTGGAGGAGTTTATGTTTCTAATGAGTAGATGACAAGGATGTGTTCACTTGCCTATTCATTTTTATTGATTATTTGTTCCTCTGAAAATAGAAATTTCTTTCTTTGCAGTACCTAAATTTCTGTTATCCCTAATCATATCATTTGCTTATCTGTTATTCTCCAGTATGTTCTAGAGGTTGTTTTTTCCAATCTTATGTAGATGTACTCTGTTTTTGGTGCCATCTAGAAATCTATTCCAATCCTCCAATATACTAGTATTTGTAGTCCATGTAAGGAACTGTATGAACTACTAAAATCTGCAGGAATGTTACACATTTCTCCAACAGTGGAGGGCTTACGGAACAGATATCTGTAAGGAATGCCATAGGTATAATTGTGCTTTGCTTGCCTTGGAGTAGTTGAATTGGCTTTTAAAGCCAGAAATAAGTGTATCTCAAAAGGGAATCAGTGAATACAGATATAAATTTTCTTTATCAAAAGACATTCCCAGAACCTGTTCTTTTTCACTTAAACAACCCAGATATTTGGATGAAAGTGAAGTACTTTGCTGACTTGCAAATGAGATGAAAAGCATCTTTTCTTATTTATATCCTACAGTACTGGCAATGTTTTCAATATGTTACTGTCCAGGGAAAAGCTGTTTCAAAGTTCTCTATAAACTCCTAATTGAGGAAAGTATATTGATTGACAGCAGAAAATAAAGGTGAAAGGAAGAAGATAGATATATCTTGAAGGTGAGCCTGTTTGGAAATTATGACTTAGTCTGCATTGAAAAGAAAATTATGCACTGAGCTTACAATTTATTTAACTTTTTCAATGACTAATTTATATAGAACTAACATTATTCACTATTATTATTTAAATAGTCTGTATGTTCTATTTCACCAATTGCTAAGAAAATAAGAAATAAAAGGATGAGAATAATGAAGCAAACTAAAAGAAGAAATTAGCCAAGGTGGAGAACTTGTCTCTCCCCTGTTGACAGGGTTACTGTCATTTTTTATAAATTATTATTTCACTGAAGTGATACTTCGGTATAACTGAAAATATTTTTTGAAATGGATAATTTTAAATAAAGAGTCTTCTTAAGTTATAAAGTGATCAACATACTTTTTTCCCAGTAATTTAATGGAAGCATTATAGAATATAATATGAACTCAATAGAAATGTCTACATTAATGTAACCCGTGAAACAAAAAAAGAGGAATATAATTGCTGATAACTTCTATTATTTTTAAAAAGCTTCTAATAAGTATAGTATTCCTTATGCAAAGCACATACAAAAAATTACATCTCTTATACAAACAGTTTAGATTTAGGTATTTGACATTTTATCTGTAATTTTCACACATTTGTCAATTTTAAGGCACTTGTATCGGGCAGATGAAATGTCAAGGCAAGCTGTAATATATTCTCTCGAAGTCAGATTTGTCACACTTTTCCAGGTATTTATGACATAAAGGTTTGATTAGCACAGCACTGAAAATTAAGCTACAAACCATAAAAAATATCACATAACTCCAGAAAAGTTGTCCACTGAGCAGATTGAGCCATGGTAAATATAGCTGTCCACTGTGTATGGAATATACTTTCTTCATTTGAAAATTGTTTTCTGAAACTGTCTTTCACTTGCTGCTTTGTCTCTGATAACTTTTAGATGCAAAATATTAATCTGAAGGGTGTAAGTCTGATGTGCTCAACTGGAAAGTAGGTTGATTTTCAATTTGTCTTTTATCACTAATAGTAATTTAATATCCAACTAAAGGATTTACAAATACTTCATGATAAGGTGTTGCTTAAGTAACTCTTGTGATGATGCAACTAGTAGTGTCCTGGAGCACACCACCACGTAGTGACTGCCAGTGTCTATGTATGTATGTGGCTCACAGATAAACTCAGCAGATCTTTCAGAAAAGCAGCAAAATTAATTCAAAAGAGCCGTCCAGATTCTAAACAGGTGCTGTAATTCATCAGTTCACTAACACGCATGTAATAAATACAGCATATTTGTGAGGAAAAGCTACTGTTTCCTTGGATTGCAATGTGGACATTCAGCCTGTATTCAAATTTGAATTCTTCACTTTGTTCTTTTGTGAGATCCTCATGGAGTGAACATTCAACAGTTCTGTCAACCTAAGTGTTATTTAACTTTACTTTGATACTACGATATTAATTTAAGGAAAGTTTTACTGGCCTACTTAGGCATCTGAGGCACAGTGCCTAATGAATGCTTCAGTCAAAAAATTTTCTGGTACACAAAAGTAATCTGAGAGGTCTGGCTTGGTGTAATTTTGACTCAGACTGTAGATACAACCAACTGCCTTATTAAAATATTTTACATAAATTTACATGTTGATAGAAGGACTTGACTTGATAGGGATAGTCAGACCTATCTTTCTTTTTTCCAGTTGATTTCCACTTTCCACATAAGCACTTAATGTTAGGAAAATTTACTTAATTCTGAAAGTAGTGATCTGAACTCTACCCCTTCTTAGTATGAGAGAATCAAGTTTGTATTACAAACTAATTCTATGAGAGATTTTTCTTGTGATTACTCTCAGTATTGCTCTCTCACTAAAGCTTGACACTGGGTCTGTGTACAATAAAAACGACAGAGCGAGATTAAAAACTAAATCCAGGCTAGTTAAACTTTATAAAATACATACATATACTCTCTCTCTCTATATATAGTGTTTATATATTTATTTATTCCCTCTGACTTTTCATACTGGCTGTGGTAGGTGTCTGAACTGAAATAAGAACAGATTTACCTCAATAAGTTACACTCACACACATCTGTTACCATGTGAGATGACTATCTGAGACATACACCAAGGTTTGGTAGACGTAACAGGAGACCTGGATATCCTTACCCTTCTAAGCAGCACCTTAAGGTTTGGTTCATAAATCCTAGTGAGTACCAAACAGCAGCTCTGTCTCTGTCTCATCTTCTGTTTTCTGTCTTGAGTACTCCAGTATTCAAGGAAGTGTATGGGAATCCCAGTTTATGGGAATTTTGTCATCTTCATTGTAATTTCTCCTGCTGCAGCGGAGCTTTTACATTTTGCAATTTGCAGAATTTGCTGAATGCCTGCTTGACTCAGTTATTTTAATACCTCTACTCATCTGTTTTGTAAGTTGCAAAGGAAAAGAAGTGTTAAAAACAATAGGCAAATCAATGTAAATTCATGAAGTGTAATGACATTTCAAGCTAATACATTATTTAATAAAAGTAATATATCACTGTAATTAACAAACAGTATAGAAATATATCTTAAATTAGCAACATATATTAAACGTGATGTGCAATAAATAATAAAAAACATTCCCTCCACTGTAAGAGCAAAGCAAGTCAGATACCACCCTACTGTTTATTGTGTGTTAACAGTCTTAAAGTCTTCATGCATTTCATAGCACTACTTTCATCCCAATAATGTACTTCTTCCATTACAAAGTTTTATTTTAAAGTGATTGATCTTAACAAAATGTAAAGATTGTTCTGTGATTTTTCCTGTTTAAATAGACTTTTCTTTTTCAACCTTCTGACCGTGGAACTGAAAGACCAAGATATGAAATGTGCAAGAATCCACTGACAATTCATATATATGCTCATGGGACAAGAAAGATTTTCTTACATTTTCTTTTGGCATCCCCTACTGGTATAAAGCTGTAAAAACTCTTTCATGAGACAAAAGATCTCAAAAAGGCTTGCTGGCTGAACTTCTTCTGCTATGAATTCTTATGATCGTTAATTACAGGAAAATTAAAGGCATGTTAATGTGAAATTGTTTATACTCTTTTCAAGCAATGTTAATTCAGAAATTCAATAAATATATTATTTTCTTCAACAGTAAATCAAATTTCTGAACTTTCCTTGCATGTTTCACACATTTAATTTCATTGTTTAATGCAAATGAAGAGATATCCGCTATGTGATTTCTTATTAATTCTTAAAAAGAAAGGGTTGAAACTTTTTTTTCCTATTCAAACTATATCATGATAGACATGCTTTGTTTATCAGATAAGATAAACTAGTATCCCAGTATTACAACCTGCACGTTCTTATTGACAGAGAAGTGTTGGGTAGCTGCACTTCTACATCAAAATATCTTAAATCTCCATTCATGTCTGGAGTTAGGATGTGTATGCTGGCGATGGACAATGTTATGGGAAGACTAGATAGATAACAAGATAGATAACAATGTTCTGAGTTTGCTTGTAACAGTGCTTTTTACAGTTTTTGGGTTTGTTTGTTTGTTTTTACCTTTATTAAAATTGCCTGAGAGATTTTTCTCATTTAACATCCTGTTGATACTTACCACGCATGGAAAACTAAATAGATTTAAATAGAAATCAAGAAGTCCACTACTGAATAACTAGGTGTTGATCAATGTCACTTTCTAAATGACAAATGATTTCCAATTCCACATTTTGCTCATTTTTTAAAAATGATCATTAATATGATATAATCAGATTATGGACAGTTAAATATTAACACTTCCCATTAACCTTAAGATGTAATTATGATTGTCAGTGAGATGAAATAATATTGTCGTATGTGTCCTTTCAGATTATATATTAGACAGGAGTAGCCTCTTTCTTCTATCACAGACTATTTCTGCTATTTGCCTACATATGCGTTTTTTGTAATAAAACTTTTAACCCACATCTGTGATATCTTAAAATAGTAGGTTAGTCTTATTATGTTTATCTATGAATACACACACATATAGAAGAAACATCATATTTTCATCTTTATTGACTTCTGGATTGATTGCATTTACTTTTTAACTGCAAGCTATTGGTATTTCTTTAGAGTTAATGAGTGGATTATGCCTTTTTTGCAGATGGGAATTGTGAGGTGTAGTCAGCTCAGTGACTTGTGAATTGGTAACACCTGCCTGCAGCACTAGAATACAGGAGACTTTGTTCCCCAGTGTATACTTCAATCATACAGTACAATACAATGTAATTTCTTCTGGCTATGGAATATAAACTAACATGATATATTTCCATTTATAGTGAAAAGCTTGCCACGTTCCTCCATTTTTAAGACAATAAAAATGTAAAAGATGTGCCTTATTTATAAAAGGGATGATGGTTAACACTAATGTTATTAATAAAGAGCCACAAGGAATGAGGCCACATCCAGATTTGTAAACAAGAGAGGACCAGGAAGAAACTTACCATTTTCTATGCTAAATTGATAGCCCTTTCTCTAACATTTCCTTGCTATACACCAGCTGTTCTCCAGAAAGTGTCTGGGCCTGAACAGAACATCCTACTAGGCGGTATAGATGGAAAAATCCTCCCTGGGGAGAGATATTTTGTAGAAGAGGATGCAATAAACGCTGTGCCACCTAAGCCTGAAGTCCATAGAAATGTCCCTGGGCTGCTATGTTTACTTGTAGAAGGCAGCATATAACTGTATCAAAAGTGATTTCTTAACAGCTGCTGTATTTTTAACCATGAACCAATGTGTCAGTCAATGTAGTATCTGTCTACAGCTCTCAGGCTTCACTTGAATAAATTCCCTAGTATTTCAGAGAATCAAATATCCGATTATGTATGTAGGATAAATTATACTGCCAGGTGGATCACAACCCACATTGAAAACAAAATTTGTCTGCTTTGAAATTTATATTAAAGTCGAATGTGACACTACCATTGTTTAGAATGCTCCATAATATTCACAAGTTCATATGTTCTGATATAAACTGTTAGCTCCCTACAGACTTACTGATGGGGAAATTTACATCTTTACTTTTCACTTTCAAAGTGCATCTAATTTCACTGCTATGCAGGTTCAGTATTTTTTGTCTAAAAGACACTCTGTTGAAAATCTGTGACCCTGTGAAATCAAGGAAGATGTCATTACTATACTGTTTAAGAAAAAAAAAATTAAATTATATGTTTTATGTTCAATCAGATAATATAACACAAGTTATTTTTAACTGCATGCTAGAACAAAACCAGCAAGAATCTATTTTTCTCCTCTGCAAGTCAAACTTGCATGTTATAGACTCCCAAGATAATTGAAAAATATTTTAGGATCTGGCTAATATCACTTCATAAAGTGAAAACTTGTTCAAACCTTTTATCCTCCCTCAGAGTAGCAGCTACTGGAGTGAAGGTTAAGTGCTTTTTAAAAGTGTAAATTCCAGCTGTTGATATTTTCTCCACTGTAAGCAAACAGCTACTATCAGAAGTCAGACTTCACAAAATGTTTTGGAAAGAAATTGTAGATATTTATTACTTAAAATTCCATAGCTCTGAGATGATACCAGAATATGAGATCATCACATAAAGCAGACATAAATAACTAGAATAAAACAGGACTTAGTGTTTGTTAATAGAATAAAATAGTCAAAATTACAAAAGAAAACTCACTTCTTTTTTTTTTTTTTCTGTTACTCTTTCCCAAGTGTCAAAGAAAGGCAATTCAAGATACAGTTGCTTAAATAATTATAGCACTTAATTCTAGGAGGGTAACACTGGTTACCTATCTGCTGCTATTTGGTGGCTTTGATTCCTAGTTTTTGTCCCTTCGCATTAGCTTCATTTTGGACAGTAAAGTCTACTGTCTCATCATTCGAAAGTAATAGCAGTAGACCACTTAAGAGCATCTTTTTTCAGTAATGACAACATCACATATTTTCTAATTTTTGAGACATAGACAAGTAACATACCCCTGTTCAAGAAAGGGATGATGGCTCCAAAGCTCTAGTTTTCAAAAATCTCAATGCTTAGCATTTGTTAAGAATAATCATTCCAAGTGACTTCTCTTTCTTTGAGAAGAAACAGCATGTAGGTACATCCTACCTTTCTCCCATGGGTTAGGACAATATAGAAATAAATAAAACTTTATGTGTTTATTTCATGTGTAACAGCCTCTGCTTCAATTTTTTTTTTCTCAGAAATGGGCTATATTCTTCAATACCTACAGAACAGAGTGAGGGGAAAAAACATACCAGGTAATTTCATATATTTAATATTCAATAAAGTCTTCTCACACACAAGCAAACTACTATTCTTCCTGTAGCAGTGCTGTAGAACCAGAAGTGTGTTTCTGGTATGAATACACAGACTTTTGTCTATTAGACTGCACTATGTTGAATGTTGAAACCTTATTCAGCTTTTTTCTACCCTTTATTTTCAAGTAGAGGATTTTTTAATATATTTTTAAATATAAAATACTTTCTTCTTCCTGTATCCAATTTAACAAAATGAGAGTGTATATACGTATGTACGTATGCATTCAGGTACCACACAATTGAGATCCAGACAAATTTAAGTACAAACTTTTTAATTTTAGAAGATTTAGTTTCACATTGATTGGATTTTTATTAATCCACTAAAATAAGTACAAATGTTTTTATTTAAACACAAAAGAAAACTTTTATATGATAAACAAACTCTTCATATGGGACACAGTACAAGATTCACTGAAATCACTGAGGAATTTTCTACTCTTTCTGATAGCTGATTGTCAGCAGCAAGCATATCTGTGTTCCATAATCATCATTTCTCACATATCTGTCAATTTGTACAAAAACTTATTGTTGTCAGTCATGTAACTCTGTGATGATGAGGAAATGACTCAGTAAAACTTATATTTCTAAAATTAAGCTCTTTTTTTCTTAATGAAATGTACATGTAAATGAAGAATGTATGCAACCTGTGTGTTGTCTGATTTAGGGCACAACCTCATTTTTCATTTTACTCCTACAGATTATTCAGCTNTTGCTTAAATAATTATAGCACTTAATTCTAGGAGGGTAACACTGGTTACCTATCTGCTGCTATTTGGTGGCTTTGATTCCTAGTTTTTGTCCCTTCGCATTAGCTTCATTTTGGACAGTAAAGTCTACTGTCTCATCATTCGAAAGTAACAGCAGTAGACCACTTAAGAGCATCTTTTTTCAGTAATGACAACATCACATATTTTCTAATTTTTGAGACATAGACAAGTAACATACCCCTGTTCAAGAAAGGGATGATGGCTCCAAAGCTCTAGTTTTCAAAAATCTCAATGCTTAGCATTTGTTAAGAATAATCATTCCAAGTGACTTCTCTTTCTTTGAGAAGAAACAGCATGTAGGTACATCCTACCTTTCTCCCATGGGTTAGGACAATATAGAAATAAATAAAACTTTATGTGTTTATTTCATGTGTAACAGCCTCTGCTTCAATTTTTTTTTTCTCAGAAATGGGCTATATTCTTCAATACCTACAGAACAGAGTGAGGGGAAAAAACATACCAGGTAATTTCATATATTTAATATTCAATAAAGTCTTCTCACACACAAGCAAACTACTATTCTTCCTGTAGCAGTGCTGTAGAACCAGAAGTGTGTTTCTGGTATGAATACACAGACTTTTGTCTATTAGACTGCACTATGTTGAATGTTGAAACCTTATTCAGCTTTTTTCTACCCTTTATTTTCAAGTAGAGGATTTTTTAATATATTTTTAAATATAAAATACTTTCTTCTTCCTGTATCCAATTTAACAAAATGAGAGTGTATATACGTATGTACGTATGCATTCAGGTACCACACAATTGAGATCCAGACAAATTTAAGTACAAACTTTTTAATTTTAGAAGATTTAGTTTCACATTGATTGGATTTTTATTAATCCACTAAAATAAGTACAAATGTTTTTATTTAAACACAAAAGAAAACTTTTATATGATAAACAAACTCTTCATATGGGACACAGTACAAGATTCACTGAAATCACTGAGGAATTTTCTACTCTTTCTGATAGCTGATTGTCAGCAGCAAGCATATCTGTGTTCCATAATCATCATTTCTCACATATCTGTCAATTTGTACAAAAACTTATTGTTGTCAGTCATGTAACTCTGTGATGATGAGGAAATGACTCAGTAAAACTTATATTTCTAAAATTAAGCTCTTTTTTTCTTAATGAAATGTACATGTAAATGAAGAATGTATGCAACCTGTGTGTTGTCTGATTTAGGGCACAACCTCATTTTTCATTTTACTCCTACAGATTATTCAGCTGTTATTTAAATTAAATATGTGTGTGTTATCATCTCTTGTAACATTACACAAACATGAAAACAGAATGGTGACAGTTTAAAATCTATTTACTTTGAATTTATATTTGTAAGAACTTAATCCCTAATCTATAGTACATAATATGTACATATATTTTTACATGTTTTTAATGTTACATATTTTAGATGTGTTCAAGTCCTCTGGTCTGTGATACCATTGTTTTCAGATGTCCTTTTTCCTCCCACAAATATGCAAATAGGTACAAGGAAATATATGACCAACGGATATTTTGAAAAATGGTAACTGAAGAAGATAAATGAAGTCCTCTTCTGAAATGTAGTTCATTAGCATTAAGGTCTTGACCATGCAGAATACTGTGTGTGGTACAGTTTATATTGTACACACAAGCCCAGCTCCCATCCCCCAGTACATAATGTTTTTGCTAAATAACAGTAAATCTCAGATTCCAGAGCAGAGAGAAGAGGCAGAGACAGATGTGTCTATGGAGACAGAAGCTTAATTATAGAGCTTGATTGTACTAGTAAGATCATGCTTAATTGTGCATCCTCCTTTGATAATTTAGCCCAGCTGCTCTGCAGCTCTAAGAGCCATACAGCATGCTTCAGAGTACTTTATGCTTTTAATAGAAAGATAGATAGCAATGAATAAAATAATGTTTAAACTAGTGCAATATATACTTGCACACTGTAGCATAATCAGACTATTTATTTTGCCTGCTGATAGAAACAGATTCAGTAACTGAAATGACAGGCTCATTTAGACTGCACTAAAGTCCCTTGTTCCCCTGGTAATGTCAAGGCTTCATTTATTAAAAGCAGAGCTGCTCAGATATTTATATTTTTAAAGAAACACTTCCATTACAGTAGATAAGTGAAGAAGCCGCAGTATGCTTTCCATTACAAAGAAGAAATCTAAATATACATTGCTGTCATCAGACAGATTTCATGTGGCCATGGATGAGCACGTGTTGTTGAAATCTGTAACAAAAATTCTTTGTATTTAAGTGAACAATGTTACTTCCACGTTAAGCCTCCTTAAAATCTAGCAGTATCACTGAAGATGATTATGAAGTTCTTATTAGGTGGGAAATTGGCCTCTAGTGCATTCTGTCTAAAAGTGATTAACAGAAACAAATTAGTCAAGAATAAGCATTATTGTGTAGAATTAATGTAGAAAACTTTGACTTATTGATTTTCATAGTTTCTTCTTTTAGCCCTCACTATTAAAGCTATGCCAAGAAATATAGTCTGTTCTTGTTTCTCTGTTTCATAGATTCCTAGCTGAATTAAAGGATTGTAAAGGCTGCTGATAAAAGTTAGAGTAGTATCATGTGTGTTTTGCTCATGAGTTCAGCTTGTTCTTGTAGGGAGAAGTCATTAAATTCACATTAGATAGCAGTATTTACTTTTATCCTTTTACTCTATGCTGAATTCAAGTTATATTCAAAACATATGTGCCAGGTAAAATGCAAGAGAAGTGATCCTTAAGACTATGTCAATACCATTAAAAAGAAAAAAGAAAAACAGTATCCAGTATCACTGATTTGTGTTATCAAATTGGCCTGTGATATAGTTTTGCCACAGACCAAGAAGCCCTTTCTTAAACAGCTCCAGCACAGTTCAGGGAATACAATATTTCATGGCTCTTTACCAAACTGTGGTACAGAATAGTGAAACCTACTTAGGTGCAAAGAGGTGAAATAGAAGAAATGAAAGAGTCTGTGCCACCTGTTCTCAGGGACAGAAAAAGTATCTAGAAACAATTTGTTTATTCGTATTTCCAGATAACAAACCACTGTCGAAATAAAGTCCATATTACTGTTTATTAGAAAAAGACCATCCCTATTCCTGAATTCAAGGACCATGGTATACTAAAATGGAAAATATATGTAAAGGAAAACCAGATTCATATAGAAGAAAATGTGAGCTGTTCAGATTCCTTATTCAGTACATGAGTTACTGCATAGAAATCCCTGTTATTCTTCATCTTAATTCTTAACTTCTATTCACTGTGATGTAGTGGAGGCATGGAGGCACTTAAACACACAATTGGAAGCCATATTTAGTGAAAAGATTTATAAGTTGATAAAAATGAAATTGTTACAGTTCTGAAATAGTGTATTTGGAAATTTAGTTTTGTTTACGCAAAGATTTTGTTAGTGTAACCAGAAATATTTACTTGTAGTAATTAGTTATTATCTGTCAAGCAAACAAACAAGAGTGAGATAAAATGTTTACAGATAAATTATAAACAATATTACCATGTCTTTACTTTTTCCTCTTTAGTATGAGTTCTTTTACCACCTTCAACAGCACAGGTTTTAAGTCTTTTCCAGTGGTGCAGAAAATAACATACTTTTACTGAAATGTGGCTTACCTTTACTGTATATATGTAATATATTCAGTAAATACTTTCAAAAGCGTAAAGGGAGACACGAGACAGAGTGAAAATAAAGTCATCAATTTCAAGGAAAACAAAAAGAAGGGAAGAAGAAATGAAGCAGAATGTCTGGAGAGAACGGACAAGATTTAGCAGACTGCAGACTCCCTGAATGCCTCTTATTAGAGTGGATGCACAGACAGTGAAATAAAGAAGAAAATGAGGTCTCAAACACTCTCAAGGACTCATGTGTCTTCTTAAATACTTGGATTTGTAAGTACTTGACTCATAGGGTTGTTTTCTGGATTCTGATGATAAAATAGATAGTTAACACTACTTGGTCTATTGTGGATCAAGAGTACACTGATTCTCAGTCACAAGTTTTACAGTTGCTGAATTAATTTTTTATCATTATGAATTTATTTTATTAAGCAAATTATTTTTCATTTTGTGAGTTAGTCTTTTCATGTGGCTGCCCTTGGAGCCTTTACATCCACATGTTTCTTCAAATTTCTGGCAGATTGAGAACCATTACAATATATGGAACAGCAATATTTTGTAGTCACAGTGAGATACATATGTATATATATATACATATATAAAATGAAAAAATTCAAAAGTTTTTGAAGAGACTCAAAAGTTTTTTGCCTTTTCGAACATTATGATCTGTGTTTATGAAAATATTACTTCTTTTCATCTCACATTTCCAGTGATTTGAATATTGGCATAAATATGACACTAAATTAAATTCTTACATTTGCTTTTATTTAGAAAACTATTGAAGTTTGACAAAAACCTACAAGACCACCAACAAATGGACAAAAGCAAACAATCCAAGACTTTGCTTTTTTGATTTTAGTTTACTTTTGCTAAATGTTATTTCAATAACAGAAAACAGAACAATTTTATTGTATTAGTATTTCGTTTTCAATATTTAAAACCTACTTTTTTAATGCTAGACCACAAACAAGCACACAAAAAGCCCAAATAAATAAATAAACAACTGCATACACTTATATATACCTTGTTACTGTTTTCCTATTGCATACCTATGGAAGGAAATGGAGAATCTCTATCTACAGATATTACACTTTCATTGACTTAAATTGAGAAAACTTTAATTTTTTTTTACAGTACTGGAATTTATTTAGCAAAGTGGATTTTGGGGCAGACAAAATTATTTCAATAGAAGCAGCAAAGGTGAAATTCACTACATGCAGAAGGTTTGCTGAGGGCCTATGAAGAACTCACTGCCTGCCTGTGCCTTATTTTCAAAGTTTAAAAGATTTTAAGCTGACTCCTGAGCATAATACTTTGTACTGAAGACAGAATAATATGTAATAGACAACATAAAAGTATTTGTTGGGATTGAAAGGATTGTTTTTTACNTTCATTTTGTGAGTTAGTCTTTTCATGTGGCTGCCCTTGGAGCCTTTACATCCACATGTTTCTTCAAATTTCTGGCAGATTGAGAACCATTACAATATATGGAACAGCAATATTTTGTAGTCACAGTGAGATACATATGTATATATATATACATATATAAAATGAAAAAATTCAAAAGTTTTTGAAGAGACTCAAAAGTTTTTTGCCTTTTCGAACATTATGATCTGTGTTTATGAAAATATTACTTCTTTTCATCTCACATTTCCAGTGATTTGAATATTGGCATAAATATGACACTAAATTAAATTCTTACATTTGCTTTTATTTAGAAAACTATTGAAGTTTGACAAAAACCTACAAGACCACCAACAAATGGACAAAAGCAAACAATCCAAGACTTTGCTTTTTTGATTTTAGTTTACTTTTGCTAAATGTTATTTCAATAACAGAAAACAGAACAATTTTATTGTATTAGTATTTCGTTTTCAATATTTAAAACCTACTTTTTTAATGCTAGACCACAAACAAGCACACAAAAAGCCCAAATAAATAAATAAACAACTGCATACACTTATATATACCTTGTTACTGTTTTCCTATTGCATACCTATGGAAGGAAATGGAGAATCTCTATCTACAGATATTACACTTTCATTGACTTAAATTGAGAAAACTTTAATTTTTTTTTACAGTACTGGAATTTATTTAGCAAAGTGGATTTTGGGGCAGACAAAATTATTTCAATAGAAGCAGCAAAGGTGAAATTCACTACATGCAGAAGGTTTGCTGAGGGCCTATGAAGAACTCACTGCCTGCCTGTGCCTTATTTTCAAAGTTTAAAAGATTTTAAGCTGACTCCTGAGCATAATACTTTGTACTGAAGACAGAATAATATGTAATAGACAACATAAAAGTATTTGTTGGGATTGAAAGGATTGTTTTTTACTGAAAGGGTAAAATTTTCTGTTACTCTTCTTTTCTTTTTGATACAGAATAGTTTGGATATAGTTTTTACTAGCAATACTAAATACTACTCTGATATTTTCAACATAAATTCTAGTGCAAATTAATTCTTTTTTAAACCTATGAAGAACACTACCTCAAGCTTATGAAGTGTATCTCTACAGAGAGAAAAAAAAATTACATAATGTTAAATTCATTTAGCATTTATCATTAAATATTTCACTTTAATGCTTATTTTCTTTTATTTAAATAGGAAGTTTGTTCCCCAGGCTGGTTTCGTATTGTTGATTTTCTTTCTGGTGTTTCAGAGATCCATTTATGGTTCAATTTCTCAGTGATTTCTTTCCATGGATCTATATCCCACTGAGAGTTCTCATTACACAGGAAGATTTCTCATTGTGTTGAAATGGTCCTATTTTAAGCTCTGATAGAGAGTGTGATATAGTTGTTCAAACAGAGATATTTAACGTTATTTGATACACCACAGTGTTTCCAAGAGATATAAATAAGGCTGTAATTTATGACACTTCTTGATTAGCTGGAGGCCAGGGAGGATGGCAAAGGGCAGACTGTAGAGTAAAGTTTGTCATGAAATAACATTCATGAATAACATTATTTCTTAACAGTGTTGAAATAGAGATCTGTGGAACTAATGCTTAATAATAATATTGAGGTAAATTTTAAAATATAGGAATCTAACAGAGCAGACTATATTTGCACCTTAAGAAATCAAAGAAATGCTCAGTGAGCATCAATGAGTATCAGTGGGTACCATCTTTTTCACATGGAGGAATTCACTTACACCACCCCTTTGTTCCTTATGCACCTTCACGTCAGATTCCACTTTGCCAGTCTGCCCCTCTGCTGCCATCTGTTGCACAACAACAAACTGTAACGGAGTGTTGGTGGGAAGGTTCAGCTAAGACATAAACAACATCTGCCTCTGAAATTGTGGTCCAACATAATAAAATAGGAGACATTACTTTTGGACCAGGTCATATCTTATCAGCACAATTATTGTAAAAGAAATAAAATTCTAAGGAAATTATAATAACAGTAATTATGAAATAAGTACTACTAAAATAATTAAGTAAATAAGCTCCACCTATGAATCTCATGGTTTTTGTGATTTTCTTTATCATCCCAATGAGAAGGAGAAGTGAATTAATGTTTATGTGCTGCTTAGCTGCCTGACAGATTAAACCACAACATTTGATTGCATCGTTTGCTTCTGATGAAAGAGAAGCCACAGTAATAACTTGTGGAAACAACTAGGTTTTTTAATTCAAAATATTTATATATCAGTTTTGATGAAACCTGACTTAATTACTTAGATAAAATTTTGTCAAAGATCAATCTGATCTTTTTAACTCTCTCAGTCACACTGATATTATAAAAGGAAACAAAAAATGTGAAGATCATTGCATAATGTTTTCAACAGAATTAAGTGAAGAAAATCTGATATTAGTTCACAACAGCTAAGGATTTGATTTTCTTCTTGCCGAAAGGCCAGCTAAAATGGTGAAGACCATGCTGTATGCTTATGAAATTTGAAAAGTCCTCATTTTTCATGATAGATAATTAGATAAAAGCTCACCATAAGGGTGTAAGTAATGTTTATGAATAAGCCACCAAAAACAAAGTAGGAAGGAAGAAATATGTAATAATTTACACTAGATATGCTTCTTAGGAGAGGAAAGAAAGTGATTATTCTCCTGAAGTGAAGTATTCCCCTCACAAATATTTGCTAGCTGTGAAGCCATGTATCATGTCAAGTTTAGTCTTTCAGTTCCATACAATTCTAGTGACTAAGTATAGAGAAGATAAAGCCAGACATCACTTATAGTTGTATAGCAAAGGAGAAAAAAAAAAAAAAAAGCTATGACTTACATACATTCCTAGTGGATATTAGGAGAAAAAATCTCTGGGAGGTTGAACTAATTCTGACATCTAAAGGTTGCTTCTCATCTATACCATATCTGGTTCTGTATATCTGTAATGAAACTCCATCTGGTATGTTTTATTCAAGGCAGCTCACAAGAGAAGAAAGGACACACCTTGGTTCTAGCTTTCTTCTCAGTGACTTTTAGCAGAGAAGGTGCTCGTGTGCTTGGAGTCAACCTGTTGTATTTTTTTTGCATAGACAATAAAACTTTAAGAAAGGGAGAGTTAATACAGATGTCATCAGCAAAGCTCTAACCATATTTAATCCTTTCACAGATATGTTATTACAATTTCTCTTACTATTGCTGCTTAAAGATATATTCATACATTAATTGAGTAAAATTATATCTGCAAAAGTTATAACAAACATTACACTGAAAATGAAGAATAGAGTCTCTATTGCTGTACAGAAAATTTAACAGTCACTGAGATTCAGATTATATAAATGTGAATGATCTGATATAGCCTATACAGATTTCCAAAAGGTATTTGACAAGACTCATCACCAAAGGATGATTCATATGCTGAGTTGTACCAGGATAAGTGTAAAACACTTTACATGGATGAAAATAGGCTAAAAGAATAATAAAAAAAAAACAACACAGGATGTAAGTGGTATGTTTCTACTGTGGAGGGAAATGACCAATGAGTTCTCACCAGTGCTGTAAAAACATCACCTTAGAACTAGGAACTTTGTACAGAAAGATGCTGGATGCAGGGAAATGATCATTACATCATATACTCATGATGGAGCCCTTGCATTCTTCTGCCAGCTTCTGATGCTATTCGTCGACAAACACAGGATACAGGCTAAGCAGGTCTTTGACTTAACCTTACTTACTGAGGTTTTTAATACTTTTTAACATTAGATATCTAAGTCCCACAGTTAACTATGTTGATGCTTATGTCCTTCAATGCATTCATATAAACTCGGAAAGGAAATAATGAATTTTGGTGATCGTATTAAATTATTCAGGTATGTAATAAAGGCTGTGGGGAACTATGGATAGATCTTAGACAAATGACAACTGAAATTCACCACAGATAAATTTAAAATGGCATATGTAGAAAAAAATTATTTTATGCATGTATATTAAACTCGGAGTTGGCCTGTCAGAATACCTGTCAAAAACAAGTTACTGGAGTTAAAGGTGTTTCTATAGAAAATGTATCTCTACACTCAGTAATTATTTCAAAAGAATTATATATAATATATTAATTATATATAAAAATATATACATACATATATACCAGGAGTTATTAGGAAAAAAGAAAAATTAAGGTAAAATGTAAAAATATATATTTATATAAATATAATGTAATAATAATAACAGAAAGCTTCTCAAAGGAAAAAAAGTGTTGATTGAGGAAGGTTTACTAAAAGTGTATAAATGATTAGTAGTGTGGAAAATATTCACTGAAAATTCTACAAAAATACAACACATCAGTTAGTACAGCATCTAAACATACACCTAGCCCTCAATATAAAATCTAATTGTAAAAATAAGGAAATCAAAATTGTTTAATAGAAATAAAATTCAAAAGAAAGTAATAGAGACTGTTTGTTTGTTTGTTTGTTTGTTTGTTTTTACTATGATCAGCTGGAAAATGAGAGGACAGTCCCAGAAATATGAGGGTTTTGGATTGTCTGTGGTAACTATCACTGAGAATAGATGTGTCCTTTTCACAAGATGTCTCCTTTCACATTAGAATGTCTCATTCCTCTGTGGAAAAGGATGATTTTATTTTCGAGCAAGGATTTATTTCTATAATGATTCAAGTGTTTAATACTATCCCAAGAAACATATTACTTTAAAGGACTTACTGTCTTCTTCAAAATGAATTGACGTCTGACATAGTAAGTAATATGATGGCAACAGAGGTCTTGAGATTGCAGTTACAGATACAGAGAATTTATACATCAGTATGTAGACCATATTGAGCTAAATCTACTTACAGTGTGTTTACATACATACATATCTAGTTGCTGTCAAGAGCTTCACCTCCAACTGTCACCGTGCATTTACAAAGAAAGCTAAGAAAGCTTTTCCTTTTCACAGAGCAGTTCCTTTCATATGCAAGCTTATGAGAACCACTATCAAAATTTGCAGAAACTGCAATGCTGTGGGACTATTCTTAGTACAGATACTACTTTAGAATACCTGTATTAAAGCACATCTATACATTATTTCTTTTTCTTTAACTAAAATATATTATTTTGATTAAAATTATTAATTAGATGATATGGAAATATTTAAACTTAAGAAATATAATTACCATGGGATATTTATTTGTTTATTCTTACTTACTATGTAATGACAATCCAGTCTTTGAAAACTTTAGAACCCATGGGAATCTGATCCCAAAATTCCAGCCTGTATCCATTCCCATATATATAATCCCTAAATTCATATTTAAATATATACATATGTACTTATAACATGTATGTATATATGTATATGTGTATATGTACCAATCTTAAATTTTGGAAATACTGATTTCAGAAAGAAAATAACTCACAATACACCAGAAAATAACAAGAAAGTGAAAATAAAAAAAAAGACAAATGAGGGATTTCATCTCATAAGTAATTTTTCAATAAGTCCTAGAAGAGAAATCACAATACATTGTTAGAGACTTCAAGAGTAAAAAATCTAAAAACGGTATGTGGACTATATGTGGAAAAAAATATCAGAAGTCTGTGTAGTATAATAGTAGATTATAAATGCTGTTAGTCATCTAAGAATTTGCTAATTTAGTTGCAGTCAGGCTTTTTACTTTTTATTTAAGTGAAAGACTCTTTTTAATAAGCATGTATAAGCTAGAAGTGAAATGAAAAGTGCCAAAAATATGCCAACTATTCAGCTGATACCCAGCAGATGAAAGAATGCAATAACTGATAGTATAATCTCAATGAAGATTTATTGGGGTGACGGTAATTTATGATTTACATATTGTCTCAAAGTATCTTAAATGAACATTTTAGCTGTGTTTTAAATGACCTTTCTGACATTAAAAATGGTAATAATAAAAAACTACAAAGCAAAAAAATGTTCTCATATAAGCTGTAGCAAATCAACGGAATATGATTATTTTTACCCAACATAGTGCTGTTGTGAGTCTACATAAAATTAAAATGCAAAGCTTGCTTGGATAATAGTGAAATTCAGGAAACAAATAAGAGTGAACACTAAGTTAGAAAGATAAAAAAAAAAAATTGTCTTGGGCCACATATAA